>JAGTXZ010000006.1:1200000-1520342 GCA_018398575.1 Ampelomyces quisqualis
TTGCGGCGCAAGAGTGCCTGGGCGACGAGACCTTGATGACTTGGCGAGGACTCGAAGCAGAAAAGGTTGGTAGCGATGAGGACGACATGGACGACGACGAGGTGGAATGGGGCGGCTTTGATTGAGACGGTACGATATCAAGAAAGGAACGGCAGTGGCAGTGTGCATTCTAGCGAGGCGTTCATGGTTGTTGCATATTGGTAGGCTGGGAAGGCCAAAGGACATGACGCTCGTGTTGCAATACATTGATTATCATGCGTCTCACACTGGCGCCGGGAGCCCTGTAACATGCCTCGGGACAATTTTGCTGACGGTCACTGCGTGAGACTCAGAACAAGCGTGTTGGCTTGGCTCTGTTTGATGGCGTGCAGCAGGCAACATTCCCTGGCTGTGGTAACGTAAATGCAGCGAGGGACCGCCGCGGTGAAGACGTTGGCAAGGTGCAAGAAGGCTGGACAAAGAAGTGCCAAGCTCATTGCCGTGCGCTTGTCTGACTTGGCCTGGGGGACCAGCCCGGAGGTCTTGGTTTGTGGGAACGGGTAGAGGGGGATGGAAAATGCCTCAAGCTAGACTGCAATCCGAAAGCCGTACAATGTACACTACACGGGGCGAGGCAGTGCAGAAGTGCTAACTGGCCCTCCAGCGCTCGCACAGAGCGCCGCAGTTCCCACGGTATTTGAGTCGAGAGCCGCGCCCTCTATCGCACGCCCGTCTCCGCCCACGCCCTGCTCGCGAAACATCGACATCATTGCCCGCCGAGCCGAGTGGCTGCGCATACGCCACACCCAATCTCCCTGTTGCGCGTGAACAACCAAATCTACCGCGACTGCGACGGCGTTTGTCAGCGCCAGAAGGCACCCGCAGCGCGGTGCTGCTCGCCTTCCCACCCTCGACTCTGCGCCCGACAGCCACCGTGGTTTCCCACACCTCGACCCACGCGCAGCACACGCTCCCGAACCTGATATCCACCACCGGCCGCCGCAGGACGTATGCTGTTTTGAGAGGCATACAATAACACCCTGGGCTTCACGCCCGCGAGACACCTGCGTCTCGGCAAACAACCCGTCTTTCGCCAGTTTTCGGCCCACTATCCGCCTAGCCAAAAGCCAGAATCATGGCTGCCCCTGCAAGCACCGCCGCACCGGGCCCAGCGTCAAAACCCGTTGCCTCGCCACAGGCTTCCGCGCCCACCTCGACGGCGTCTTCGGTGCACTCACAGCCCGAGGCCATAGCCCCTCAGCCCGCTGCCCAGCACTCCGGAAACAGCAGTCTGCAGGCCGCCGCCGAAGCCTTGCTAAAGCCGAAGAAACCCACCATGACGTCGCGCCTCAGCAGCATGTTGGGCATCAAAGAGTCTGCCGGTGCTGCTGAGCGCAACGGCGAAGTCAAGGCCATCAACGCAAGCCCCGCCAACGGCCGCCCGCCGCCCTCGCGCCAGGCGTCCGTCACACGCAAGGAAGGCCCCGTCGCACCTTACAAGCGCTTCTGGATCAACGAGGATGGCTCCCACGAGCACCACCTCAAGGTCGCAAAGCGCCAGGAAAAGCTGTCCGACATGTTTCAGAACTTGATGCTGGGCAAGAAGAAGGGCGAGAGTCACGAGGACCAGCCGCTCAGTCTCATGTCCAACTGGGTCGACGTCATGCGCAACGAGAAGGAAAAGCTCGCCGAGCAGAAGAACTCGGGCAACCACATGCCGCAGACGCTGGTGCAAAAGTATGGCAAATGTCAAGAGGTGGTTGGGCGTGGGGCTTTCGGTATTGTCCGAGTCGCGCACAAGACAGACCCAAAGGACTCGAAACGCGAGCAGCTGTATGCTGTAAAAGAGTTTAAGCAACGCCCAGGAGAGTCTGCCAAGCGCTACCAGAAGCGCCTCACATCTGAGTTCTGCATATCGTCCTCCATGCAGCATCCTAATGTCATCACCACTTTGGATCTTCTCCAGGACGACAAGGGCACCTATTGTGAGGTCATGGAATACTGCTCGGGCGGCGATTTATATACTTTGGTTCTGGCAGCGGGCCAACTCGAGGTCATCGAAGCGGATTGCTATTTCAAGCAACTCATGCGTGGCGTCGAGTACATGCATGAGATGGGCGTCGCGCATCGTGACCTGAAGCCTGAAAATCTGCTTCTTACCTCGCACGGATCCATCAAGATTACCGACTTTGGCAACGGAGAATGCTTCCGTATGGCCTGGGAGAAGGAGGCGCACATGACTGCTGGCTTGTGCGGTTCTGCTCCATACATTGCGCCTGAAGAGTATGTTGACAAGGAGTTCGATCCTCGCGCCGTTGACGTCTGGGCTTGCGGTATCATATACATGGCCATGAGGACCGGACGACATTTGTGGCGTGTCGCTCAGAAGGGCGAAGATGAGTTCTTCGATCGCTACCTGGAAGACCGCAAGGAGGAAGAAGGCTACCGGCCTATTGAAGTGTTACGAAGAGTGAGTTCTCCATTTCAATCAACCGCTGCATCTATTGACAGTTCACAGCGTCAATGTCGTAATGTCATCTACTCTATCTTGGACCCTATTCCGGCCCGTCGCCTTACTGCCCACCAGGTTCTCGCCTCAGAATGGGTTTCTGAAATCAAAGTCTGCCACGCCGGCAACGAAGGCTTCTAATGCAACACCGCAGGCTGGCCCTCAATATTCTTAGGACGCGCAGGCGTGCACATGTGTCCAGCAGTCGAGTTGGTCGACGACCACCTGACCCTGGCATGACTTTGATTCGCATCCACTGTGGCTCGTCTTAATATTTGATCTTGAGCCATTTACCCGCTTCCTTATACTTTGGTTTTCCGCGACAATGCTTTCTTGCAATTCCATGATACCTGATCAGGCATACTCCTTTTACGATTGTTGCTTTAGCATAGCGGAACATGTCGGCACCGGTTTCTTAGCACCAAGTTTCCATAAGCACGGCGTCACGAGGAATAGCACTACGATATATACAGGCAACACGGAGACATTGACGGGTGGTATCTGCACTTGGGTGGGTGGTTGGATCGGTTTCGGGTGGTCGGTTTGTAGACACCTCACTCGCCTGTAAGGGGTATCTCTCTGTATCCTGGGTGCGTATGGATAGGCGGCCCTTCACAAATTTCCTCTGTATCATGACATGGCACATACACTTTAGACGGGTGTGCTCCGTGATCTGCAGCATTTATTCTTCTCATGATCCTGTTGCCTTGCATGACTTGGACTAGGTGGCATTTGGCAGTTGCGTCCCGATGTACTATATTTTTAGAAATATCCAACATTCGACGAGAAACGCAACTAGCCGAGGCATGCTACGCAACAGAGCATGCTAGATACGTTGCAATGTATATCCACGCATAAATAGCCAATTTCAGAATCAATTCGTGGCTCGTCCCGTGACACAGCGGACATAGAGCATTCAGCTTACAGGTCTTGGCGTCTGTCATCTGCAACAAACCCTACACGACACTGGACACTTCATCCCGCAGCAACCAGGGCTCGTGCAAGCAATGCAACCAAGCAATGCCAGCGATTGGCGCATCACTCCGCAAATGGACGCACTTCCTGCTCCTCTGCAGCGTGTCGAAGCCTGCATGCAGCCAGCCGACGAATAAGACTGCTGCCGTCGAGCCTCGCGCTACTGCATCTTCGAGTACCACAGCACCGCAAGCATCGTCCGTATCTTCGCCGTCCACACCGATTCGCACATACATCAGCCTCGAGGCATCGTGTCCCTTCCGCACGATAAACTACATAACGAATACGCTTCCGCAGCAATGTGCAAAGACGTCGTGGTCGGCACCGGGCGAAGCGGGCTCTGTGGGAGCAGGAGCAGTTTACGCGAATCAGTCGGTCGGCCCAAGGCCAGGGACATTAGAGACCGAAGGTGTTGCAGAGAACAAGGCACACGACCAAACACCAGGCGCCTCGACGCCAACGTCTCAAGTGCAAGAGAACGGTCCAGCAAGCTCTGCGTACAGCGGAAGCACAGCAAGCGAAGAGGCCGAGCCGGAGCTAGAGACTGATTCGCCGTTGGACAATGCCAACTTCCTCTCCTTTGAAGAATGGAAAAGACGGAACTTGGCCCAGGTCGGCCAGTCGCCTGAGAATGTCGGACAAGGGCGAGCCGCACCCTCGCAGGTGGCGCGCCGGCGGCCCGTCAACGTCAACGCCCTGGACTCGCTGGGCGAAGAAGCAGAGATTGAGCTTGATTTTAGCGGCTTTGGACCTCCGCCAGAGGGTGGACATGCGGCGAACCACTACCCTTCAGGGTCCCACAACGTGGAAAACACCAGGGCTTCTGACGAGGAGAAAAAGGCCGCGCCAAGTTCCTGGGCGTTAAGCAAAGATGCAGGCAAAACGTGCAAGGAGCGCTTCAACTATGCCTCTTTCGACTGTGCGGCTACTGTGCTCAAGACGAACAAACAAGCTAACAGCGCTACTTCGGTGCTGGTTGAAAACAAAGACAGCTACATGCTGAACGAGTGCTCGGCAGATAACAAGTTCCTGATCGTCGAGCTCTGCGATGATATCCTCGTAGACACCGTTGTTCTCGCCAACTATGAGTTCTTTTCCTCCATGTTTCGCCATTTCCGTGTCAGCGTTTCGGATCGCTATCCAGTCAAGATAGAGAGGTGGAAGACCTTAGCCACATTCGAGGCGCGCAACTCTCGCGATATGCAGCCTTTTTTGATCACCGAGCCACAGATCTGGGCCCGATACCTGCGTATCGAGTTCCTCACGCAATATGGAAACGAATTCTACTGCCCGCTTAGCTTGTTGCGTGTCCACGGTACCACTATGATGGAGCAATTTCGACGAGAAGAGGAGGGAGCTCGTGGCGTGGACGATGATGTTGAACTGGAAACTGAACAAGAGGTCGTTAAGCCGGCTGTTGACAGTGGCCCGATACGTGCGGATCAGGTGCCAGTTGTAGCAATGAAAGAGAACAGCGCGAATGCAGAGCCTGTGGCGACTGATGTTACGACACAATCAATCGAGCCTTGGAGTGGAGATGCAACATCGAGCCTGTTGGACCAAGCAACTGTGCCAACCCTATCAAATGCACCGTCGATTACAGGGTCCTCGTCTTCTTCTGAGATGGCTGCCGCGCAAAGCATTAGCACTGCGCGTGTCTCAGATGTTGCATTGCCCATGGTCAATATCCCAAGTTCGTTGGATGTATCGAACCAAGTGGGAAAGGCGCCGATATCTAATTCTAGCGAAATCACAACAAGCATCAACTGTACAGAAGCAACTACCCGGACACATGGCTCATCTCCAGAACACAAACCAAAGGTCTCAACCACGGCTGTACCCAAGAGCGCGACAAAATCCAGTCAAGCTGTCAACGCCATGACACCAACGTCGCGTTCTAGCATGCCTGGCTCTAGAATCGTCAGCAATAATACAGTCGCCAGCTCGCAGGCTCCAACACCACCACGCCCTTCTGGGACTCAGCCCAATCCTGCGGCTCCCTCTACACAGGAATCATTCTTCAAGTCCATCCACAAGCGGCTGCTATATCTCGAAGCCAACAGTACGCTCTCTCTCCAATATATCGAAGAACAGTCGCGGATCCTGCGGGACGCCTTTATGAAAGTGGAGAAAAGACAGCTAGTCAAGACCGAGAAATTCTTGGATCACCTCAACAGTACAGTCATGAATGAATTGAAGGGCTTCCGTACCATGTACGATCAACTTTGGCAAAGCACAGTTATTGAGCTGGAAAGCATGAAGGAGCGGCAGAAAAGTGAGATGAGTGAGATTGGCACAAGACTCAGCTTCATGGCAGATGAGCTGGTGTGGCAGAAGCGGATGGCTGTTGTACAGTCGACCCTCCTCTTGCTGTGCTTAGGCTTAGTGCTCTTTGTCAGATCGGGTACTTTGGGCTCAGCGGCGGACGTGCCCATCGTACGGCAGCTGGGGAGCAAGTATTCAAGCTTCTTTGAGTCGTCGCCACCACACAGTCCTCCTGAATCAGGAATCGTGCGGCGTAGACGAACTCTGAAGCATATGTGGCGCAGCGATACGTCAGTGGGATTGAGTGATCACCAGAGTGAAGGGCCACACGTCCTTTCCGATGCGGATACAGACGGCGCAAGAAGCCCATTGGACATCAATTATAGTCCACCTACGCCAAATACACCAGGCGCTCTGGCAGAGCATGAATTGCGCAACGGGCTTGCACCGACTCACACACCGACGTATCAAGATGCGCACGCTGAGGCCTCAACACCTAGTCCTGATGAGCAAGCCAAGCGCCTGGAGGTTCTAGAAACCCAATCTGGACCAGCTACCCCGAATGGAACACGAGATAGTAGACCCTCATGGGAGGAAGTTGATAGAGCCATGGACCAGTTGAAAGCTGAAGAGAGTGGTCAAACCTCGCTGCGAGTAAAGAAGAGAGAACACGACATGGAGCATAAGAAGCGAAGTCCGCTCAGAAGGGCGCACAGTAGCTACAGTGGTACAGCGGATACACCATCGTCCAATGATAGTGGAGACGACACGTATGGGAGTTGATGCAGGGCATGATGTCTTTTAGCACCCAAGTGTCAATTATGTTGATACAGCATTGCATTGCATGCGACGGCGTTTTTTTCTTTTGGACTTGCGGCGTATGAGATGCTTACGGGGCTGTGAGCAAAATTTGAGGGCTTGGCGAGTAAATATCCTTTCAGATGTGGCAATATCGAAGAGCTTAGTGTATAAGTGATTTGCATCAATGCACCATCACAGGCAACCTGGACCAACAGTTCACTGAATACCCACCTCGGTCTTTCCTCAAAGCGTCGGGTAAGCCAAAGCCCGCTCAGTCGATGAACGTCCCACAGTACTCAGCCCATCGCCCCATAATGCCGCCAAGCCAAGCCAGGGTGCGGTGCTTATTGGAGAATCGATGCGACGAGCCTCGGTAAATGGGTAACTGGAGGTTGCATTTGCGGGGAGCTTAGCTCGAAACACGGCCAACATAACCTCGCCGCGCACGAGTCGCTCACGGCCACCTCTTTTAGCACAGCAACTCGGGATCTTTTTCTTTACTTTCAGTCTTCCTGTCATTTCGATCTTCACTTGATATTGAAACACATTGAATCATGTCTGTACCGTATGACATGCTGAGCAACAGCCAGAAGGGCCATGTTTCGGCTAGCGAGCGGATACCCGTCATTGCGAGGCCGTTTGTCAGTGAGAGGGCGGCGAAGACTTTGGATATCGTACGTCTTATACCTTCTGATCGTACATTGATAGTCACAACGGACTGATTCGCAATACAGGTAGAAAAGTTTGTCGAAGAAGAATGCATCCCCGCCGACGCCGTATACACACGCCAAATCGGCCAAACCACAAAGGAGCGCTTCTCTTCGCACCCTTCCATCATCGAAGACTTGAAGAAGCGGGCGCAGGAGCTGGGTCTGTGGAACATGTTCTTGCCCAAGGCACACTTCAAGGAGGGTGCGGGCTTCAGCAATCTCGAGTACGGTCTCATGGCTGAGTACTTGGGGAAGAGCCGGACGGCATCCGAGGCGGTCAATTGCGCGGCGCCAGATACGGGCAATATGGAGGTCATTGCCAAGTATGGTACTGAGGCGCAGAAGAGAAAGTGGCTGGATCCTTTGTTACAGGGAAAGATCCGCTCGGCTTTCCTCATGACAGAGCCCCAAGTTGCGTCGAGTGATGCTACCAACATTGAGATGACGATTGAAAAGGATGGCGACTCATATGTCTTGAACGGACAGGTTAGTCTCATTCACATTTCATCTGATATCTGTTAGGTTGACTAACGATCATGACAGAAATGGTGGTCCTCGGGTATTGGTGACCCTCGCTGCAAGATCTTCATTGTCCTCGGCAAGACCGACCCCAATAACAGCGACAAGTACAAGCAGCAATCCGTCATTCTCGTCCCCAATGACGTTCCAGGTGTGACTGTCCACCGCATGTTGTCCGTCTTCGGCTTTGACGACGCGCCCCATGGTCACGGACACGTTACCTTTGAGAACGTTCGCGTGCCTGCCAGCAACATGGTCCTTGGTGAGGGCCGCGGGTTCGAGATTATTCAGGGTCGTCTCGGCCCTGGCCGTATCCACCACGCCATGAGGAGTATCGGCTCAGCCGAGAAGGCACTCGAGTGGTTCTTGGCGCGCATCAACGACGAGCGCAAAAAGCCTTTCGGCGAACTGCTCAACAAGCACGGCATCATGCTGGAGCGTGTTGCCCGCTCACGTATCGAGATCGATGCCGCACGTCTCGCTGTGCTCAACGCAGCTATCAAAATCGACGAGACCAACGCAAAGGGCGCACTCAAGGAGATTGCCGAAGTCAAGGTCCTCGTTCCCGAGGTTAATCTCAAGGTCATTGACTGGGCTATCCAGGCCTACGGTGGCGCTGGTGTCAGCCAAGACACTCCTTTGGCCAATATGTACGCGTCAGGCAGGACGATGAGGATCGTCGATGGGCCTGATGAGGTGCATCTGTTGCAGCTGGGCAGGAACGAGAACAAGAGGGGTATTGCGCACAAGAACAGAATCGATGCGCAGAAGAAGAGGGGCGACGAGCTGTGCAGACAGTATGGCATTGAGCCGCTGGATCCTCTGTACCTGAACAGGACGAGTGCGGAAGCGGCCAAGTTGTAGAAGGTGGTTCGAGATGCATTACGATGTTTTTTTTAGAGATAGCGTTACATGAGCACTCCTCTACCATGACATGTCAAGCCTCGGTCCAAGTATAAGTAAGTATAAGAAGTAGTCTAGCGCACAGATTAATCTGATTACAGCCTAGCGGATTGTTTCAGCCACGCTAACCAATTCCCAAGTCTGCCGAGGTACATCCCATGGTCAGTTGACCTGCCGCCTGGTCCAAGTACTAGCGCAAACGCCCAGCGGCTCGACAACGCGCCCAGCCCTTCAACTCCAACGACATGCCGCCGAAAAGAAGGGGCAAGCCTGTGCCACCAGGCTTTCTCTCCAGGTCGACCCCGAATTTACCGACATTGGAGTCGCTCGAAGCTGCAAACAATGAAGATGGCTCACCTCGATCGATGAAAGTGCAACCCATAGCGGGGATCACTGGCCAGCAGAAGGATGCATCCCGGGGATCTCTTGCAGCAACGGAGTCGGAAGATGAAGAAGCAGAAGACGTCGAACTGGACAGCATGCCCACATGTCGCCCGATATATGTATCGCGGTCACACAGTCAACTGCCTCGCCATAGCGCCGGCGCACTGTTTCCGCCATTCTACAACAGACCGCCCACCCCTCTGCCACCGTCCCCGTCGCTGACCTCGCTCCTCCGCCCGTCCTTTGCCTCGCGCCCGACCACACCCGACTCCTCGGACGTCGAGCTTCCCACAGGCCTCCCTCCGCCTCACAGCGGCCCGAGCACACGCGCCTCCAGCACGTCGAACCTCGCCAAGTCTGCGCGCCACGCCCCGCAAGTCCCCCGCGCCGCGCCCAAAGTCCCGACATACGAATACTACGGCTTCGCACTGTACCTGGGCAGCTCGGCCGCGTTCCTCATGTACATGCTCTGGGCGTACGTGCCCGCGCCCATGCTGCATCAGATGGGCATACACTACTACCCGAACCGGTGGTGGGCGCTAGCTATACCCTGCTGGCTGGTCGCGCTGATCATATACATCTACGTGGCGCTCGCGAGCTACAACACGGGGTACTTGACGCTGCCGATGGACGGAATTGAGAATCTCGTGGATGAGTGCGCGCAGGTGGCTGTTGTGGACCGCTCGTCGGGCAGGATTGTGCGGGACGCTGTGCTTGTGACCGACAAGCTGCACGAGAAGGACAAGGAGAAGGGCACCATGGCTGGGGCGGTGCGTGGTCGTGCCGAGTCGTTTTCTGCCTATCAGTTTGCTGCGGGAGACGAGGTGGATTGGAAGGCTTTTTGGAGTACGGGCACGGATGCAGTCATGGATGTCCCGATTGGTGGCGTGTGCGAAGTTCTTTACGGCCTTGAAGATTGACAAAGAATCGCTTATGCATCGCCATTCTTACTCGGACTTGTTCAGCTCGTCTCAGGTGTTCTCGTTCGTCGGCCGGCTCAGTCACGAGCAAGTGGGGACCGAACCCCCACTTTACCTCGTTCGGAATCTGCCGTTGGCAATGAGGATGCCCCGCTATGCAATGGCATCGATCCTCGGCATAAAACGGGATCGAGTATAAAGTCGGCAGGTTGTTGCTCCGGGCTCTTTGACTTCTCCGTGACTCACACCAAAAGCAACATCCCGCCTCCATTATGAGGGTTCCTGCCGGTCTTACCGCTCTGTCCATCCTCGCTGGAGCAGATGCCGCTGACACCGTACTCGGAACGTTTATGTTTCATCGTCATGGTGACCGTACACCAAAGGCTCTCGCGCCTACCAACCTGACTGCCTTGGGCTACGAGCAAGTCTATACATCCGGCCAATACTACCGCTCCCGGTACCTCTCCGGCGCCTCTAAGATCCGCGGCATCAACGAGGATACCGTCAAGTTATCCCAGCTCGCGGTAACAGCACCCGTCGACAATGTCCTGCAAAACTCAGCAATGGCCTTCCTGCAAGGCCTGTATCCTCCTGTTCAAACGGTGCAGACGCTTGCCAATGGCGAAAGTGTCTCAGCGCCAATGGATGGATATCAGTTGATTCCCGTCAACACCATTGAGACTGGTGCCGGTTCCGAAGACGCGGGGTGGTTGCAGGATGCATCGAGTTGTGCCAATGCAAAGACGAGTTCGAATTCTTTCTTCGAGAGTAAGGAGTATAAGGATTTGCAGTCTGGTACAAAGGAGCTCTATGAGTCTGTTGTGCCGGCGGTAAATGGTGTCATTGGTGCAGACCAAGTGAGTTTCAAGAATGGGTACATTGGTACGTCCTCTTCCTTCCGATTCGATCCCCAATACATGACCATGTCAGTTCGCAAAGTGCATGTTCATTGACTAATATGTGATCAGTCTACGATATCCTAAACGTAGCCTCAATCCACAACGCCTCCACTCCCTCATCCCCTTCCAATACCACCCTCACTACCCTCCGCACCCTCGCCGACGCCCACGAATGGGGCCTTGCATACAACGCCTCGGACCCCATGCGCGCCGTCTCAGGCATGCAACTCGCCGGCGAAATCCTGTCGTCGCTTCGGTCAACCATCTCCAGCAAAGGTTCCAAGCCAGCTCTATCCATCCAGTTCGGTGCCTACGCTACATTCATGTCGTTTTTCGGCCTCGCGGATCTACCAGCCGTGAACAACGATTTCACAAGTGTCGTGGGGTATGCGAGTAGCATGGTTTTCGAATTATTCACTTCGGCAGACCCTTTGAGTGGATTTCCCGCGACCGAGGATTTAAAAGTCCGCTTCCTGTTCCACAACGGCACAGCGTCCAACTCGAGCGAACCGACTTCATACCCGCTGTTCGGTGGCCAGAGCGCGGAACTCAGCTGGACAGACTTTGAGGCGGGATTGAATAAGTTTGCGATTACGAGCACGCAGCAGTGGTGCGACAAGTGCGGCAATGCGACGGGGTCGTGCGCTGCGTACGCGCAGAAGACGGGCTCAACGCAGAGTATAGCTGGGAAAGGAGGGATTAGTCCTGCCATCGGAGGCGTGATTGGTGCGTTTGTCACGCTGGCTGTTGTACTGGGCACGGCGGCGGGGGTTATGCTGGTTGGCGGGTTTACGCTTGTCAGGAGGAAGAAGATGGCGGCCAAGGGTGTGATCCGGGAGAATATCGAGGCCAAGGCTTGAACTCGAACTTACAGGCAGCGTATACGATCGGGTACGTGGTGATGAAGGAGTGACGAGATATGGTAAACTTGAAATCATCACGAATCAAGCGTTGGTGTCCCAGGACCCATGTAGCAAGCTTTCATCATCAATAATCCATCACTCTGGCAATCCCTCCCTCGTCGACTTCGAAATCCCGCAGCCTGCATCGTTCGTCCGAGAAACAACTCTTTCCCTCATACTTTCCAAATTTCGACGCACTACGCTCACTCAAATCGTCCAGCATCCGCCACTGCCCAAGCCCCATGTCCACAAAACACAATCCCGCATCCCATCCCTCTCCAATCCGCTTCTCCCACACAGTCCACATCCCCCCCCCCCCGCCCGGGAAGAAAAAACACTTTTCGCAACCCTACCAGGACCCACAACCACGCTCGCACGCCTCGGCAAGGTTCAAACCACCCCTCGCACCGACTTTCGGCTGCGGCACCGGCACCGGGCCGTCCCTGTGGGTTACAAGTCGCCGAGGAAACGCCTGGTCTGGCATCATGTGGGCAGAGCAAGGATGGATTTGTTTCTGGGCCAGCTGAACGGGACAGTGGTGGGATGCGCGAGGCGAGCTACATTACGAGGGGTTTTGGGCTTGGGGATGTGAGGCTGGCGGGGGTAAGCGAGGGGCTACCACCTAGAGGGAGGGGAATGTGGGATAGTGGGCGAGAGTTGGAAGGGTTTTTAGTGTGTAATTAATTTGGTGTGGGGGGTTTGTGGGTCGCGGTGTGTTGTTTCGATAGAGGGGGGTGGGGGTTGGGTTTGTAAAGGTTGTCCGTATGGTCCAATAGTCTTTGTCCATGTGCGCGAATCCTGAGCTGTACTTGTTAATGAGGTGTATGAAAAAAGGCAATTTGGCTACAGTGTGATCTTTTCCTTCATCTCGCAATCATAGAATCGATTTCCAGTCCGGAGAAGTTACTGTTGTAAAGGCTGGGTGTTGTCGGGGGCGTCGTCTCGACTCTTGTTCGTCTCCACATCAGAACTAAGGTCTTGATGGCTGCACCATTCGGCGTTACAATAAAGTTCGCACTCCTTCGTCTTGACTCTATCGATATAGTCGATGCGAGAGCGGAAGCACCAGCAGGTCGCTTTTGTAGAACGTCTTGTTAGTGTTTGAAGTCTCTAGATGGTAGAGGTAAGCCCGAGTATATGTCGACGTGCAAAGACTGCCTGAATGTACACAGCAATCATTAGCACAATCTTCGCAAGCACTACTCGCTCTTTTCCTTGCCGCGTCTGTTTCGGCCCAAAGCAAGGCTCCTTCGCATCGTTTTGCGGCAAAGAAGAATCGCTTGCCCCGCGGAATAGTCGAGATTTGGAAGCTTGAGAACAAAAGTGGTGGCTGCACACATCCAGCATACGAAGCCTCAGGTCGGAAGGATATCGTGTGGCTTAGGAAGAACGAAGTAAGTGCTGGTCGAAGCGCACCGTGCTCCATGGAACGGCCTGCACATGTCTCACTGTCACAATCTGACCCATAAGACCACGACCATGATGGCCCCCTTCAACGTCATTCAGCTGCGGGTCTTGGGCTACAATGAAAAAACTGACTTCTCTGACCCTGAAGATGCCCGGCGGTCTGCCGTGCCGTTCGTGCAGGCTAACTGGACGAGCAGACATGGGCCAGAGAAATTGCTCCAGCAACCGCTTCGCGAGCAGACTCAGGTCGAAGCGGCACTAGCCGCAGCATGGGCAGATAGTACTGCGCAAAAGCGAAGTGTGGGTGAGGGATGTGGGGCCAAGGCCCGGGAACTGTCTCTCTCGTGTGCGGCGGTTCATCGGTTGAACCTCGTACGTTGTTCGATGCTACACCAATACTCGGGGATGATCAGATGGTGTCGTGGTGGTGTGAGTCGTATGTATCTTCTTTCTGTCCTGGTGAAGCACACTCTTTTAAGCTGATAACCGGTTTTCTCTCGCCATTCGTCTTCGACGTGTCGGCTTCCAAGGTTGTAGACACAGTGGCGCAAGCTTGTGACTGCTAACTCGGGCGGCTTCGGTCATGTTCGATACGAGACTTGTACAGTACGGTGCTAAAAATAGGGCTGGCTTGGATCACAACGACGGAAAGTAATGCATGGGGGTTGCAGACGATTTGGTCGAGGCATAGACTACGATTTTGGAGTGGGTGGGGACAGCCGCTATGTGCACACGCGGAGAGATTTAGGTAGGGCTGACGCCTATGGTACCGAGTTCGTGCACCTCTTTTCTCTTTCCAGACCTTGCTTCTTTTTTCGCGCCCTCAACATCTAAGATGCCAACCTTCATCCGCGGATCCACTCATGATGAAGAAAAATGGCTCTGTGGAGCTCGTTGGGAACCGCATGCTACAATTCATCAATCAAGACACCACGATATCCAAAGGTAGCCATAGAAAGCCTTTTCGTCATTACTTTCCTCCAGGCATCGGTTGAGAAGGGGCTGTCAGAAGCCATGCGCCGGGTGTAGCGAACTGTGATGCCTATCCTAGGCGATCGGCTTCATGTTCTTCACCGGTGGCGGCGAACCGCAGGCCGCAAACGTTGGTGGCTCAAGACTGACACGTTCGCAACTGAGACAATACCAGCTTTGCAGGCATTTCTTGGAAGATTACTACACCACGTGGCCAGGAGCAAGGCCTGTTTACTCAGCTCGCAAGTTTCTTGTGGCGTAGGCTCAAGGTTAGTTCACTCTCTAGGCTGCAGACGCCATGATGCGATATCCCGGAAGTGAGCCAACAAGGCTTTCAATGTCACAAATGCCCAATCACACGTGTCTCTTTTACTAAGTTTTTACGCCTTCTGCGTGCACTAATTGTAGACAAGCCCGTCGACATGGTCGTGATCCCGGGCCGTTATCCAATGCCCCATGTTCCGAGTCTCGGTACGGGTACTGAAGAAGGTCTCCATGGCGGCCTACTCAATTCCAACTTTCCAGGCTGCCACAGACTCACCTTGCAAAAAATCTCAATGAGCCCATCTTGTAGCTTTCTACAACCTTCAGTTTCTCAAGCTACCGGACCTACACGGCCGATTCTCACCATGTGCCTCCGCATCATCGAAAAGTTCCCAGCATGCGGTTGTGTCTACCACACACATGCTGTGGACTGCTGTCCATATTACGGTCGTCACCAGGTGGAAGACAAGGTTGTTTGGGTCGGCATGACCTGCCCCCAACACACCGGGAAATGAGCAACCTCTATCGCACATGGCCGGGCCCGGCACGACCAACCGTGTATTTCATAGACATGCATCCCACACCACCAGTCCCGTGCCACAACAACAACAGCAACAACAACAGCAACAACAACAGCAACAACAACAGCAACAACAACAGCAACAACAACAGCAACAACAACATCAACCTCCCGCAACCCCTCCGTCCCCAACTCAACACTCTACTACCCATCCACACCACTGCAGCGACCACCTCCCGCCCAAACAACGCGCCTCTCCTCTCCACCTCAAACCAAAACCCCCCTCGACAACCCGCAAGAGAAAGAATAGGCACCACACACCCTCGTCTATCCCGAAACCACGCACTTGCAATCCAGCAACGAACAGCAAAACACACAACGACCTCACGAGGAGACGAGGGCATAAGCGTGTGTCTCTCTCCGCAAGTCGCAGAGAAGAGGGAATAACTCTGAAGCAAGCAAGCATCGCAGGGTGGAAAAAGGGGAGTGAAGAAAAAAAATTAGGGTGAGGTTACGAAACAAACACCAGCCATGGATGGGGAAAGAAAAAAGGATTTGAGAGCGTTTTTGAGAGAGGAAAACATAAACGGCCAAGGCGGGATTACCAATGAGGGAATCAATAGATACGGAAAGTTGATCATGCTCATCTAGCGGAGGACCTTGAGCCACGGATAAACAAACACGGCATCATCTTAGCTTGTGTTTCCCCCGTGGCCGGGTTTCCCAAGGTTGCTGCGAATATTGTGTCACGCTGCGAGGCCTTGGCACCATGGAGAAAGAGTTTTTCATTGGACTTTTTCGTATGAGAGGGAGAGAGAGAGAGGCAGAAAAGAAATAGGCTCTTCTCTTTTCTTCTCCATGCGTTTCCAAACGAAGAAAAAACGCTGATGATCTGTCTGTCTATAGATGGCCTCGTGGCCAAGGGGGAAAATTGGCGGGTGGTGGGGGAAGGAGGAGTATTTACATGACTTACTACGCATCCAATCGCAATACTTCAACAAGTCTCTCATGACCCGTCGTCGATCGAGTGAATGCAAAAAAAAAAACACCTCATACTGCAGAATTCGAAGCCGAAGCCACAGTCGTCTCAGCACCGATCTGGATCTTCTTCTTTGGGCTTGTACATGATTGTCGTGAGGAACTAGATTCGCACTCATCAGCATCGGGGTTTTCCAAAACGGGATATAGGCAAGACCAACTTTTTGTTTATACCTCGTCGTGGCACTCGTGGCCAGAACGTTATCCTTGATACTACTCGTGGCCAGATGATTCAGCACGGTATGGTTCGGCATGATCAACACACTGCTGTCATCTTTATGCGGCGTGGTGCCATTGAGAATGCTCTTGCCCAGAAAGCCAGGAAGCGTTGGTGGGGTGGGTAGGTTGTTGGTAGTTTCATTCGCCCTCTTGAAGCGTGAGCTCTCCTCTGATGCGTCGAGATGGACGAGGTAGCGCGGAATGTCCTGGTGGTACTTTTTCGTGGGCTCGGGGACTTTTGGAGCTGCTGGCTCGGGCAGAGGGGCTTTGATGGGTGCTAGTTCAGGGGTGTGCGACACGATTTGCGGTGGGTCGATTCCCGTGGGCTTCTCGCGATCCTGGACCGGCGTATCCGAGTCTGATTTCAGCTTTTCGGCTGGGTCCGGTGCTGCGGTGGGTGGCTGGGGTACGTCGTCGTACGAGACCTCGATGTAGTTGACCAGGATGTTTGTGTAGTCGACGGCGGTCGGGAGCTTGTCGGATGTGCGCATGTCGTTGTCGACGAGAAAGGCGAGGTGGTGGGTGCCCGGAGTGATGTGGATGTAGGCGGAGAGGGCATCCTTGTTGCTGCTGGGACCACTGCCCAACTTGTCAGTACTGTTGATGTGCGTCGGCAGCGTCGGTGGCCTCACTTTCTGTGCAGCCGGTACTTGCGGTTCCAGCCGGCAAAGGTGCCCGTCGCGTAGACGCGCTCGCCGGGGCCGTCCCATTCGATCAGCGTCGGCACCGTGGGGCGGCCGGTGGCGGGCTGGCGGAACTCGTCGGCGAGGTCTTCGTCGTCGGCCGTGGTGGTGCTGAGCATCGAGGCATGCCGCGGCAGGGCGCCCTCGACGTCATCGTGGTCGGGCGGGCTCGCGTCGGGCTGGGCGGAGAGGATGGGCGAGCCCGGCAGGTGCGTCTCCTCCTCGATGGGCAGCGGCAGACGCGGCGGGCGGCTGAAGTTGGCCGAGGACACGATGTATTCCAGCTGCTGTGCGTCGGCGGGGGCGGTGAGGTCGGCGGGGGCGGTGAGGTCGGCGGGGACGATGATGTCGACGGGCCTGGTCTCGGTGGCCTGGGGCTGGGGCTGGGGCTGGGGCTGGGGCTTCTCCTTCTCCTTCTCCTTCTCCTTCTCGGGCGCCTTGGCCTTGGACGGCTCGTTGCCCATGGCGCGCAGGTTGGCCGCGATGGCCTGGGTGCTGCACGCGGTGGCGGCGACCGTGTGTGCGCGCCCACGTGACGGCGGGCGCGTCGACGTCGACGTGGGGTGCGACTCGGCGTGGGTGAAGGAGGCCGACGGCGGGGCGGCCAGCGACTTGGCCGTCGACAGGGCCGGAATCGACTCTCGCCGCCTGGCCGCGTGGTGAACTGCGTGGTGAACTGCGTGGTGAACTGCGTGGTGCGGCTGCGGGGGGTGTTTCGCCGCGTGCTGTTTCGCCGCGTGCTGTTTCGCCGCCGTGGTCGCGCTGCTGGGGCTCTGTGGACTCGACGTCGGCGAAGAAGACTGCTGGTTGCCCATGGCCTGCCTACCGCCTCTTCCGGCGATGCGATGGCGCTCTTGCGCGAGCAGGAGCCTTTGGCCGTGTCCCTCTTAGCCCTCAGGCCCGCATGCGGCGAGCCAGCGTCTGCCCCGCACCGCCCAATCCATCCATCGACTCCGCATCACCATCCTCATCCCATGTCCTTCGCGTGGCCGGGTCTACGCACCCTTCTGCGGCTGCTGCTGCATCTTGTATCCTGGCCCGTCCACCAGCTCCTCAGAGTCGCCGTCTTCATCCTGACACCCATATGGACGCTCCTCACCTTCATTCTGCTACCATTCGTCCACCTCGCGCACACCATCATCAATACCATCGCCTATCCCTTTAGCGTGCCATGGCTTGATCGCATTGAGGTAGGAATGTCATTTTCCAATTAAAAATTTGTCTCGAGCATCTGCTGATATCAACCCAGACCCTCTACGTCTATCTTGGGACAGCCGCGCTTGTAGGCTGCATGACCGGCGCCATCATCTTCATCGTCTTCAAATTCCTCTCGTCAAGCCTCAACATTGACTCGCCCATGGTACCGCACCCACGTCATCGCTCGCGCACCACCGCCGAGTTCCGTGCTGCCCGGCGCGAGAAGAAGAAGGAGGAGGAGGAATCCCTAAACTACTCGGCTGCGTCTACCCCCGTGGTGCTGAAGAGGGTTCCCGGGATGCGGTCCAGAGGCCTCTTGTCTCAGGCCATCATCGAAGAGGAAGACTCGGATTTCTGAGCTGTCCAAGCAGCCTCCAAGTCATGTTCGGCTGCTCTGCCGGCGATCGCGCTTGTACTTGGGAAAGTGTTGTCGGTCGGTCTGCGTTGATGCTTCCATCTTAGCCGCATGCGGTATTGCCGCACAGGAATCAACACTCCTTTGCGACTCGATAGACGTAATATCGGACAATACATCCGATCTGTACCCTGTCAGCTGTCGCGTAGGCATCTGCTCAGGTCGATCTGGGTAGGCTTGTTGCTTGTTCGGTGATCTGGGAGCAATGTCAGCAAGCGTACGCGCGATAACATCATCTATCGTGCGGCCGGCACTCACATGGCAGAACTTCTTGGATCTGGTTCGGAAGAGATCGCCAGCCAATGGAAGACGACAACGGCCCACGTAACTGCAAGCTTAGCAAGGTCAACGTCGATCGACAATCAAACCATACCGTCACAAGTGCATATCATCAAGCAGACGAAGCCCGGATCTCGTTCCAAATAAACCGCTGATTGCACCAAGTTGCCCATCGTGGGCGGCAAAACCAAGAAGGCGCCTATGAGCGTTCGCAGAAGAAGCTTTTCTACGCGTTTAGCCACATGTCGATTGCCAGTATTGAGCTTGACGCCGGCATCTCGCGGGTTCTGGCAACATGTGTCTATACAAGATGCGAGGCGGCTGACGGAAAGACCAGTAATGGCCAGGTTGTTGGAACGAATAACAGGCGCAAGGAGGTAAAAGAATACCAAGGTTAATAAGACGTTGATGAACACGTCGAAAGAGAGGAAAAAGAGGGTAACATAGCGCCGTAATCCTAGGCGACATTTTCGGTCCACAGGAGATACGTAGGCATAGGGCTGAAGGAAACCAGCGATGGTTAGGCTGCCAAAGCCCACGACGACAAATGACGTGTTCATTATCCAAAGCCAATCGTGAAGGCGCCGCTTGTACGGCGCGCGTAGTGCATGCACCCTTTCAATCAGGAACAGATACCTGAGTGATGGTTAACACATCATCACAACGAGAGCTACATCAGCCCTTAAGCGGTGCTTTTGCCAGTGTGCTCGTCGTCTACTACTGAGACAAGCGCGGAAAGCGTACATGATCATCTTGCTGCAGCAGTAGAAAGCTGAGCAGATACGAATGGCCGCTGAGCAGATTGATGATGAAGAGAGACCGAGACCACTTTCCTGGGTTGGCGTCAGAGGCTATCCACCCACCGTCAATGCAACATGATTTCACTTACTATCATGGCAGCAGTGAAGACAAATGCTATGGCGAACACGTAGAGTATAAAGATGAGGTAGTGACAACAGCTAAAGCTGCCGAATCTTCCAAAGTCGATGTTGCGTATGCGAGACCCTGTCATGTCAGTGTCGACATGACTCGAGCTGAGGGAGATTTGTGTACCGACGAGGCCGGCGAGAAGCGACATGCACACCAAGGACAATATCGTGAATGCCACTCTCTCCCGAGGCGACTCGCCCGAGGTTCCGTTGTCTCTGTTCTACGGGTCCAACGCGCCTCGCGTACTCGTTGGTACGGCAACGATGGCGACAAGGAGGGGCGCCCATGCCCATGTTGCGATGGACATTGACTCCGCACAGCTGAGGGTACAGGCGAGTTTGGGAGTGCGTTTGCGCAAGGTGACGAGCTAGGGTGGAGGGGTGTCACGTTCAGGTGTGGAGATGGTGCATGTTGGGAGAAGGGCAGGAGATGCTGGAGCCACTACTTGATGGCAGCTACCTCGACATGCTCGTCGTCGCATCCTAGTCATCCAACTGTCTTGCCAGTAGTAGTACGGAGTATCGCCATTTGTTTTCTGCCTGTCCACCACTTCACCGTCTCAAGAGTCGGGCAAAAGACCCTGGCAACTGGGCGAGGCCGTGCGCCAAGCGAGATTGTCGCCGCGGATTGGGGTCCCAGCACAGCCCGGTTGCTGGTTGCCGGGCTCTTCTTTCACCCTCCACCACCCTTCTTCTGCACTTGCTCTTGCTGATCCCGGCCGCACTACTCTACGACTGCGTCCCTCGACTGCGCACGCGAAAATCGTCCGTGAGCACCCTTGTCCTCGCCCCGATCGCCCGTCGCAAGGAGACGGCAGAGCAAGGAACGCCACCATGAAGAGAGGCGTCACCATCTTCATACTCAGCACCGTCGTCATTCTCGGCTTCGCTGTGCACAGCGTGTGGACGCTCCTGGGTCTGTTGGTCGCCACCGGTCGCGAAGATGCCATCTTGCGCGGCGAACTACCCGCGCCCAACTCGGGCGCAATCAATGAGCGGCCGCAGTTGATTCCCAAGATCATCCACCAGACGTACAAGAACGAGAGCATACCCGCGCACTGGAAGGGCCCCCAGCAGAGCTGTTTGCATCTCCACCCAGACTACGAGTACAAGGTACGTCGCACATGGCCCAGCACCCGACGCCCCGCAACTCACGGCCATGTAGCTGTGGACCGACAAAAAGGCACGCGAATTCATCGCCGCAGAGTATCCCTGGTTTCTCGAGACTTTTGACGGCTACCCCTACCCTATCCAGCGCGCCGATGCCATTCGATACTTTGTGCTACACCATTTCGGCGGAATCTACATTGACCTGGATGACGTACGTCTTCTCGCGCCTCGACTTCACCATCTGCGGCTAACAAGCACCCAGGGTTGCAATCGCAGTCTCGATCCTCTCCTCGCTTACCCCGCTTGGGTCCGCCGAACTTTGCCAACTGGCATCTCCAACGATGCCATGGGGTCCGTACCGCGCCATCCCTTCTTCCTGAAGGCTATCGACTCCCTCACCGACTACAACCGCCGATGGCCCCTGCCATACATCACCGTCATGGCATCCACTGGCCCTCTGTACCTGAGCATCATCTGGAGACACTACAACAACGCAAGTCCCGAGGACGGCAACCGTGTGCGCATCCTCTTCCCCGACGAATACAACAATCACCCATGGAGCTTTTTCACCCATCACGTCGGCAACAGCTGGCACAACACCGATGTGAAGGTCATCTTCTGGTTAGCACGACACTGGGTGTTTGTTACTTTTGTTGGCTTCCTTTTAGGATTCTCCCTGCTTGGAATGCTTTATAAGATATTCATCCTCAACAGGCAGCCGCTATCACCGAGACTCTCACCGAAAACTCGAGGCTTCGAGCGATTCGCCTACACCAGGATACCTTTCTATCGTCGGATAAGCTCCAAGGACCTGGAACTCGAGGATCGGCACGAGGTCTAATACCGCCAGTTATTTTCTTCGCATCGGCATTTAATCAACTTTCATCGACTTGCATCTACCGGCGTCACATTGCTATTGCACCAACTCAGCATTCTTGATCGCAACGCCCTTTCTTCGTTTCACATTTATACTCTTTGGATGCCAGCGTCCCTTATTGTTGTTTAATTTTTCCTGGGGCTGCTGAATGCACACCGCTGGCGTTGCTATACGTAGAAGCATCCGGCGAGCGCATTTATCACTGTAGATAAAGTGGGGAAGAGGCAATTGGCCTAGACGGGACACATGGAGGAAGCTGAAGACGAGGGGGTCCAGCTACAAGTACTATGTAATTATCAAACTCGACACAAGAACGCACATGCACATGCAGTTCAAACCCGTCGAATGCACAAAACAAATGCAACCAAATATTTTACCATCACGACTTCGCTGACTGACTTTGCGGAGCCGCAATAATGCAAACAAACAAACGCAAAGCACGATTCCGAAAACGACTACGGCTGTCCCTCCTTTGTACTACTGCTACCCCAGCTCCATGGTTCGCGGTACCTGCATGCGTGCCTGGCGGGTAAGACCCGCTTCACGTGCGTCGTTGGTGTCCGCCATCCGTCGACATCCGACCACATTATTGACGACGTCGCTTTCCCCCCACACCGTCACGACGCACAATGAACAAAGAACAAGGCCGTGATCCCCCAAGTGATGCTCTGCTCCGAACCACACCTTTACCCATACAGCGTGTTTACGTACCTTTTGACCACCGGGCACCCCCCGTCTTTCCCTGGCGTATATACACGCTGCGCATGCGGCATGTCCCTTTTGGGGCTTGAAACCCCCTGTTCGGAACATGGCCTTTGTCGACGCCGGGTAATGCTTCTCGCGTCGAGGAAGGAGGTGAGACGCGTACTTGATGCCGCTGGTATCCTGCCGCTGAAAGCGTTCGGTGATGCGCTGTTTCGCTTGTGCGCTGAGCTGGGTGCCATCCAAGGCGTGGGTACACCGTAACACGGCCTGTTGGGGAAGAGAGGGGGTTGGACAAGGGGTGGGTGGGTTGTGTATCCATGGCATTGTGATTGTGAGCTCCGAGGTCTTTTGTATGGGGATGAAGGGGTTGGTACTGAGCACCAAGTCGCCCCGTATAGACTCGTGGGGTAGCCAAGCTTGCTTCAGGTTTCAAAAAGCTGTCAATGTCGAGAATGCAAACTGCCGAGCCTTGTTTACATGATAGATAATTTCACTGCAGAGCTGCGCAAAGTCTATTCCGAACCAACAACCTACAGTCTACCTGATACCAAAGCGGCTTCCCAACGTTCCAAAGCGCTCACTGGTAGCTGGTTTCGTCGGGCTCTGCGCGGCAACCTGTGCACCTTCTGCGACCTTCTCCAACAATATCGCGCCCTTCATGTTGTCCACTTTACCATATTTCCTGTTGCGCTGCGCGACATCGAAAAACTCGTCGCTGTTCTCCGTACCCATAAGCGCTACAGTCTGTGTCAACTCATCCAAGTTTTCCATGAGGATGGGATTGTTGAGCGAAGAGACAAAGTCGGAGATGTAGCGCGTGTCCGTGGCAAGGTCAGCAACAGCGGAAGGCGTGATGCGCTTTACACTTTCGTCGAGTGTGAGATCGAGAATCGCCGTCGCAGCGTGGGCAAGCGCATCGAAGTAGATGAATTCTTTGATCTCCGTGGGGAGGGCGAGAAGGACCGAGGACATGATGTTAGAAAGATAGCGCGTAAGCTCGAGCATGTATTCGCTTGGTTCGCCTGCCGGCTTAGTGGCCATCCAGTCGTATTCTGCTGTTTCAATAAGGTCGTCGATCTTGCTGTTCACCAATTCGAAGATGCGGTCAGATGCCTGCTTCTTGGCGAGCTTGAAGCGCTCTGTGGCCTCGAGGACGATTGGTCCAGTTGCGCTCGGTGAGCTGCGTGCTTGGAAGAGGAGGTCCTGCAACTCAACACACGCAGTCTCAAAGTGCTCGAGGTTGGTCAAGATCTGCACAATTTGACCAGGGTACTGCGAAGATAGGCGATCGATGAGTGACTGGCATACTTTTTGGCAAAGCAGGTCGTCGAGTGCCGTGCGGAGAGTTTCGTCGATAATGCTCGACTTTTGGAAGTAGTCGTCACTGAACAGGTAGATTTGGTTGAGGAAGTTGCGGATGTCGATGCAGCAGAGAGGATACATCTGAGAGAAAGGCAACACGCATGGGAAGCTTAAATCTAGCTTAGCAAAGAACGGAAAGCATGTCAGTGGCTGGGGGCACATACGTAAGCTCATCGCGTGTCTTGTCAGGCGAATACCAACTCACGGTGACGACCTTATCGTACTCCTCGTCACTGTTGATAGGCATGGGCATGTAGTCGTCTGTTTGCACAATCTCGAGGAAGTCGTCGCTGAAGCGCTGCTTCAGAAGTTCGGAATACTTTGAGAAGAGTGTGAGCAGAAGATCGTTCATTGCTGCGACCGAGTAACCCCATTTCTACACAATGGGTTAGCAAGCAAATTCAGCATTTATTCGTTGCCAAACACACCTCCATGGTAAGCATGAATAGTGCTACTCGACCCTTAATCCGCAGTAGCAGCTCATCGTTCTCAACCATATGCAAGTTTTTGGTAATGAGGTTGATTGCGCTCTGGCACATTGAGTCCCACAACTCGTCAACCTGTGAACACGTCAGTTTATGGTTGGGCATAGTCAATGGGGCAGCAGCTTACGTCCGACTGGTGCCGTAAATTTGCAGTTTTGGACATAGTCGCTTTCTCGATGATCGCGAAACCCGCAATGCTCTCCAGGAGACTGCTCAAGTCACCACATTCTTCATCCAGTAGGTTCAATTTCGTGGGTATGATGAGGTCTTTTTGAGTCCTTCGATCGGCAGCATATTCTAAGCGGAACTGGTCACTTTTCCCAAGCGTTTCGTTGATGTGCATGGCTTCGAAGAGCGGCGAGAAGTCAGTCTCATTTCCAGCCTCTTCGTTGTTCAATACGTCAAACTCATCGGTCTCATCCGCCACTAACTCAATTGCAGAGTTCAATTTGAAATTGGAGAAGCGTACGTCAACCTCGGCGCGATTTTGGTTACGTGTCCGCCGTACGTCTGTGTAGTAGAATGACACCTCACCCAGGAATTGCGATGATTCTCGAATTCGGTAAAGCCATGTGCTAAGATCTGTCTTCACGGCCTCTCGGATCTGGTCTTGCATCTGGGGCACAGACTTTTCGATCATTTTGGCAATCTTGTAGCGGTCGATGGCTTTCAGATGGACAGTCTGCAGCTCATCCAGCGCGCGCAACGCGGCATAGTAGTTCTTTTCTCGAAGCATGTCCTGGACCTGATTGGCTATCCTCAAAACGTTCAAGCAAGCGTTCAGAGCTTGGGTTGCTTCGTTGATGTTTTGACGCACACCTCGAGAATCGACGAGACTCTTCTTCTGCTCGGCAAGTTTTTCGATGCTCTCCTGGATAGATTCATTCAACTGCAAGATCTCGCTGCTCATTTGCACAGTTTGATCTCGAATCTTAAGCATGGAATCTACGGAGCTCACGAAGTCCTGGTGGTTGGCATTGCAAATACGCTCGATCTCAGCTTCGCGATTATTCGAATACTGGTCGAAAGCGGACTGAAGTTGATTGGAGTAACGGGCATCCTTCATTATCGGAATCAGCTGATCGATGTAGTCCGAGCCTATGGATGATTGGGAGATCTAATATACGTTAATGTTCTTTCAAAACCTACGTGAATTGCTATTTCTCACTTGTTTGATGGCCGTCCACAAGTCATCCTGGGGATCTACTGCTGAAGGCATGACGATCGCTTGCACGCGCGGTGTACACCTCTATACGTGGAACAAAACAAACGGCCTGCGTGTGAATAACCTTGTGGGTGTAGCTAGTCGCGCGGGCTTCTTCAGAGACGGCTGCAGGATGGCCTTCGGGGTCTAGAGATGGAACGCTAACTTGGCATGCAGTTATCCAAGTTGCAGCCTAAGACAGAATCTATCTAGCACCGGCTTTATCACGGAAAGATGCGAACCCCACTTTCCTCTCTGAGACGCGCGTGGCGGAGCGATGACGGAGCACCCCGCGAAACTTTTCGAACTCTGCTCGGAATCGACAACGTTGGACATAACATTCACAACATTTGCTCGTTTCTACCAAGTATCAAAGTTTAGCAAGATGGAAGCTATTACGAGTATGTATAAACATATCGCAGTGAATTAAGCAAACGCTGATGGATGCAGACAAGTTCCAGGAAGTCATGGGCTCAGTCACGAGCGGACCCTACAGTGGGAAGTACGTTCGCCATCATCACACTCTGGTGTTCATAGAGTGCTAACACTACATTAGATCAGCTCTCCTGCTCGGCGCGGGCTTCGTGTATGCAATCAGTAACCTCACGATATCAATTGTACTGATGAGACAAGTACACGACCTACTGTCGATGTTCTAGGAAAGTCTGGCGTCAAGGTCACTGTTGGTATGTGTAGCGTTGATATCTCCACAAACTGTGGCACAGCTAATCACTTGTTTAGCTTGCAGGACCCTCGAGAATGCACAGGCTTTGGCCAAGGGCATCCCCAATGCCACTGCCATCAGCGTAGGCAGTCTCGACTTTCGTCATTGAACATGTTCTGACATTCGTAGCTCGATGTCAACAACGCCGATGCTCTCGATTTGGAGGTTGCTAAAGTTGACGTCGTCATCAGCTTAATCCCCTACACATACCATGCAACCGTCATCAAGTCGGCCATCCGCAAGAAGAAGAATGTCGTCACAACCTCGTACGTTTCTCCCGCGATGATGGAGCTCGATGCTCAGGCAAAGGAGGCTGGCATCACCGTCATGAACGAAATCGGTGTAGACCCTGGTGTAGATCATCTGTCGGCTGTCCTCAAGATTGATGAAGTACACAAGGCTGGAGGCAAGATCTTGTCCTTCAAGTCATACTGCGGTGGTCTTCCAGCACCCGAAAATTCTGACAACCCGCTCGGATACAAGTTTTCTTGGAGCTCGCGCGGCGTTCTTCTTGCGCTCCGGAACCAGGCCAAGTACTACTGGAACGGCGAGATCAAGGAGGTTGAAGGCCCTGAGCTGATGGCAGAGGCCAAGCCATACTTCATATACCCAGGATATGCTTTCGTCGCATACCCCAACCGTGACTCAACTCCCTACAAGGAGCGGTACAATATTCCCGAAGCTCAGACGATCGTCCGCGGTACTCTGCGATATGGCGGGTTCCCCGAATACATCAAGTGCCTTGTCGACATTGGCTTCCTTTCAGAGGATCCTAAGGACTTCCTCAAGGAGGGTGAGAAGCGCACTTGGAAAAGCGCTACCGCCAAGATCGTCAGCGCGTCCAGTGACAAGGATGAGGACATTATCTGGGCAATCAGCTCGCGGACCAAGTTCGCTAGCACCGAAGAGAAAGATCGCATCATCTCCGGGCTCCGCTGGATCGGCCTTTTGTCTGACGAGCACATTACCCCTCGTGGTAACCCGCTTGATACCCTTTGTGCTACTCTTGAGAAGAAGATGCAGTACGAGGAGGGCGAGCGTGATTTCGTCATGCTGCAGCACAGGTTCGAGATTGAGAACAAGGACGGTAGCAAAGAGGTCTGCACATCGACGCTGGCCGAGTACGGTGACCCCAACGGCTACTCAGCCATGGCCAAGCTTGTGGGTGTACCATGCGCAATCGCCGTTCAGCAAGTGCTTGATGGCACACTGAGCGAGAAGGGTATCTTGGCGCCTATGAGCCCCGAAATCTGCAGGCCTTTGATGAAGACATTGGAAGACAAGTACAACGTCCGCTTCAAGGAGAAGAGCATTCCTCTATAAATGCGATATTTGACGTGCGAGAAAACGTCTTTGACGGATATCTCCTGTAATCACAAGGATAGATAAAATAGGAGAGTGAGCCATGTGCGCAAACGGCTCAGAAGAGCATACTTTCTTTACCAACCGATGCAATGCCGACCAAACCTATTGGGCCAAGCTTCGTCGCATACGATACTGAGCACACCCTTGTCATCGCCATCTCTTCAGACTGTATCATAGAAATCAGTCGATATGCGGCTTCAAAAACATTTTTCCGGGTGATCGACTGTACTGATGCATCTTGGCCGGAATCTCAAGCAGCCTCTGGTCTGCTGCGATAATGGCGTGTGAGCTTGAGCATACAGAGCTGCAAGGCGGTCGACTCATGGTACGGTATATACTCTGTTCGAGGAGAGGATGTTCTTGAAGTACGGTATATGAAAGCCTGTCGTCGTTCTCAGGCGTGTTGACCCCGTCAGACTAATGATCACCTCAATCAGTGGGGGACAGAGACGATTGGGCGTAAAATGTGACTGGGCAGCGGCTCAAGGAGTGGTGAGGGGCTCATCAATGTCTTGAATTTACGGAGAGACGGTCCGGTCTCGTCAAGAGGGTTGAAATGTGCATCGTTTGTCCTTGTCGAAAGCTCGGCTTCGAAGCTCAATGTCTCAGTATGGCTATGTTTGGGCAGCCATAACGCGCGCCGTAAGCTAGACGTTATCAGTAGCGGCCAAGCACGATGAAATACACAGTACACATTTGATGGGAGTTCAGACCCTTTGTCGTTGTCACACAAGCCGCTTATGTCTCCTATGTGCCACGCCGAATGAATAGTTAAGCAAACGTATCAGCGTAAGCAATTTTTTAGGCCTACAACGTGTTTTTTACATACAATCAGCAATTTACCTCTGCCAAGCAAAATTGCTAGCAATTTGCTTATAAATTGCTTATGCCAAGGGATATCTTTCATAGGGGAAGACTAAAAAGTTGGCGACTTAGCCTTTTTAGGGGAGTGTTACGTGTCTTCTTAGCTGCTAAGCTCCCCTTACTAACGTTTGGTATAAGCACACACATTGGCGTAAGCAATTTTACCTGGTGAGACCCACAATTGCTTATTTGGAGGTTTTACTGTAGCTCATCGACTAGCCTTGCGCTAAACTCTTAGCGGCGATAATGATCTTCGCGTCAGCTTGCACACCGTTCATCGATTGCTCTCTAGCCTGGTGTTTTAACTCTTGTATCGAGAGCTTACCGTAATACCCGTCCCACGGAGACTAAGCAGAGGCGTGTCGTTCGTGAGCAATGGTCTTGATCAGACTGCCAAGCAATTTTTTCAACCAATGACTCGCTTGCAAGAGCCTCTACACTAGATTAGCGTGGCTCTTGCTTACGCTACTCTACGGTAGTACACCGCTATCTCGGTGCGATTCCTAACAGACACAATGGCTTCATTAAACATTGTGGAGAAGTGTCACGTCGCGCGTCTATAGTTCAGAATATAAGCATCACGCATAGTCACTCTGTAAAAAAACATCGGCTCTTTTCCAACAGAAGGCCTGAGTAATCGCCAGCATGAAATCCATTCTAGCCACCACCACTGTGTTCAGCCTCACAGCTCTTCAAAGTCTAGCGTATCCGTACAGCGTCGCCAAATCAGGATGCAACGCGCCTCTACCAGCCGATGCAAAGCCAGGCGATTCAGTGGATCTTAAGCTTCCTAGCTCAAGTGGTGTCTCGCCTCGCAACTATCGACTACACCTTCCGGCGGGATATGATGGGACCAAGAAACTGCCTCTCGTCCTCTCGTTCCATGGTCGTACGCGGTCTGCGAAGGACCAAGAAGAGCTGAGCCGCTTCAACGAAGCCTACGGCTTTGAGGGGGTCTCTGTGTACCCCCAGGGCGTGACTGGCGCAAAGACACCACAATGGGAAGGCGACCCAGATGCGCCGGCGGATATCAGCGACGTCAAATTCACCCTCGAACTCATCAACCACCTAGAAGAAACATATTGCATCGATTCCTCGCGCATTTACGCAGCCGGAAAATCCAACGGCGGCGGCTTCACCGGCCTCCTAGCTTGCGATCCCACCGCTTCAAAACGCATCGCTGCGTTCGCACCCGTATCCGGAGCTTTCTACCTCAACACCGTCACGCAACAACTTCCCGACTGCAAGCCCGGCCGCCTTCCCATTCCAATCATGGAGTTCCACGGCTTGATGGACAGCACGATTAAATATACTGGCGGCATCAACAATCGCAGTAACGCGAAATCAGCAGATATCATGACGTATGTGGACATGTGGGCAAAGAGAGACGGCTTCGCAATCGATGCAAACAAGACGAGCACATTGTGCGACGCGCCAGAAGCATCCAAACAAGTCACAAAGTATGACTGGGGCAGCGAAACGGTCGTGCACTACGCATACAAGAACCTTGAGCACGATTGGCCCAGTTCAACTCCGAACGGAGACACTAAAGATAAATTGACATGTAAAGAAGCTGAAGCAACGAGTTTGATTCTAGCGTGGTTCAAGACGTGGACGCTGGAGGGCAGGGCTTGAGTGTCATTTGCTATAGCTATCCTAGGTAATGATGCATTAAGCATGCAGGGGTGTACATTATATCTTGCGAAATTATTAACGATGAACAATCCTAAATACATGTTTCACAGTCGTGAATTACTCACTTTCTGAACTGCTTTGTACATTCCTTCTTCGAATTGTCGGGTCAAAGACGCGCATTTCGCATCGCCTGGAGGTAGGACTTGGCCGGCGTATAAGCCACAGAGACCGGATTTGCGATCGATCCACTGGAAATGGCATTAGCACGCATATATATGGCTCTTCATGAAATGCGCATGTGCGACGACAACATACCCAAATCAAGTTGGGTAAGCCACCCCAAAGCATGGTGCCGGACTTCTTGCCGTCGTCCAAATCGCCCATGACGAGGATGCCGCCGAGACCCCAATTTTTCTCGACGTGTTTGGGTGTGCCGCCCATGGCGTTATTTGTCTGTTCCAAAGGTTATGAGTAGGACTGGTCAACGAACCTGTAGCCAGCTTTTGCAAACTAAACTTACCATATCATCCTGCAACCCCACATTCAGCATCACTCGACTCCCCTCGCCCAACTGCGGTTTGAAGAATTCTTCCACCGTCTTCTTCTTCAAAATCTCCTCATTCTCATCGGCCGTTAAAACAGCCTGCAGCACCTTCAAATACTCCTCCGCACTAGTGAAACTCCCCTGCCCGCCCATACAATCAGCGACTTCATTCCCGTCGCCATCTTGGTACGGCATGCGGCCATGCGTGTGCTGGACTTTTCCTTCTTCGTTGCGGATGCTCATGTCCGCAAGTTGGTGTTTCAAATCCGGCCGTCTGGAAAGGTGGAAAGTCATGTCCTTGATGCCAAGGGGTTCCCAGAGATTGGCTTTCATGTATTCTTCAAGCGACTTGCCGCTGATGCGCTCGACGAGGAGGCCAGCGTAGTCGATTGATGGGCCGTATGCCCAGCTCTCACCGGGCTCGGCGACGAGCGGTGCGTCGAAGCGTTCGAGGAGCTTTCCGCTGCTGTTGGGTTGGCGCTTGTGGTATGCCAACCAGGCAGTTAACTTCGGATGTGTGGTGTCGTAGCTGAGGCCGGAGGAGTGGGTGAGGAGATGGCGCAGCGTCATGGGAACAGTGTGTTTTTCTTCAATGGGCTTTCCTGTGCCGTCTTCGATTGTTTTGACGACGGTGAATGCTTCGAGTTCTGGGATGTGTTTGTAGATTGGCTCATCAAGTGAGACTAGGCCTTGCTCGACGAGCTGCATGGCACAAATGGAGGTCATAAGCTTGGTGCATGATGCTACCCACATGATGGTGTCAAGGCCGAGAGGCTTAGCACTGCCCTCTTTCATTGAAGTGGTACCAAAAGCTTTGGAGTACTTGAACGAACCTTTGAAAAGCGTCAGCATACTCATGGAAAGAATAACACGAGCATTGTACCATCACGGTTTCTTGACACCAGAGTGCACCCGGGAATTTCTTGCACGGCTATGGCATCATTGATTGCACTTTCGAAGTCGTCCATGGCGTTGTGTTGGAATGTGTAAAACTTTCTGGCTCCAAATAAGTTGATGTTCTTCAAGTCTGGGAGGGGATCTGTACCTTTGATATGATTATTCGGTGGGTCAGAGCCGTGTCAGAATCAAGTCAGAGAACAATCAGGTCAGACAAGGCAACAGCAATTCACAGAAAGCCTCGGACAAAAGCGCGGCCGAATCGAACAACGGTAAATCGTGTCTAGAGCATGAACAATAGATCGCTTACAGCTTGACAGCATTGTCTCTTGTGTATCGAGATACATTCGTGCCTCGGTCCACTACCGGTAAGGCGGGGTGGTTCATCTACGGACCAAAAGCGGGCTAGAAGCACCTCACTACTCCATGCAAAGCTACGAGTAATCTTTTACTGCTCAAAATTTAATTCGCCTAGAAACACCTCCCCGCTTCAATTTGCGACCATCGGTGTTGGTGTGGTGGTCGTTGAGTGTTACATGTGAGCGAGTCGTCGACAAGACATCGAGTGTGTCAACAACAGCTGGGGTCGTCTCCTTCAAATACTGCCCAGACCAGCACAACACATATTAATTTCGCAATAATGGACAATACTGAAATATTCCAATCGTTTCATTCTGGGTCTGACTCGCCAATCCCAGAATCATCGGCAAAACTGTGAGCGTCAGTCCGACATCATCAACTCCGTCGCTAGGCAAACTTACTCGTGAGTAAGAACAAAGCCTGGAGACGACTTCATAGCCCACGCAACTATCATGAAACAATCCGGTAGATGATGCAGGTTCGTATCGCTCTTGTAGTCGTCTTCGTTTCGAATAAAGTCCGCCATGCCTTGAAGCTGATCCAAAGTATCCTCGGGCTCTGGTTCGGGTGCAAGACCCTGATGAGTAGTCCATGGACCAGGATCAAAGCGTTGGACACTTTCCGTTAGATTTCGATAGTCTAGAATTGTGAGCTTCTCCAAGGGCTTGAAGTCTGTGATTAAATTAGCTATCGTGTAGGCTGAGCGGGGGTCATGATCACTCACTCCCGACAAAGCAGTTCAGTTTGTGGCCCGTCTCTTCACCGCAATCCATACATGCCAGACCAGGGAACATGTCATCAGTTGTAGGTGACAATGCAGGCTGGTCCTGGCATGACCACTGTATTTTGGCCCAAACATCGTTGCCTTTCTGTCTCTTGTCCTTCCGCAGTTCCTGGGCAGTGAACTCCAGTCGGCGTTTGGGCGATGAAGTATTTTGATGCTCTGTATGAGCTACGTCTGACCTCTGGTAGGCATTGTTTGGGACGTTGTCTATCGTGCGCGAATCCTTGGCGACCATCGTGTGTGTCGAAGACTCTTGCATGATGGCGCCGGGTACGTTGAGGCCGCTGACTGGAGTAGTCGCGGTATCCATGTCATATGTGTCCATTTCCGTTATTGTATGAAATGAGCCCGGAGAAGGGCTGGGAGACTGGATGCCTTCGACATTCCGAGAAGAAGCAGGCGATACGTTGGCAGAATTCACACCTTGCTTTGTTCTTGCCTGTGGAGGCGTCACAAATGATGCCGAGTTGTGTAGCTGCTGCGAAGTGGGAAATTTCACTCGTTCAAACTTTCCAGGACTACTGCCGCCCTGAATTCGCCACGACTGCGGTGCCTGCTGCGTTGACTGCGCAGGGAAAGCAGGATCCAACCTCTGATTTTGGCCAATTTGCGCAGGCGGCGACTCCCCCATGGCTACAGGTCGAGCCTTCCTACCGTTCTCAACCACTTCAACTTGGGATCTACCATCATTTGATGGTCGGTTTGCTTCGAAGGGCGTACCATGAGGTTGCCCAACCAGAGTCTTTGTGCTGCTTCGAGCTTGCGCAACGAAAGGCGAGAATGGTGTTGGGAAGCTTCTCTGGGAATATTGCACGTTTTGATCTTGGTGAGATTGTGTTTGGTACCGAGGCAATAGCGACGACTGCTGTGGTGATGGATGCTCGGATACTGTGGGAGGTGGCGTGAGAGTTGTTGGAGTAATCGGAGTCTGATCTGCTCCCACCGTGCTTGCTGCGTTGTTCGTGGCTATTTGTCCACGTGATAATAACTTTGTGGTCTGTAAGGGATGGTGCCTGGAGGATGATTGCTTTGAAGCTGCCGCTTCGACGGCTGGCGACGTTCCTTTCGCGCTGTGGATGTGAGAAGATGGTGTCCCGTCATGCATCCTGTCTGCAGCATTTTGCGTCCCTGGTGCCTCTGGGAGGCGCTTGGTGTCCCAATATTCTCGCATTCGAGGGTGCACAGGATATAGTGGTACCTGGTTCCGGAAGGACAATGGTTTGCCCAAGAAACGTCGCATGTCGTATATTTCTCTCAAATGCTGACCTGCGAACCCGCCGATAGTACCCTTGAGGACAGTATCAATTTGGCCTGGTATCCAACGCAAATTAATGTCCTCGTGCGTGCCGTCACCGCGGTCGACAGCACGGAGGAGGTCTTCCGGTGTTCGTAGTCCTCGAAAATACGCAAGATGTTCGTCCTGTAGTGAGTTGAAGCGCCAGTACCCGTTTCGCAGATGCGAGTCGTCTGGCCTGCGGACAAAGTTTGTGAACTTGCCGTGTCGGTCTGTCACGATGCCGTAATATGCAGAATGGTATTTGAGAGATGGAGCGCCGCCCGAAACATTCTGGGGGTGAGGGTGTGTGTTCATGGTGGAGCAACGCGATATACAGTTGAGTTGAGTGGGATGACAAGGTGCATACGATGTAGAGTGAGTGTTCTGGAGATGAGAGGTGAGCAGCGGTTGTTACGAGCTAACGTGGTGGCTGGTAATTGTTGAATAGGAAGCAATGAACGTGGGAAATAGCAGCTGAAGTGAGTAACCATCTGCATGTAATACGTTGTGATTCACTCTCGAACGCCTACACGATCGGAGATCTACTGATCTGGAACGTGGTTCTGTGGGGCGTTCTATTGTGCTTCATTCTGAGAAAATTTCTTCGCGCCCGGTCTTCACCGCAACGACGATCCAAAGCAGCAAACCGGCCTTGTGCGCGCATTTGTGTTTCGCACCGCGAGGCGTTATATCGAGGATGGCTCTTTGCGATAGCAATTGCCATGTTGGTTGTACTCGTACAATTCTCGGACCTTGTCAGCGTGGATGAATGCGCAACAACCTGTTCGAAAAAGATCGCCATGGATTGCGGGAGAGCCGGTCGCGAACCTGCTAATCTGTACTCACGAGACGTTGCACGGAAACCAGACAAGATAATTTTAGACTGATCAAGAGGCTACGTCGTGATGTCGCATAGAAGGGAACCAAGACGCGATCTGAGGTTCGTCGCGCGTTACGTCATCGCGGCTTTTTTGGCGTTGACAGCCAGATTTCCTCCGTCACAAGATGAAGGATCAGTCCGCTGTTCATGTGGATGGAGACACATCCTCAGTGTGAAACCAAGCGTAGAACAAGGTATTTTCATAAGACCAATTTCTGTATGTCACATTCATGTTCTTGTCGCCGGCTCTCTCGACACCTCAATCTGTGCCGGAACCGCAGGCAGCTTCGCCACCTTGCCATCAACCATATCACCCTCGTTCAGCCAGTCAATGCTCATTCCCGAATCCCCGCATACAGGATGCACATGTCTGCAAACTCCACCACTACGCCAATGTGGGACCATAACTTCACTGCGCCACTACACGCAAGACATGTAGCAAAGAGCAAAGTTGAGGGATTTCAAATCATATTTTGTTAAAGTCAACGAAGCTGACGCGCAGCCCAAGCTTGTCATATACAAGCGTAAACTATATCAACCCATGCCATCCTAATCCTGTCGCGCAGCTGTCGCGATTCGCAAGTCTCTGAGATAATCAACTCCATCACTAGCATGTCTGTCCATGAAAATCTCGCCACTCATAAATGCCTTGTGTGTGTCCGTCTTCCGGTCGCGCACGTATGCCTCATTCCTGTGCGCCGTCGTTCATGCCGTAGTCCTTCTCATCCTTTCGACAGTCGAGCCCTAACGTCTGCGACCCTCGGCGACCCGACGCGCATACTTCTCCAATGCCTCGCGCTGACGTGCGGCACCGTCGACAGATTCGGGAAAATATGCATCTTCCTGGGTCATGGGGGCGGCGTCAAAGCCGGTAGAAGGGGAATTGGTGGCGCCGTTGCTGAAGTAGTCCTCGTGGCTGAAGGGAGTATTGGCGGAGCCGAGGTCGTCGGAAAAGGCCGTGTTGAAGAAGTCGAGCGAGTCTGTAGACATGAATTGGTTGCTACTGAAGGCAGTCAAGTCTGCGGTAGTGAATTGCTCGTTTGCCATTGAGAAAGAAGCTCCGGTGTTGAATGTTTCGGTGGCAAAGGTGATCTCATTTCCGACATGGAATTGATCATTGACCATGGAGAAGGGAGTACCGATGTTGTATTGCTCGCCGCCAAAGGAGGATGAATCTGCTGGCGTGAACTGTCCGGCATCATAGGAAGAAGAATCTGCAGATGCATCTTGCTCGGTGCTGAAGGCAGACGAATCTGCCGGGGTGTACCGCTCGGTGTCGAAGCTGAAGGAGTCGGCAGGGAGGGATTGATTGATGTTCAAGTTGAAGGGGTTGTTGAAGATGTCCTCACTCGTGGTCTGCGCACCGCCAAAGGTGAACATGTCGTCAGAGATGGATTGCACACCGCCTAGTGTGAAGATTTCGTTACCGGTAGCATGCATGATGAACGCCTCGTGGGAAGCTGTCTGGTCCTCGCCATATGTAGACTTGTCGTCAGTGCAGCTCTCGTCGGCGAAAACATCTTCGTCGCTTGACGTGGTCTCTGCATTAGAGCTGGGAGACTCGCAGAATAGAGACTCATGATCGCTGCCAAAGTTTTGAGCGTCCTGGGCATTAGAGCTGTGTTCGGCAGCGTTCTGACTGGAGTTTTGCTCGACATGTGCGCACTCGGTATCAGCCTCGATGAAACCCATAAGAGCGTTGATGTCGTTCGGCTGGAGGATGGAGGCCTGTTCGTTTGGAGGCTGCATTGATGCGGGAGACTGCATAGTGAAGTCGAAGCGAGTCATGTTGAGAGAGTTGGACTGCTCTGGGACAGACTGCGCAGCCGATGCCTTCAGTGCATCAAACCATGTGTCGAATCCACCGTTACTCGGAACACTTGCAGCCAATTCGAGTGCCGCATCTGCAGAAATTGCGTCTGCAGCTTCTTGCTGGTCGGCCGCCATGAGTTCGAGTCCAAGAGTTCCCGGCTCAGCCCACTTCTTGCCAGTGTGTGGATCGAGGCCTTGAATGAGAGGCAGCAAGATGCGAATTTTCTCAGATGGTGCCAAAGACATAAAGTTTTCCTGGTACAATGTAGCAACTGGTCTTGCTTTCAGAACACTTGCCGGAGCTCCAGCTTCGGTGAAAGACTGTTTTTTGGCAGACTTCTTCGCAGCTGAGGCCTTTTTTGGTGCGCGAGCCTTCTTGACGGCAGGCTTGCGTGCCGGAGTCGAGGGTGTTTCGGGTGCTGCAGCTGGACTTGGAGCATAGCCCTGAGAGCTACTGGTGTATACTGAAGACGCCATCGCGGCTGAATGAGGTGGATTGATGGATATGGCGCCCTCGAAGGCGGCATATCGCTCCTCGGGAGTCACCGCAGGACTCCACAAAGCCTCAATGGGGCCTTGAGATGCGCTGCCCGAAGCAGGCGTCTTAGCCTGGCGTGACCGCTTTGCAGGCGATGATCCGAAGTCGGTGGAACGTGATGTAGTCCTCTTTCGAGGCTGAGATTTTGACTGAACCGTCCTCGGAGGAGTCTTGGGCAGGCCCGCGGCCTCGAACTGGCTGAGACGAGCAATCGTCGCCTTCAGACGGGCATTTTCAGCCGCAAGATTCTCCTCGGACGGCCTAGCCTGGTATTCAACACGGGGAGAACCAGTGGACGAAGTCTCCTCTCTTGTAGCACCCTGGAGCACATCCGGGAACTCTCCTGCGGTTGGCGACGCCCATCCAAGGTTTTGAGATTCCCCAGGAGGTTTTGTAGCACGCTGAAAGTGGTCGAAATGCTTGAGGGTCGGCTGGGAGCTGGCCATGGTGGATGGTATGGTGTTGGCTCGGTTGGTTGATATCGTATAGAGAGTATGAGAGAAGGTTGAATATTGAATTTCTGAGACCGAAAAGCACCTCCGTTGTGGGTGGCTGGGGCTTGACTAAGCTGCTCCGAGAGGAGGCTGGGAACAGGGTCCAGACGCCATAATGTATCTCTCCTTCACCTGTGCCGAACTGGCGGAGTGGTAGGCATGGTGACGATAGGATATCAACTGTCAGCACAATGGCAAGCGAGAGGCTAGCGCAGCCGATAGAAAAGGCTGGTGTTTCAGTGTGGTGGATCACGAGGGATAGCGGGGTCCTAGGATGTGCGATGGTGAAGGTGAATTGCGCTGACGCAATCTTCTACATGGCACTGCGCCTGCGTCCCATAATCTGGTCATCGTTAGCGGTATGATCGCGAGAATTGAAAATCATGTCAGAGTCAGACCAGAGTTTCGGAATCTTGGTTCGCAACGCGTTTTTCCCCACCAGTTAGCGGATGTGGTGGAGGTGATGAAGGTGTCGGACAGGTCATGAGGATGGGGTGACATGTTAGGCAGCACGACTCGTGTGCCACGACAGACAGCAATTGTAACCCACGATAGGATTCTCAAGTTCATGGAGTTCATCAAACTGCGAGCAGTTCAAGCTCAGATAACGCTCACCGCGAGGCCGAGGGCGGTGACGTCATCATCAAACGAAGAGAGAGAACACATGCACAACACCGCTGTTGCTCTCTTCGATCATGGGCCTGTGATATTTTGCATGCATATGTTTTCGAAATAGGTGGCCTTGTAGATGCGAAAGACTGCGCGATCAGATGTTAAAGCTGTGGGTCAGGTGAAGGGTGAGATTAAGAGCATGCAATCAGTGTATTTCCGTCCTCAATTTATGGCCTACCGTAACTCGTCAACAGATAAAATCATCGCAACGCTTGGATTCGCAACTCATGTATATTATTGTTGTATGAGGTCTCTCTAAAACAATAGGTCGTCGTCGTGTGCAGTGGCTAATTAAGCGCGCCTCAAACAATGCTAGCGCGATTTGAAGAGTAGCCAACATGGAAATTCAACATCATGCTTCCACCATCTTGAACATCATCTTCGCGAACTTCAGAACCGCTGCTTGTGACTATGTGTAAGCGCTGTCATGGCCTCCCTCACCTACCAGATCTGATACGCTCCGTCATCTCATTATACTTGGAGAACCGAATCTCGTAGGGTGGTGATAGGGAATAAAGCTCCTGCATAGCATAGACGAATGTAGGAGTCTTTCGTGCGGCTGCCACATTTGGTCGTGCTCGAGTTATTGCTGCCAAAGGTTTCATGACCTGGGTCGGCACCAGCCCCTTCATCACAGCTTTCGATACCACCGGCCTGCGATGAGGGTTCTCGGTACTAATGCCGAACGTAGATCCAGCTGCTCTCTCGAACACATCCTGCTCCAGCGCCTTCATTCGCGCCAAGATTGCTTCTTCTCAAAGCGGCTCGAACTGAGGCTTCATCCAGAACTTCCCGGCGTCCCGAATTTCCTTGTATCCTTGTAACCACAGTGTCGTAAGCGCTTCTTATGTGGCAGGACAGTGTCCAATAACAAATTTGGGGTCGTAGACCGCGGAGGGGGCATTTGTTGGATCTACATCGCTTTTCCCTACTCTGGCCACAGTTCCTGAAGCGTTACGGTCCGCCACATGTGAGTTAGAAGGTAGGACAGACTCAAAATAGCGTGTCTCGCCCTTCTCTGCCATCAGCGCGTGGATCTCGTCGTACAGACTCTCCGTCTCAGGTACGGTCTCGTAAAAGTAACGAAGGTTAGCATCATTTGCTTGATCTCGGTATTTCTGTACCTCGCTGTGGCTCTTGTCATGGATGATAGCTAGCTTTTTCGCTTGATCTTTTACTAGTTGTTCAAGCTCAGCATTCTTGGAGATGACAGCCTTGCTCACATCTGCCTTTTGGCGTAGCCATTTGAACACATACTGCACAGCTTCCGTAATAAATCTCAGGTATGCATTTTCCTGAACGATCATCCGAAGAATGTCAAGTTTTTGCATCGTCAATTCCATGCCTTTGTCCAAGGTACTGAGCTCAGTCTTGGCCACGAGAAGATCTGCTCAAGGGAATTCAAGCTGGATGGAATTGGTGATTGACTCTGAGTCAGAGGTGTCTTACTTCTGCTGCAATACCTCTTTTTCGAGACGCTCGGCAATCAAAACGTGACGTAGATCATCGTTTTGGCGTTCAGCGCCGCCAAGTGGGTTCCGGACGAGACAGCATCTCCTTGAGACTATTCCACTTGTTTTGCAGCATTCAGAATCAGCTCCTTTTGGAGCGCGATCTCATCCTCGAGATCGTAAATCTGGTTCTGGAGGTGGCTCAGCATTCTGATGATGAGTGAATTGACCCTTCATCTGCCTCGCTCCTTGGAAATGTCATTGAAACACATCCTGTTTGGCTCTTTCTTTCATCTAAATCCCTCTGTTGTACTGTACATTCAGTGATTGCTCTACTTATCTCAGAGCCGAACACTGCAATGATGTCCTCTTTCAGGGCCCCCTTGTGCATGAACTCAGGCATGTTTTGCATCATTCCATTCTCGTGGACAACCTGGAAATCATTTGCTATCAAATTTACCCAAGTTTTCAAAAGTGCTATTGCAAGCTCCCAGATATTCTTCGCCAATTTCCAGCTTTAAGAGGGAAATTCTGAGCCCTGGGTTGAGTCGGTTGCAATCTGAGTGACTTCCAGCGACTGAAGTAAGTCGGTCGTAAGCAAAGGACTCAACCAGACAATCTTGTGCTGAGTTTTGACCTAGTTGTCGGAGTAAGTTGTAGTCAACATCCAAAGCACGTAACTTACTACTAGTCCACACGTTAAGCTTGGGTTTGGAGATTTCCGATGCAAGCCCTAGGCCGGATGGATCCTCTACCGGGAGTAAAGGACGGAGCAAATTTCCAAGTTGTCAAAGTTGATCTGTTGCTTATGAAGTACATCTTGAAAATAATTCAAAACCCTGCCTGGCAAAGCGTATGGTATGAGGAAAGTAGCACACAGACGGTAGGTGTTTCCCATCTGTCCGTTGTTATAATGAACAATTGTCTCTGTAAGGACTTGCGGATAGCTATTGAGAAGCTACCTACTCTATTCCGATGCCAGGGCATGTGCAGAAGAGCGGTGCTTTTTCGAGCGATACAAGCGCTACAGCACACATAAGATCTTCGTGATAGCGGTTGTTCAGGCGATATGCAAAGTTTTGCAGTCTCCGGGACAAAAACGGATTACATCAACTGGTGGCCCACTGTAAGAGGTTTGTATAGCAGCGAAGTTACAAGATAACAATAGCAGTACGGGTAGAAGTGAGTTAATTCCTGTTCTGCAACTTCAGTGCAGAACTGCCCTTTTGTAGATACAACTAGACGCGTGTCCTTACGACTGGAATGCACCAGGTCCGCGCCGGCGTAGCGCCGTTGAGACGCCAGGGCGGCTGTGCGCGTTCCACACGTGAAGACGCCAGGGTGGCGTTGTCGTGGCGCAGGCGCATCGCCGCGCGACCGACAGCTCTACGCCGTAGCATCCTTACACCCACACCCCCTGGCAGACGGGATGCCATTTCAGAAAGCGGATGCTAGTCGCATCGCATTACCCAGTTTCTGGGAAGTGTTTCAGAAGAAAGCTCGAAGCGTTTTAATGTAGCGAGCGCCGTATAGATTTGACTTTGAGGTGAGAAGGCGCGGAGAAAAAAGCTCGTCGCAGAGTTCATCGAGGATTTACGCCGTCATCGACCAACGCCGTCAACGCTTCTGAATCAATGAAGATGACGACGAATGGAAAGAAGTCTGATCCTGCAAGACAAGTTGGATTTGTAAATACGAGATGTGACACAAGTCGAAGCACTCATGTCCAGATCAGTGAGGTTTTTTTTTGGAAGGACGACGCAGCGACCTGAAGGAGTAGATGTGGCTATCCTGATTCGAGGCCAAGAAGGCGCTGGAAAAATTATTCATGTTCCACTCTTCGAAAACGTTTGGAGAACATGACGGAAGCGCTCCACCGCTTTTGAATTAGCGAAAAAAAAGTAGATTGGAACAAGACAAGCCATCATCAGGCAGGACAATATTTGTACGTCCAGTATCTCCAACCAAGAACATGACTTGGCACACGTGTCGGTTCAGAAATGCTGTTACCTGGTTCGAGATGGGTTTAGAGAAAGAACCATAGTGGCCTAATGTATGTTTCTCACGTGACGAAAAGCCGCACATATCATGCGCTGGCGATCGTTTCGGGACTCGACAGAACATAGGATCTAGTCTGTCTAGATTCAGCAGCACAGAAAGCGAAAACGTAGGTAACTGCTTAGGCAAGTTGCAACCAGGAAGAATATACACAGCCAAATATCATGTCTCGTCTTCTGAAAGAAAAAAATGATTGACGAGGGAAGAAGCACACGCGAAAGCCAACGGAAGTATTGAAACCCGAACTTCAGCAATGACGATGACGATGACGACGACAATATCCTGGGTAACGGTTCTCGGATAGATACAACTGTCCAAGTAGGCAAAGAAAAAACCCTGCTCAAACTTCGTCCATGTGTGTTTCGAAAGTCCAGAGACCACAACCGCCGCTTACATCTGTTCCCAACAAGAGTCGGAAGAAAACACATTTACTCCCAGAGTTGCATTCCTTCCAAGCCAAGAACACAGAAAACTCTAAAATGAATGCAGCACAAAGAAAAGAATAATAAAAAAGTCCCAGAGATAATCCACACGTACACTTACAAGTTACACCCAGCCTCCCCCCTCCCCCTGCTCCATCCATCCCCCATCTCAAAACCATATTCCAAACCCCCAACCCCCCGTCCTCAATCATTACACAACCATATCTTCCTGTCCCACATCAAAACCGTCCGACTTGATATTCATACCAGAAGAACGATTCACCCCCAAAACAAAGTCAAAGGTTTTTTCTTTTCCACACACGCATATCAGAGAGGAAAAGTCAATGACCATATTCCCCTGCACCCTATCCCATTATGAGATGCTGACGTGGACCGTCTTTTGATTGTTTAGGTCGGGAATCTGGACCCCCCCTCCCCCAAAGAAACTAAAATGTAAGCGTTTTAAACGACGCTTTAGAAGATGTGGAGCTGTAGTTTACTATTTCCATCAAAGGAAGAGAAGGTAACAAGTGAACCATAAAGATCTTTGATGCCGTGGCTAGTGGCACAAATTTTTTTTGAAGGGGGGGGGGAGGCCAGAAAGAAAAACTTGTAGTTGTTGGATAAATTCTAATTTCCGGCCAGAGGAAGAGTGAGTTAGGAAAAGATGAAGCTTGGGCGAGGGCAGCAGAGTGGACACACACATATTTATATATAATTTATATATATATATATATACAATTTACAGAATGACTTGATCAATACTTTGCACGTCGGGTATGTCAAGTTTCTTCGTGGAATGCGTATCGTGCCATCAAAGTCAGGATTTGCTCCCCACAACTCCAGGCTATGCAGCAAAAATGCGACACAAATCGATGCTCAAAATTGAGCACACCACGCGTTGACCACTTCATGTCAATAAATGCTTAACCACCCCTTTTCTCCGCAATCTCGATATACTGAACGCCCGGCTCATCTTGTGGTTCCGCCATAGCAGTATCTGTGAAGCTCGCTCGTCCGTGTATCGCGCCATCGACGTCCATGGCATCGCCTTCAACGGTACTACTACTCGCCCCACTACTTATACCGGTCAACGCGTCCATACCGCCATTGATCTCTACCATTTCTTGCACACCAATACCATTATCATCATGCTCCGTGTTCGGTGTCAAAGTGGCCGAGGAGATGTTGGAGTCATGGCGGGCGTGTTTGTTATGGTACTGCTGAGCACTTATGCTGTTCCAGTCGTTGTCGTAGTCGGGCGGCTGATTGTTCCAGTCACCTGGCAACGCGTCTCTGCTTATGTCGTACTCCATGTCCTTCCAACCTGTCGCATCTCTTTGAAATTCTTCCTCAAAATTCCAACCGTCTTTCCTGACAAATTCTTCGAGGGGCTTGGAGAGTGGTTCGGGCTCGATAGAGAGAGCATCACCGTGGGCGTATATCAGGAGCGCCGAAGCAGACTCCGTTGCTGCACGTTCGATGACTTCTTGTTGAGTTAGGCGGTCCCAACGTATCGACGGCGGGGAAGATTCTGTATCGTACTGCACGCGCCACCACTGCTGTGCGCCTGCAGTAGACTTGGTGTCCGGGTGAAGGAGATAGACTACACCCAGGTGAGTCGCTACGCCGCGAAGATGATACGGGTGGTGCATGGCATCCTGTGGACTTTGCCCCTCGGGATACTCGTCGTCGGTGAAATCGATCAACGTCTCGGCACTGTCATCGATCACCGGCTTGAAACGAGACGAAATGGTGCCGAGCGTTTTCTCAATCTTTTTGACCTGTTCATCAAGAGCTGCAATGGTCAGATCGAGTTGTACGAGTTGTGGCGGTCAAACTTACCGACCAGCTTCGTCTGGATATTCTGGTGGAGGGCCTGTAGCTGGGACAGCACCGCCGCATCTTTCGGATCTGATTCTTGACCTTCTTCGCGAGGTCTGAAGGCTCTCATGGTAGTCTCGAGCAGTTTGAGGGTTTCGACCGGCTTCGACCTCTCCTTCTTCGGAAGGTGGAACTTTAACTTCTGCGTAGCCTCTTTGACGTCCCTCAATTCATCTTCGTGCTGCTTCATAGCGGAGTACATGCTATCGATGACTGGCTTGTTAAGTTCCAAGTATCGATCGGCGTAGAGCGTGGCGGGAACGCGACAGCCCAGTCCTTGAGCGTTGGTGGTGGCAGAATTGAGGCGTAGGATCAGAACCTTGCTGACCTCGGAGAGGTGTGCGCTGCCAATGGCTCCGGAAAATAGGTTATCGTCGAGAATGTCGTAGATGCTCACATCTGCTCGTCTGCCTTCCCTCACCACCGATGCATCCAGCACAAAGTTCTTTACGTTTTCTTCTCCGATATTGACGACAGATCGGACAAAGCCGTCAAGCTGAATACCTGGATTCTGTGCTTCGACTGCGGCGCTCCAAACGAGGAGAAATTTGAGGAGATCGTCGTCGTCGTCTTCCAGAACGGGGCGTGCCTCTTTCCAGGCATCCAGCTCCAACATGGAGCTCACGGTGGCGTACGCCCTGTCTGATTTATCCAGGAATGCCATCAGACGCTGCGTCTCGTAGATGATGTCCAGACTGTGTGCCTCTTCGCGCGCAGCGGCCGTGTCCATGACGGTGGCGGGCAACGCGGGGCTGCCTTTCCACCAGTCGTCGCCCATCCAGTAGCTCCTCTGAGTGATGTTTGTGGCGAGGAGCGCATTGCGGAAGAGCGGGATCGAATGGAGAATGGCGAGCAGGGCCGGAAGATAGTTGAATCGCGGCGACGGCTTGAGGATGGCGGGGCGGCCCTCTTCGCGCTTGCGCTGGCTCGGGGTCGGATCTGGGATGACCTCAGCTGCGGTCGGCACCATGGCCCACTGCGCCGTGTCATAGGATTCCTTGGTCGCAGGCCCGAAAAGCGGCTTCGAGCTGCCGGTGATGCCCGACTCCTGCAAGTTCTCGATACCTGCCCGGGCCAGTCAGCATCGTTTCCGCGGCTCGGCTCGCGGCACGTACTCTGCATAGGCGCGTCGCCGAGGTGAGTGGAAACCTGGCTCGTCCGAGAGGGCGGACGTGAAGGGGCTCTGCTCTGGACGTTGCTGTGGGGATAGTTCTCGAAGCCTGTGCCGTAGTCAATATTGAAGGCTGCGAGTCGCCAAGTCAGCCCACGTCCGTCTTGCTGCTGTGCGGAAAGGCGCGCGACATACTGGGATTGCCGCTGGGGTCGTCCTGGCCGTACCTGCCGGCGCCGAAAGCCGTCTCGTCCCATCGCGGTACCGAGTCGCTCAAGAGCTTGTTGATGTTGGCCGGCCCCGTCTCGAAGAACTTGTTGATGGCCGCCTCCAAGCTGTTGTCGCTAATCTACGCAGCCGGTCAGAGAGCCGGCCATGCTTGGGGAGGGGGCACGTGACGCGCACCTGCAAGAGCTGCACAGCTTCGTCGCGACTCAGCTGGCCATCGACGATGCTCAGCAGCATGTCGGCATTTTCCTCGGTGGTCATGGTCGCGATGGTGTTGTGCTCGTCCAGAGGTGGAGCAGAGGTGTCGCGACGCTCTTTGACAGATGACGTCGGCGGGGAACAGCCGGACTAGGAGCAATCCAGAGCTTTGTTTGCTGCAGACCAGGCGGTGCTGCTCGTGGCTTCCCTCCTAGGGGGCATGGTGGGGGATGCTCCCAAGAGCTGCATCATGTCGCTAACTACACAAGCGATGCGACAGGCATGCTGCCAACTCCACTACCTTCTTAGTAATACAATACGCGGCTGTCTACACAATGACAATCATAAACCACAGAGAATCTTTGAAGCGATGTCTGAAAGGTCTCGTGTCAAGATCGTCATGCTATCTAAGACATGCCCGTCAGTTTCGGCTCTATAATACAAGTAATCGTCAGCACATATCCTACATCAACACATTATTTTGCTCTCCCAAGAGTCTCACACGCCCGTCTCTATAGCTGGTAAACTAACGCGCCGCCGTAACACAATCCCCCTTAGATTTCTTCCTTTCCGGTCAAAGTATCGGTTGTGGTGCTCGCAGCGCTGTCCGCCTCAGAGCCTGGACCCAGAGGCTTGTACATTTGAACGCCCATCTCCTCATTCAACTTGTCTTGCTTTTCCCTCCACTCGCGACCACGATTGCTGTAGCGCTGTATCAAGGCGCGGTAGTTGGCCAAGCTCTTGTCCACCTCTTGATCCTCATTGCCAACAAGAGCACGTCGTCGTTCCTTGAGCGCCTTGTACAATTTCCAGCGCGACTCTTCTGGAATCTCCTGAACGTTGTACTCGATCTTCCAATCGTCATCTTCCTGTAGTTTGTTCGGTCGCTCCACGTAGCCTCCATTCACCTTGTTGCGGATAGTGAGAGTCCACCCCATTAGCGGGCCGCTCGAGCTGGATTCCACCGTGTCTGCAGATTCTGCGGCTTCTGTGGACTCTTCGGATTCTTCAGCTACAGCGGGATCGGCGTCCTCGTTCCCCGGTGACGATTCTTCACTTGTCACATCATCGTTGGACGCCTCTTCGACCTTGTCTTTTAGCTCCTCTTGCTCCAGGTCCTGCTTGTCTAACGTTTCGTTGACTGAGATGCCATCCTTGTCTTTATCAGTTTGCTCATCTACCTCGTCTTGAATATTTTGCCAGGCTGCTTGTACCTCCGGGTCATCTTTTCCCAAGCCTACGACGGTGCGCGCGAATTGCTTTTGCTCAGCTTCCCCGGTGCTCTGTATCTTGTTTGCCTCCTCTTCCGTGACTGGCTCAGCAAACACGTACATGAAAGGCGTCTTTGTTAAACGCGCTTCAACATGTAGTCGAATCGACTGCCCATGTCAGCTCGGTCGCAATGTAGAATTGTGCATCACTCACTGTTTCTGGATACATTGCTGTGGCCTTGCACAGCAATTCATCGAGTAAAGAAATGGAAAGCTTGAACTCTTGATCTCCTAGTGTAGTGTTTTCCTGACCATGGAGCACTCGGTCCAGATCTGGAAGACTGAGATACTGGAAGCCAAAAATGCGTTCGATGTTGTGGAATGCGAGGAAAATACCGTCCATGCGGCCCATACGAACTTGAAGAGAGTACTTTAGCAGTGTTGCACGGGTCATGTCATAGAATTCCCGCTCAAAAGACTCCCATTCGCCTTGAGCGAAGCGCAGCTGGTAGCCGGAACCAGTTTCGTATTCTTTGTGGTTCATGCGAATAGAGACGACCGCTCGTGTTTTTAGATCAAAGACTCCGGTACCAGGAAGACGTGGATCTCTAGCGTCAAGCTGCGATCGCATGAGAATATTGCCCTGCCTGGAGTAGTGATAGCATCTACTCGAATCGTCTTCGGAGGGTGCTTTGTCTGTGCTAGACCGGCGAAAGAGCTCAAACTCATTGCGCTCTGTGGTGAGGAGCTTCTCCAGAGAGTGTCCTAGCCAGCTCATGATGTTTGGGGTATCATACGATTTATCCGCATCAATAGCATACACGCCTTCTCGGTATCGCAGGAACACAGCGGAAGGTCCAGTGGTGATCTTGGAAAATCGTGATGAAGGGTCGGGGAAGCCCCGGGACATCATGGTATGATTGAGAGGCCGGAAACTAGAGAGTAAAAAGTGGAAGTGTTGCAGTACGCTCGACATACTGGAGGTGGAGCCGGTGTACTTGGTACCTTGTTGCTTCGTCAGCGCGATCAATGTCTCGTCCTTGGAAGACGTCTTGTATTCGCTGAGAGCGTCGAAGTCGAATTCGTTGACAGGCATGATTCTCTCGAGGTATGGATCGAAATTGAAAATGCGCGAGCGCGGATCTTGTAGACGATATACACCTGGGTTGAACAGTACGCGGTCAAGACCATATGACAACATGGGTACAGGTGGTATCTCGACCTCGATGGGCTCGAAAGTGAGCAATTGGGCATCCAACTCCTGTATGTGTAGTTGCTCCTCCCTCTTTTTCCTCTGCCTTGTGCTGGCAGTGACATCCATAAGCCCTTCGCCACCGAGCAGAGCCTCTTTGAGCGACTTGGGTGCGTGTGTGACCTTGACCGTAGGCTTGTCTCTAGACATGTCTTTGGATGCTTTTGAACCAGGAGGTTTGCTTCTCTCCTTTGCGCCAGTCTCGGCGTTTCGAGTCTTGGGCGCAGCACCACCCTTGCTACGGTTCTCGGGGAGGGGTGCGGACGGCACCTCTTTCTCGTACTTTGATTTTGACGCATGATAGGTTATGAGACTCGTATTGCCCTCGTCTCCGGTCTTTGCGCTTTTTGATGACGGCTTCCGAGTTCGCTTCAAAAGAGGGCTGGTGGCGCTGATGGAGCGGATGTTTGATATCTGTGACTGCGTTCGCGCGGCGCAGAACAGACAGACCGCAGGCTTCTGCCATGACGATGCCCGTACGAGATTGCGACGGAGCATTTGAGGGGAAGACTGCGAGAGCGAGAGCGTGGGCTGCGATACGGCGCGATTGGGCACGTGGTGACGGCCTCTCAGAAAAACATGTCGGCGATTGCTGCGGCTATTGCCGATGGCCTCGTTATCTAATCAGATCATGATACCATCACGTGGTCGAGAGCTCCACACCACACCACACCACACCACACCACACGGCTTGGACAGCTCCAGAGCGTGTGTGCACTATGCACGACGAGCCTGAGGCAATGCGTTTGCTTCTCAATGCCCAACCACCATGAAGGTCTTGGGCGTGGTTGTTAACTATCTCGTGGCCAGCGGAGGGCGCAGACTCCTCCGCAGAGACGCCGTGCATACGTCACCACCAAACATCGGAGTCCGCGCGAGCAGCCAGACAACCACTGCTGACTGCTGGCTGCTGACTACTGCTGTGGCTCTAATATCTATGCAGGCTGCAGCATCCAGCGGCTCTCCAGCTCGACTTGTCCGGTGCCGTTAGACGAGCACGTGTTGATGTGGGTGGGAACTTGCTGTTGCCAACTCCTCCGCCGAGGTTCTGATGGTTACGGAGAGCTTGGGACCATGGCAGCCAGCGGAACCCAGTTGACGCGCAGTAGTGCCGTGCGAGTACTTATATTTCCCACGCCATCCAACCGTCCGGCTGCGCTCTGACACGGCGCAATCTGGGCGGCCATTATTGGTGGCGCATACCACTCGCCTTGGAGCTCCATCAGCTGACGTTTGACTTGCACTGCCGCTGCCGCTGCACAATCGCATGCTTCCTCCCCTCCGCTGAGCTCGTGCTGGGCGGCGCATCGCCAGCATCCACGCGCGCCATGTCCAAGGACAGGCGCAGAAGCATCTTTGGTCGCAGTGGCCTGACTGCGCTCGCCGGGCTGCAGGCCACCAACACCAAGGATGAATCGCAGCCCTCGAGTTTGCTGCGGAAGCGCCGGACCGCCTCCTTCAGGTCCAATCTCTCCGACATATCGCAGCATGGAGAGAAGCAGTCGCTCGATCAGACTGCCGTTGCGGATACGCCAACGCCTGGCACTCCCAAGTTGACGCTGTCTCGGGGCAGCTTGAAGCGCGCAAGCTCTGTCTTCGGGTCTATACGCGGCTACAGGCTGCAAGACGTCGATGAGCCGCTTTCTGCGGCTTCAACCCGAGCCTCGACTGTCTTTGGCGAATGTCTGGGCGAGGACACGCGCACAGGGCAGGTGCTGCATTATGGTGAGGTTCAGACGAGCAGCTCCATGTTTCGCAAGAAGAAGGAGTTCCTGGTATTGACGGAGAAGCATCTCATCCGGTACAAGGCCCAGTCGAGAGCCGCCGAGGCTTTTCCAGCGTAAGTCTGCTGCGCACAACCTTTCCGCAGGCATTAATTGTCGTTAGCATTCCCTCCCCATACACTCGTACTCCATCCTATCGCCACAGCCAAAGCCCTTCAATAGGCTCATCGCATGAAATTCAGTCCCTCGCATCCGAATCCTCGGGTGATCGTGACCTGGGCACACCGCTCCGACACATTGTTGCAGTATATCATCTTGACGATGGACGACCACATTTTGCTCTAGAGGTTTACTGGTTGGATGACGAATCCAGCCATGCCTCGTGTATGACATTACAGTTCGGAGACCCAGATGAGATGCATACTTGGCTAGCCAAGTTGCGAGAGGCTGCCAACCGCGCAAGATTGGCAGATGCAAATCCACTTTCGGCCTACAACTCGCATCTTGCTGCTCGCGTGGTTGAAGCAGAACGCGATTATGTTCCACCACATTATGCCATATACAGGGTCGTCCTCCGTCCCCAAGGCAAGGCTACGTTGAGATCGTCGTCTGATGAATTGGCTAAATCTCCCGCCTCCGTGTGCTTCCTAGCGATAGGTGTGCACAAAGTCCATTTGATACCGCTATTTAAAACGACATCTCAACGCTCTTCGAGTCCTTCCCTAATTTCTTCCAGTGCACAGTCCTCGCACGGCATACTTACGCTTACTGAAATCTGCGTAAGTGAGCTGGACGATACCTTTCTTTTGACTTTTCGGTAAGTGCAACTGGTCGTGGCTCGGATTACTCTGACTCTCCACAGAAAGCCATTGGAGAGGCCCAAAACACTGCAATTGGCGTCCCTCGCGTCACACGATATCGCCGTTCGGCTTCGGCACATGGAGGAAGGAATGAGACCCGAATGGGAATCGCGCCCCTATCAGTACCTTGTGCCAGACGGGCTGAGACAACACATGATTCGACAACCCAGCCCGCATCCCATTGATCATGACTCCCTCGATCGCACTCTGATTGGGTACTGTGTAGCGTACGATATACAGCCTGAGCGCATCAGTTACCAGATCTCGTATCCTTTGGAAGACTCCCCCCGCTTCGACCTTCTACCGCCATCAGGATCCCACCGATCCCAATATACGCGGCTGGAGCTGCTCGCTGTCATGCGCTCCTTGCGATATAATGAGACATTTCTAGGCATCTCGTTCAAGGGTATTCACCTCGATGCTCTCAATGGTCTCATGGACCCGAACGGCGCCGAGCATGTTTGTCTGAAGACCAAACGAGGTACTTTCGCCCGACTTGATGTGGAAGATCCCGAACAATCTTGCCTACTGGTGCAGGAAATTCGAGCTTTGGCCTTGACAAACCGTAAATTGCGAAGGTTGGACTTCACTTCTTGTATCACGAAGCGGCGCCGGGATCGCTCTGACTCGGAAATCACTAGTAGAGACGGCGGTTCTGGTATCGTCGAAGCGCTTTTCCCCTTATGCAAATACCAGAACACGAATGTCGACTGGATAGCTCTGAACAACATACCGCTGGGAGAAACCGATCTAGACTATCTAGTGGCGGCGGGGGTGGAGCGCAATTGTCATCTACGGGCACTTGAGCTGAGCGGCTGTGGTCTTACTGACCGCTCCCTATCTCTTGTTCTCGATGCCCTGCGCGCTCAAGAAAACACGCTCGAGGCGCTAGATCTATCATCCAATACTTTTAGAATATCGCCAACCATTTTCGACTCACAGATTGGCGTGTTTGGTTATCTCACCAAGCTCAATCTTTCTCACATTGCTATTTCCACCGGTTCCGAGCCTTTGCTTTCGGTAGAAACCATGCAGGGGTGGAGGCTACAAGAATTGATCCTCAGTGGAACTTTCTTGAATGCTCCAATGATTGACGTAATCGCTAGGTGAGGCGCCGTTTGATCTTGAGACTAGGGATATGCTGACCGGTAGCAGCTACTTGGTAAACCACAAGCAGTCAAAGGCCCTGCGTGAGCTTCGATTAGATCATTGTTTTCTGACAGGCAAAGACATCGCCTATCTGCTGCAATCGATGACGGAGACACCGGGCATAGCTCGCGAGCTTCATCTTGATATCAGTGAGAACTATATTGAACAGGATCTCAGGAAACTGACAAAAGCTATTGCTGGTGGCTACGCTCCCTCCAGTCTAGCTATAAGACTGATGGAATTTGAAGACGAAGCAGAATTCCGAAGGATGATTCTCGCGTTCGCAGCAAACACTACCATCCGCCAACTCGATATTTCCCGTTCTTCCCTTCCTTGTGACGCATCAGAGGATACTTGTCAGGCTTTAGAGACCATGTTTGCCGATAACAACCATCTTGAGTGGCTAGACATGTCAGGGGAAGACTCTCGACTGGAAACCACTAAACTTGGCGTGGGTATCAATCGTGCACTGCGAGGTTTGCAACGCAACTGGACCATCCGTGTCTTGCATATAAAGTGTATGTCCCACAACAGTCTTGTTCTTCAGCCGCTAACATATACCAGATCAAAACCTTGGGATCCAAGGCGCTAGTACGCTCTCAGATGTCCTCAAGCTCAACACCACCTTGCAGTATCTGTACTGTGAGAACAACGGCATAGCGCTAAATGGTTTCACGGATCTTGTCAACGCTCTGCACCGCAATACCACGCTTCTGTACCTTCCTTCAATGCTGGAAAGCAGACAGCTGGCGCTCAAACAAACAGAAGATCAAGTGAAGCAAATGCGCGACGACGCCTCGTTACACACACAGTCTAGAGGACCCTCGGTGCGAAGTAAACTTGCCAGTAAAGTAGCAGGCAAAGCACCAAAAGAGAAGGTTCACCCCTCAGGCTTGTCGGACCAAGATATCAAAGCCGCACTCGGACTAGTCGACGAGAGCTGGGCACGACAGGAATATCGCCTCCAACAATACCTGCAGCGAAATCACAATATTTCACACGGCATTCCCACGACCATGGACGTGGACGAGGAAGACTTTGAGCGACCAGACACAGCAACAAGTCTTAGCAAGATAATCGAGAAGGTCAAGTTTGAAAGCACCCCTACCTACGAAAAGGACTTGCAATTGGGCATGCCTCTGCCCAACACAGATTGCGAAATTACTACGCCTCTGGAGAAGGACTTGGAGATGCCGTTTGCACAAAATCGACGGACCTTCGCATCCACAAGTTGATTGAGTCTACGAAAACCTTACAACACGTGTCGAGTCATTCTACTGCAATCACTACAACCCGATAACAATGAGTGAACATGTATCCCACATCCATCTTCTTCTCACTCAAAACGAAGCGCCCTGCCTTGGCAAGCTTCTTCTTCTTCCTTTTGACTTCACTGTATCAAATAGCATTTGTCGTGCTGCACACGCTTCACTACACTGGCTTCGCGACGTTTTTCCCCTCTTTTCATGCAATGATTTAAGCTTTTCACACAAACATTCGCCTGGGACTCAAGCATAAGCATCAGGAATATGTTGGGGACTTTGCGTCTACTGCACAGCTTTTTGCATCGGCCGGACATTGTTGGTGTCGTTTTGCCAGCTTTGATGATACCATATAGACAAGGCTTGGATAAGCTCCGAAAGCTTGCGACACATTACGAATAGAAACATCTTTGTTCAGAAATACTATACTGTACAGTCGTTGAACCTTGACTTGAATCCTGAGAAAACTTTGGGTTTCGAAATACACAAATTGAGCGCTCCCGATGGACCCCTGCAATGCTGCATGCCTGCGATTGCACTACACTTTTCGTCTGTGCTCTCCCGATGCTGCACTTTGACATCACACCGTCGAATTACCTCCAAACGTACCATTTCTGAATATAAACAAAGTGACCGGTGAGATACAAGAGATAGATCATGGTCCGACAACATGGTAGTCTAGAGAGAGACGAGGATGCAAATCAGGCGGCGTGGGAGGCTGCAAAAGGTATGACACGAGCTCCATTTTGGATAAGCCTGAGGGGAAGATGTTTATAGATGAAGAGCTAATGTTTAAATGGCAGGTGCAGCATGGGGAGGGACGAAGGCATGTTTGAAAGCTTTCGATTTTCTTGTCAATGATTTGGGAAAGAGGTGGGAACAGGAAGAGCTGGAGATGATGGCTTACGTCATGCGATGTATATGAGCCTGGGGCCGTAGTGTTTCGGCGGCGGTGTATTTGCTTCACCAAGCTCAGATTATTGAATCTTGTCAATTACATAGCTAAGTCATCTGCTAACACTGCATAGTGGGGCGCTGCATTTGGCATATTCGGTGGTGTGGCTTACGCGCTTTCGCCCTTGTATCGTGGGCTCACGGTTCAGTTCAAAACGTATGTAACTCACACCTTGAACCGAACTTGCTGCAATCTTCCTAAGCTTGGACTGATCTGTCACCAGCTACATTCAAATGTCTGGCATGATTGTGGGTGGCTATCTCGAAGCCGAGAGGCGCATGTGGGCGTATCAGCATCATGTAAGGCATCAACGGAGGATAATGCGAGATACGGAGATTTGGCGGAGATATGAGGAGGATTATGAGGAAAGGGGAACTCCGGGTGTAGGTGCGGAGAGTAATGTGCATAGGAAGGGGTCAGATGAGTGAGCTTGCTGGCTGCGAAAGGTCGATGCGACGAAGGTTAAGAGATACGGATACTATTTCGCTACCTGTGATACTCTGTACCGTAGTTTCGCTTGACGAGACGGCGATTCACTTTCTCGTTTCAATCTTTTGAGGATGCATACCTTCAAGCCGATACGGCAATTGCTTGCTCGTCACCGACCAATGACGTGAGCTTATATAAGGCTCCCCACCAGCGTACGCCGCTTCTCCAAAAGCCACATTTCCCATTTCCTTCCTTCTCCAGGCAGCATCCGCTGGTCCTCGCCCCCCACGCGTTGTCCATCTCCGCACAACACTCGCTCACAACTCCAACTCACCATGGATGTTTTCTGGACACTGCCGCCGGTCTCTAGGTAAGCTTGCACCAGCTCCGCACAGCTTCCCGCACGCGCAACTAATAGCTTTACGAATAGGACCATCACCGCCCTTGCAGTTGCCATTTCCGCTGCTGGGTACGGAGGCATCATTAGCCTGAGCCAATATGTCTTCTTCAAGCCCTACGTCTTCACGACCAAGATCTTCCCACAGTTGTGGCGCCCGCTCACGGCCTTCCTGATTACAAAGCCCAAGTTTGGTATCCTACTCGATCCATATTTCTGCTATCAGTATGGCAGTGGGCTAGAGCGTGAATCGTCCAGATTCTCGCAGCCTGGGGATTTCTTCGTATACACTGGATTCTGCGCATCGGTCATTGTGGTAAGTAGTTCGCTCGTCACTTTTCGTGCAGTGCCTGTGGCGCATGGACTACTCGTCTGCGACTTCAGAACGCAACCTCGAAATATCTGCCCGCTCAGCCTACAATTCTAGCTGAAGCGGTTCCTGGAATCGAGGAAGAATACCCTTGCACATCATGCGGTTCCGTCATTCACATAATCCAAAAGGGACTTGTGTGGTGTTGTGAGCGTGGTGGGATGGCTATTACATAGCTCTTGTGGACTCATAATTCCACTAGGCGGTCATGGCTCCCTACATATCCTTCACCCTTTCATACATCTGGCATGATTGCTGTGTTTGAGAGTATCTGCTAACTGAACACAAGGCTATCGCTGGCGGCGTGCTCAACAGCTACACGTTCCTCCCCGCTCTCACCCTCTCGTATGCATACACATTCGCGCAGGACAATCCAACGCGTCAAGTCAACTTCTTCGTCCTGAACTTTGACGCCAAATACCTGCCTTTCGCCCTGCTCCTCATGACCTTTATCATGGATGGCCCGGATTCAGCAGCCAGCCAGCTTCCTGGTCTCATCGCCGCACATCTCTACGATTTCCTGACAAGGATATGGCCCACATTTGGCGGCGGCAAGAACTACATCTTCACGCCGAACTTTGTGAAGCGCGCGTTTGGCGCAGGCGTGGGGAGCGTGGAGAACAGGGGGTATGGGTATGCTGTGCAAGGACGCGGAAGGGCCACTGGTGCTGGTGCGGGTGCGTCTGATGCTGCGACGTCTGGACGGAGCACGGGGACGAGCAGCGCTTGGAGTGGCGTTGGACCTGGTCGACGACTCGGTGGCGAGTAGTTGCGTTGGAATCTGTAGACTCTTCTGAGCCTTGACCATTTAAGCTTCTGTACAAATATGTCCTACAGTCCATGGGGATGAAACTCCATGGCACACACGCTTGCACGATATCAACACCATGTTTACGACAAAGATCTGAAGAACAATTACAGAGTCTCACTTCCCATTTCATTCGCCAATCCCTATCAACGCTCCGAACTACGCCTTCTTTCCACTCCCAGCCGGATTCGACGGCCCATCCACCGCCCGCTCCACATGTCCCGCAATCCCATCCTTGCTCGCATCAAACTGACTCCCAATCGCTCCGTCCTTACTAAACGGCCCACCGACTGCCTGGGGAATTTGTCCGAGTGCGCCATCCGGGTTGAATTGCTTGCCTATGGCGCCCGCACTAGAGAGTATCGAGGGATTCTGTGGAGAAGTAAGCATAAAAAATCAGAGGTATGGTGGGTGGTGGGTGACATAAAACAAAGTGGGAGTAACAGGGGATCAACGCACGTCTTGAGGGATAGCATTTGTGGTTTTATTCGCGCCCAACTTGTCCGCCGCGCTGGTCGTGTGATCCGTCATGACGTTATTCTGTGCGAATTGTGGTGTTTGGGTGGATGGGAAGCCTAGTTTTTCAGACAGGGGCCCGGTGGATTTGGGCATTTGAATGTGATAGAGGGTGTTGAAGGTATTAATTTGTGTTTCTATACGAGAGGGTTTATATGGGGTGTGTTGGTTACTTGTTCGTCTCGAGTGCGTCACAAAGAAGCGATGATGTGATCACGTTGGAGTTGGTGATGTCATGATGAATTCGTGGATGGACACTGATGCGTACAGTCGAGGGAAAGTCGATGATGTGTCTAGCATTAGCTTCCGTGGATCTCGATCAGCCACGCAGATGGTGAGATTGCGCTTTGTTGTGTTGTGAGTGGTCATCGTGTTGTGGGGTTCAGAGCAGTCGGTGGTCAGTTGAGCGTACAATAATGGCGCGTTGTGGAAAACTCGATAACACGATCAATGATGAAATGGAAGAGGTAATGGCGCAAGCTGTTGGCGCTGAAGTGGTTGGATTCGTCGAACGCCCTGATCCTGGTCTACTTCTTGCTCTTGCGAGGTCCACCAATTTTTGGGAATCTCAGTGGCAGCTTCAACTTCGCGATATGGTGGTTGTTAGCTTCAGCTTTAGACAGCTTCCACTTGGTCAAATCCGTGACAGTTGGTGGCCCAACCCTGCAACCCAGCTCAGCAAAGTATGCTTGTATTCTGTCTGGATATTAGTGCACGTGACATGAATGTGATGATGGCAGAGCGCACTCTTTGTTATCGACCCTGAGATCGTCTCGCAAGTCGTTCACGTCCACTTCGGTGTCGTCGACGATGAGCGCGGCAGCAGCGATATGTGTGTATAATCGGTCAATGTTCCATCGAGGCATCTCGGATGAGCTACACCAGTCAGCGTCGGCGCGTCAGAAACACCAGGGAATACATACCCCTCAGCTGCAAACTTCCTTCGGACAGCCATAAGCAAGCCCATTGATACATCGTCGCCCATCATGGCTTCAAGCTTGCCCTTTGGTGGTATCTTCTTCGCGCCTTTGCTGCCTCCTGAAAGTGATGCAGCAAAATTGATGCAAAGCAGTATAAAGCGCAAGACTTTCAGCTTCTGTATCTGCTTGTTTCGCACAAGTTTCACGATGCGCTTCGCGACGTACTTGCTGCTCACACTCACACCCTGTCCAGCTGCGGAGGCGTCTACCCAATCCTTGACCTCGATCATGGTCATGAGCTCGGTGCCAACGATGGTCTCGGCCGGGTAGACATCGCCTGGGTATTCGGCTGCGAGATTTGGTGTAGGTCGTGGCTTGGAGCTGTCTATAGCGGCTGCGAGCTCTTCCTTTGTCGGCATAGCTCCAGTCGCGGCTGCCATGCTCTGCAAAATGTTGTCTGCGACGCCGTCGCTTCTGGCGGCGGACGCGTCGTCGGGCTTGCTGCTGCGGATAGCGTTCAGCGTCATGTCCTCGATTGCTTTCCTTGACTTCTTCGATCCAAACTCGGTGGCGAGAGCATTTCTCTTCGCCATCGCAGTCTGGTTCTGTGCCTCCAGTCTTGCCTCCTCTTCTCGCATCTCCTCGACCTCGCTCCTCAGCGTACTCCGCACTGTGACCCTTTTGACTGGCACCAATTGCAGCGTTTTCGTCGCTGGGTCAAAGACACCGACATAGTCCTTGAGCTGACTCTCTGAGCTGCCATCCAGCTCCTCTTGCGCCGTGTAGTCGAGACGCGCGTGTTCCGAAGACTGGAGAAGCAGGTCGGTTGTGGCGCCTTGAGGCAGTATCTTGGTACGTTTGTATGGCTTGAATGAGGTGCGCGAAGGGAATCGCAGACCTGGTGTGACCGCTGCGCGTGCATTAGCCCCATGAGCGTCGAGGATGCTGTCTCGCTGTGCGCATACCTAGCAGCGGGCCCAGCGTCTCCTTATTCTCAAGTAGCTCTACTTGCACAGTCCCTTGCGGCGCAACTGCGGCCTTCTTCTTGGGCCGCTCGCCACCCTCGTCGCGGCTCTTTCTCTTCGTTCCTGACATGTCGCCGCGTTTGTCGTGTGGATGGCGATGCCGCGTGGGAACTTTTTTCCGACCTTGAATTGGCAGAATTAGGCGGTCACGCCTCGCTTAGCGGGCGCGACGGACAGGGGTCATGACGTACACGCGACTGCCGCGTCTTCCTGTTCCCAAGTCCCACGCCGCCTTCACGTGCCACTCTGTTCCCGTTCCAGCTTTCGCGCTGCGCTATTCCCGCTCCGTCGCCAGCCCTTCTTCCACCGCACCCATAGCCAATGCCATCACCGTCTCTCAGCCTCCTCTTCTCTTCACTCTGTGTCTCTGTTGCTTCGCCAATCGCCATTGATTCACCATGTCAACCCTCGTTTCTCACGCACAGCAAGCCGCGGGCAGCGTTGGAAACCAGCTCCAGCGCACGGCAGGCAGTGTGGGCAGCCAGATCCTGACTACCGCCGACAGACTTGTCCCGCCCAAGCAACGCGAACAGAACATCAGGGACCTTCGTGCATTCTCTCATCGCAACCCCAAGCTTGCCGTGGGTCTGAAGCACCCTGCGCGTCTTCAGTAGACACTGACGGGTCTACAGACATTCCTGGCAGCTCAATTCGCCCTGCTGGGAATCCCACTACTTCTGTTCATCGCTTTCGCCGTGTCCACCCTCTGCATCTCCCTAGCGACCTGTCTCCTCTTCGCCGTCACCACTGCACTCTTCTACACCTTCCTCGCCATTGGCATCGCCCTGTTCTTCCTAGTTCCTATTCTGTTTCTTGCCAGCTTCGCAGCCAGTTGCTTCTTCCTCTGGGGCCTTGTTGTATATCTCATACTGCAGCGCTTCAATGAGGGTGAGGCGCCAGCTAAACCTGGCACCAGAGTTGGCGACAAGATCCACAGGCTGACAGGCGGCAGACTGGGCTGGATGGTGGATGGAGATGATGCGACCAAGGTGGAAATGGGTACGACACAAGACGATCCGCATACGAATGGGGATACGGATTATCATGGTGGTGGTAATCCATCAAGGCAGGGTGGTGATGGGTATATGAATGGCAGCGAGTGGGAAGCGAAGTGGGCTCATGGAACTCAGCAGCGGCAGAAGGAGTTTGCGAACAAGCTGAATATCAAAGTGGATGAAGTTGTAAGTTTGTTGGCGTCACCCGACTGCGGCACTGACAGTCTATTCAGCCTGCGTAACCGCCGTCCTAGATATCTGGCCTCTTATCTTTACTTCTATGACGTAGTCTCAAGCCTTGACCTTGGACGCCTTCCTACTCTGCTCAACCCATGCATGCCGGTGTCCGAAGCAACGATTGAGTAGAGGCCACATCAAGAGAGCAAGAGACTAGAAAATTAGAGCACGAGCAGCACGCACAAGCACAGCCCAACTGCATCAGACGTGAATCATGTGATTCATATCGAGCCACCACCGTCTCCCCATGCCCAAATCAGACACATCCCCAGCCGTAATGTCATCCTCCATAACATCATCCCCACCTCCCTCCTTCAGCCTCACCATCCTCCTCCTAGCCCCCATTCCCCCATCTTCCTCATCTCCCTCCTCAAAAACCCTATACTCGACACTCATCCCTTCCTTTCCCTTGCTCCCATTCAACTCCTGCTCCAACTCCTCGGCATCCGCCCTAAACAGCCCATGCCCACCCAACTCCATCCATCTCTCCGTAGCCCTCGCCATGGCAAACACTGCACGCAGCGACGTCATGACGTACCCGCTCTTTCTCAAAGTCGAATGCAACCGCGCATGCAGCCACACAGTGTCCAAGGACAAACTCCAAGCCAAGTGGAAGGACACAAACAGCCCCGACAGCATGGTGCTGAAGCGCCATATGTAGCCGTGTCCGGGAGGCACTGCGAGCGGTCTTGCAGCTGGGCGATGTAGTAGATTCGACGGGGTTTTTACCTGCGCTGAGAATGGGACGGGATATACTGTCATCTACGTGGCAAGGACGTCTTGGAACGTCGGTTGTCGGTCGCATGAATGATTGCAGACCGAGCAGGGACGGGAGTTCTGCTGGCGGAAATAGATTGGCTTTGCATCTTGGACGCCATGGTCGATCGGGATGGCCAGTATTGCTGTGTGTCTTTGGACGGGCAGTTGATGGGATTATGGTCATGAATAGTAGAATGCTGAAGATGTTGGTTTTGTCGTCTTGTCGTGCCTGGAATGGTGCGAATGGACTGACTGGGATGAAGGGTAGCCATTGCTGACTACCTGGGTATAAGGCTCAATACATGACATGACGAGAACGACTTTGACTGCCGTGTTCTTGGCGCATCGGCACGAACGGGAGATAAAAGGCGGTGGGTGCATGACAGGCAACCACGCGTTCTTTCTCACGCAGTGCAGGACAAGATCAAGTTCTCCATCCGCTCGAAACTGGGGTATCTGATATTTTGACCAACGTCTATAGAGTTGGTATGTATCAGAGGAAAAATACAGACAATGCTGTACGCTTTCTTTTCATAAGTTCGTTATTTGTGCGCCGAATCCCAATGCTATGCGCTTGGCTATCGCGTCTTGTCCACAAAGGCCGTCAAGGTCCTGTCCTTCCGTATTACCGTGACAGACGTGATCTACTTCTTTCGCCGCTTCGGGCCTCGTTTTCTGCTCTCGTCTTCTACTTCTTCCACTGTTGCTGCTGGGCTCGTCGCATTGGAACTGACGCTGTCAACGCGGTCCTCACAAAGGCCTATGTCACCATCTATATTGAGATGATTTGTGTCAGCAGTGCTGAAGTCAAATGCGTCAGCGCTGGTGCCATCGAATGCAACTGCACGAGTGAGGTCAGGCGTGGCCGCGTCAAAGTTGAAGTCTGGTAGTCCGCTCATGTTGCTCGTCACGCCATTGCCATTTGAATTGGCGTCATTGGGAAAGTAGTCCTGATCCTGCACGAAGGAGTCCAGATCCAAGTCATACTGTCCGGGATCGCCCAGTCCGCTCACGTTGAAGTATTCGTTGTCGGACAACCCTGCTATCTGTCCGCTCGGACTAAGAGGCTGAAGACGTTCCTGCAAGCTTTGCACCCGCGAATTCTGCTCGTCAGACATCTGCTGTAGCATCTCGAGCTGCTTTTGCGTGGCCTGGTACTGGTTCAGATCGCTCACGAGACGCAGCATCTCTGGGGGGTCGGGATTCGTGAGAGCGTTGTTGGTCGTTGATGCATTGCTGTCGCCTGCCATCATGGAGAGAACGTTGTTGCGCTCTTGAGCGCTAAGCGGAACATTGCCGTTCTGTGTTTGATAGTTGGACAGGGCAGCTGGAAAATCAAACTGTGGTGCATGGCTCGCCGCGCCAGCGTTGGCATTGGCATTCTGAATTGCGGACATGATAGCATCATTCTCGGGCAAAGATGATGAGTTTGCCGGTGACTCAACTTTGAGTGGCACAGGGTGTGACGCATCTATTCCTTGTGCTGGATTGGCCGAGGAAGACTGCCGAATTGGTGCTGCTGAAGACTTGAATGCTGATTGCTGCCTGCTCGAAGGTCTGGTAATTGGACTTACCAATGGCCTCGTTGTTGGACTTATGGTCGTAGCACGACCACCTGAGGCAGAGAGTAGATCTGGTTGTCCGACAGGAGGAGCTGGGAGGAGCGCGAGCGGCCTCTTGCTCCGCTGCAACTGTGGGGACTTGTTCATGCTCATGTCATTCGTTGGAAAGTCTTCTACATCTACAACGTTGCCATGGGGCTGCTGACGTGCTGGGGGAAACATGTCAGCTAGATTCAGGCCATTAGCGTTGCCTTCCAAACTTCTGTTGTAGAATGTGGCCAAGAATGTCAGAATGGCGTTGATCGAGTTTTCGTGTCGGTCGTGCAGTGCTTGGAAAGATGTTGCGCGAGAATACAGCTCTTCGTTCTGGCGCTTGATTGTGCTCAAGACACTGGATATGAGCTTCTGTTGATCTTGCAATTGTCGGACTTCAACGCGAAGACTGTTGTACTCGGATCGCGGAATCATGGCCATTTGATCAGTTCCCCGCACTGCAAGCTCCTCAACATAGCCACCACTGCCAGTGTCCAGCACGTATTTGCGCTCCTCGTCGCTGTCGCCTTTTCCATCATCTTCTCGTTTGCGCTTCGGCCCCGCTGTCGGATTCTTGGGTTTTTGTATCAGCCATAGAAGCTCGGGCCGGCCACGTTTAAAGTACTTGTTGAAGTATTCGCTCGGTGCCTTGGCCTTTGTTTCACTTGCTTTCATGCTGTTGTCCGATAGACCAACTTTTTTGTGGAAGCCATACATGTTCAGTTGTCGTACGAAGGAAGCGTAGTTGTTGTGCTTGAAAAGCTCTGGAATCAACGTCCTTGCAAACTCGTCCTCGTCGATCACGATGAATGAGTTGCCATCGTCCGACCAGCGGATAAGGTTCTCGTTTTTGTTGTTGTCCAAGAAACTGCTAGATGTCAGTTCAGGCACTGCTTATCTTCGCATGCGTCAGGCTTGCCTGCTCAACTTCTGCACGAATGGTGGAATCTGCTTCCTTTTCAATTGTGCGTCCTTCTTAGCAATCGCTGCCTTCTGTTCCAGCTCTTCGTCGTCATCCACTGTTTCCCACTGCTGCTGCGTCGGACTGGGGAATCCGTCCCACTGGCCTCTTCGCGATGCTAGTTGCTGGTTTTGATTTCGTCTGATCAACTGGCCAGAGTTCATTTCTGCAGTGTCGTTCAAGCCATCCAGTGAGACCACCCGGTTGTGTCCTCCCATTGCGCTGTTGCCATAGTCGTACAAGGTGGGATCGTTGAAGGAGTTCATTTCGGTCGCCACAGGCGCATCGTTCCAGTTCATGTACTGATCGGTCGGCAAAGTCGCATCTTGTGGGTAAGTTTGCATTGGCGCCTGCGGTGACGCACTCGGTGCGCGCCGCTTACGAGATGACATGTGCTGGTTGCGCACAAGCAAGCGCTGTTTGTAATGCTCCTGAAGCGCAGAACGCAGCCGGACCGCTCGACTGCAGGCTTTTCAGCGGTACTCAGCCCTGTCTCCAGCTTCTTGACGCAACGCGAGATGGAGCACGGATCACCACTCGAAGCAAGTGCCCACCGACAGGACGCCTCTCGCGAGTTTGGGCGTTTTTCCTGCCTGCTGATTTAATGTCTTGAAGTCGGAGTTTGAGCGAAGCTCCGCCGCGATTCTGCTCAAATCGTCATGAGCTTTCACAAAGACTTTCATCAACGGTTCGCGCGGCGCAAATAGCACCCCGATGAAGGCGTTTCCGTAGATGTACCGTCGAACGAAGAGGGGCGGTAAGACACGAAGTCGGCCGCCGGATGAACCGTGGTAAATAGAGAGGTGAGTGACGGTGGGCTGTGGGACTTCAGTCGGCAAAGGATGACTCAAAAAGCAGATCAAAGTGCGGGGGATGTTTCAAGTATTGCGCGAGCGAGGGGAAGAAAGCCTCAATGCGACAGAGCAGCGCTGTGATGGTGGGACGCGGTGGTTTGAGACTGCGCATCGATACAACGATGAGTTCACCGCAAACGTCCCGCAGTTTCGCCGACTGATTGACTAGCTTGGCATGACTCGCGGACAGAGAGCCCTGCCTGTCAGTGTCAACATGTCGATGCTGATCATTCCGATTCGACTCTAAATCCAGATCTTCACAACGCGCGAAGTGAAATTGCTGCATCGATGACATCGATCTCAAGCCTCATGCCTTGAAACATTGCTTAGCAGGATTGCGATCTGCCAATAGGGGGTTTTCCTGCTCATGTCAAGACAGTGCGATGAGTATACTGTGTAGTCGGCATTGTTCTCAGCTTCGATTCAATACTGTGAAGTAAGGAACATGGCGATGCACAAAGTGATTCCCGTCTTGCTGTCCAATTCTGCGTGAAGATGGCAAGGAATAGATGTAGGAAGCATATGCACGTTCCAGTAAGATTATGCGTCGGACTGGTACTCCGTAGTCAGCATGATGTGCATAATATCACCTAAGAGCAGCCCAGTACTCCAACTCGGTACGCTCGGCTGTCTCGTATGTAGCACGCCGACGCGTTGTTTTGGCGAATGTTGGTGCTTATCGTATTACATCACATGACGTTTATGCAATGTGGGTAAGTGACTCCACAAGCGACTCCCAGTAAGGGTCAGTCAGACACTTCTGAAAAGCGGATTAAGGTCGTGAGCTGCTGCACAGTTTACAAACAACTCGTCGGACCACGAGTAATCGCATCGTGCTGTTGTGCAACCCGGTTTCAGCGCCCAACGGGTACAACAGCGCTGTCCTAGCCTGGGATTCTGGGAACACGCCGCCATGTCGCGGCGATACTTTGGCTCGAACATGCTCCGGAGTATGTTGCGCCGGATCAGGACATGCCGGCCCGATCAGACGTGCGAGGCTAAGACTAGCATCCTAGGCGCACACCCGTCTGTATATGTAGGCTACAGTGTTATACGGTAGTCTGTAGCTTTGAGAGATACGGAGTACAAGTAATACTAGTAGTAGTTCTTGGGACGTAGAAGACGCAACTCTACTCGACACTTATCATCATACCTGGAGTAACGCCAAGGTGAAGTTCATAGGCACTTGGGTAACATGAGTACACTTGGATAACGGCTTATATAGCAGCAAGCGAGCTACAGGCCTTCGCCCGTTGCGGGCCAATGCGTGTTTCGTGTGATGCCCCCTTTTCGAAGTGATGAAGCTGGCAGGACATGGCGAGTTGCGCAAGAGGGTACCAAGTACTGTGCCAGTACAGAGTAACTCATTAAGTACTCAGTAGGTGGCCACCACCCACCTGGACGCTGGAGTCTGAACAGGAGCTGTGAGCTCCACCATGATTTGCGGCTCAATTTCAGGAGTGGGAGCTCGACGTCTAGACTCTAGACTCTAGCCACCCACCCACCCTCGCCAGCCCCTCAGCGAAGCGGCAAGCTCATCTCCTTGTGCCTCTTTTCCTCGCTCGCGTCGCGACGAAAAGGAACAAGAACTCGGTCTGCACGAGCCCAGCTCTACCAGCGCCAACCCTTACGCCAACACCAGCTATGTACACCGCACCCTACCCCGGCGCGACTGAGCCTGAGCGTGCCGCACTCGCGAACGCGAATCGTATGATGAGCATCTCGACGGAAAAAGCGCCCACTCCAATCCATTCGGCGATGACAATGCGGCGAGTCTGCGAGGCAGATAGCATCAACAGCCTTGATAGCCCAACAGTGAGCTGACGGAGCGTGTTCCGCGAGGACATACGGTGAAGTTTAAGCGTGACAATAGAGAGAAAATGAAAGTGTACATAGATTGAGTGCGAGCAATTGATATTAGAACCAGCGCAGCGGTCTCACTTGTTTCCTTTAGGGTACCTAAGTTTTCTATATAAGCTCCGCTTAGTTTGTAGGAACGGGTATATCACTCTCCAACTCGTTACAGGTACTTAATATTCCTCTCTTCCAGCAATGCGTAGAACCCCATGGGCATTCGGACGGCGAACGGTAGACGTTTGATACATGCTAGTAAAATCAAACACCGCAAGGACGTTCCTCAAAAACACATCACCTAGCACAGCGTGCCCTTTAGGACTGTGGTCTATCTCAAGTACGCATAAATTGCGGCCAAGCTCTGGTGCAGGGCTACGTAGGTCGTCCTCATGGATGTAGTATGTTTCTCCCGCAATGATAATGCCAAAGCGTGGAGCCTGAGCATCACATTCCACAGTGTATCTGCCGTACTTGTTCTTTTTTGCGGGAGGCTTGAAGAGGAAAGCTGTGCGTATCGCGATGGGAGCAGGGACAAGAAGCATTGATATGCTAGAGTCAATCGCCGCAACGTATGGAAGATTGATGTTCTGTGCATCTTCTTTGCTCTGGCGCGGGGACCCAGGAGGAGTAACAACAAACCCATCAATGTTAATAAGGTAACCCTGGGCGGTTCCTGTCTTTATCCACTTGGAGGCTTCAGGAAGGCCTATTTTGCGATTCAATATAGGTGTCTCAACCCAGACGTCATCTGTAGTGACATCTGGAATGCCGCCAAGTGCGAGGAGGCCTCCTTCTGTGAGCTCAGAAGAAGCGCGCTTTAGCGCAAGAGAGAAGATAGGTGGTGTTGATTCTTCGTTAAAACTTACATTTTACCTTAGTATCATTTCAAATAGGGATAGTAGGATTGATAGAACTTACAGCACTTTAAGAAAAGAGTAACTGTGGTGATAGGTTTGGTATAGGACGGCCAGACCTAGCACCCCACTACTTATTCCGTGGCCCTTCCAGTTTCCCCGCTCCGCCAGTCCAACTCTGTGGCCGCGAATCGGCTTTGCCTGATGCACGCCCCCAATCAAAAGATCTTCTTGTACCCATCGCCCTGATATACGCACGCCCGTTTCGTAACGGGACCTGAACGGGCTAGTGTCATGTACTAGCGTCGCCGTTTTTGATTTGGTCAGACTAAATGTCTTCCCAAGTTCACATTCTGACTGGGGAATTTTGGGTTTTTTTGACTGGGGAGGTTTGGGTTTGTTTGACAGGGGAATTTTGGATTCGCTGCTGTACTCGGGCTCAACAGCGACGTCATCGTTATTGCAAGCAACAAGCCAGTCCCAAGGGCAATCCGTTGACTTTTTCGAAGACACCTTTGAGCCCGAGTAATCTTCGCACTTGTAGTCTGTTGATACGACCCATGTTTTATGTGAGCTAGTATCAACAGTAAGACCGAAGGCTTCTTCGCCTAAAAGAACCTTGGCGAGGTGGACGCGGTTTTTGTAGTTCGTGATGTCCTCGTGTGCTGCTGGGGGATGGAGTTCACGTTTGCGGAGGTATTCGGCGCGATAGTCGTGAACAGTGAGATTGAGGACGTGGTTTGTTACTGCAGGCGTCATCAATGTGTTGTGCGTTACTTAGAGGTAGAACATACCATTGTAACGTGCAGCTATATTACTATTAGTAGCTGCAATAATACAGCGAGCACTTAAGCTAAATGCAAACAAGAGTATTAAGCCTAGCATGGGCATGATAGAGAAACACAGGAGGAAGGAAGAGTAAGATGACTGACTATTGACTAATTGAAGGGGCTTGTTATAAGGTCTTGAAAAGTTTTGCTCTTGATAAAGATCTGCACGGGTTACGCCCTTATAAAATTACCGCATACCTACTTGGGCCTACTAGCGACGTGCTTCGCACGGGCTTGTTGCTTGCAATAACGACAATATCGCTAGTGGGCCCGAGTACTGTACCGTCTAGATTTGAGATGAGGAGCCGAGCTAGTCTACAGTCCCGAGTCGGCTCCGAGGCTCTAAGCCAGTTAAAACTTCTGCATTAAACTCTAGCTTCGCACTGCTACGCACTGCCACAACAGCTGTTATTGTTAGGCATTGGCTTGAATTCCAGGGCCGAGTCGGGACCGGACACTAGCTCAGCTCCTTATCTTAAATCTATACGGTAGTGTAAGGCAAAAGTATTGTTGGTAGAGACATAGGCTAGTGTGCTCGTAATTTTGTAAATTACAACCAGAGGACGAGCACGAGTCCTCCAGTTCGTAGCAGCCCTTGTTCTAGTCTGTAAGCATTTAGACCCTAGTTAGCGGTAAGCCATTGTGTTCTACCTACTCTGTATAATACTTTTGCCTTACAAGGACACTATACTAGTAGAGTACTGTGTACCCTGTACGGAGGCGCTTAAGGGCCTGTTCGGTACACTGATTTTGTGCTGAGATTTGGCCTTTAGATATAGATTAGAATAGAGTATAAATTTGCGTCTTTATTTCCTAGTAACTACTCTAAGAGTCTACCTTCTTATATTAGAGAGATACCTAGCGTTAACAAAGTTATATTTAGCCTTTAGGTATACTATAAAACTAAAATGTTCTCTATGAGAAAGACTTCTCTTGTACTTATTGTATTTAATTAGTACGAGAGGCCTACATCGGGTACAGAAAAGCCTACGTTGTCTTAGCTAATATTTCCTACTATTAAACAAGAGCGCTAACCGCAGCCCAGACGATAGCGCTAGCTAGGAACACTCTCTACATCTTCTACGTAGCGACTGCTAATAGTCAAGCACTGTCGATTTTGTCTGCCTCTTCCTTTGATATGCAGCCAATATTGTTGTCCAAAAGCACAACAAAAGAATCGTTAGGGCCTTTCACAAGAATATTGCCCTAGTAAAAGAATGAACGGTACTCCGTACCACCCCCCACCTCGACGTTGGGGTCTGAACAGGAGCCATGAGCTCCACTATGATTTGCGGCTCAATTTCAGGAGTGGGAGCTCGATGTTCGTGGAGACTCTAGCCACCCTCGCCAGCCCATCAGCGAAGCGGCGAGCTCATCTCCTTGTGCCCCTTTTCCTCGCTCGCGTCGAGACGGGAGCCTGGTTTATCCCATCCAGACGGGGGCTTGCGCGTAGCCTTGGCTTGGCGCATGTACTGACCCCATCCAATTTTCCCGTCCATCTCCTGCTGCTCCGACCTCCCAACGCACCAACCCACCATGTACTCCTACGACCAGCAGTCGTCGCGGTCGCCTGGTTCGCACCGCAACCAGCCGCAGACGGGCACCCTGCACCGCATGCCCTCCCGCCAGTTCGATGCCTACGCCCCGCTGCCCCAGGGCAACCCGTATGCCCAGGACGACCACGCAAGGAGCTACGAGCAACCACGCAACTATGACCGCCTCAACGCCACAGTCCACGGCGGCGGCGGCTACGGCTATGACATGGGTGCGCCAGCTGGCTGGAACACGAATGCATTCTCGCAGAACGCCATGGGCTCGCTCGGAGGCGTGGCGGCTGCACGCATCAAGTCGCAGCAAAGGGGTGGTGGACGCACCGCTCTGCCCTCGGTAAGCTACCGGATAGCCTCACGCCACGCCCCCTTCAACACTAACACCAGACTACAGGGCTGGATGGACCCGTCTTCCCAGGGTCTACCCACCTTTGCCATTCCGAACATGAACAACGGCAACAGCTCCATGCTGAACCCCAGCTACGGACAGGACCTTGACGAGGAGCTTATTCCCACCGCCATCGTCATCAAAAATATTCCTTTCGCCGTAAAAAAAGAGCAGCTCGTGTCGCTCATGACCGACCTGCGGCTGCCGTTGCCATATGCTTTCAACTACCATTTCGACAACGGCGTTTTCCGCGGCCTTGCCTTTGCAAATTTTACCACCGCCGAAGAGACCGCCTCCGTCATTGAGTCCATGAACCACTTTGAGCTGAACGGCAGAAAGCTCCGTGTAGAGTACAAAAAAATGCTGCCGCTCGCTGAACGCGAGCGCATCGAGCGTGAGAAGCGTGAGCGCCGCGGACAGTTGGAAGAGCAACATCGGCCACTTGGAGGCAACCTCCATTCTCAGGCTTCGTTTGGATCTCTCGCCTCCCACATGCCCGCTTCATCGCCATCACCCGTATCTGGCATGCGAGGGGCGCCCAAGATTGGTACCTTGCTACTGCTTCATACCACTTGCGACGCTGCTAATTGTACCCAGATGTTGATTTAAATGATCCCCAAGTGTTGCAGTTTTATTCACAGCTGCTCCTCTTCAAGGAAACTCCCGAGCGCGACAGCATGACCTTTCCATCCACCCTGGCACCTCCCCAGCGCCGCATCATCCACACTCTGGCCCATCAGCTAGCCCTCGCCCACGTGTCCAAGGGGACTGGCGATCAACGACAGGTCCATATTTTTAAAGTCCACGACAACCAGGGACTGAGCCCTCCCATGCCGCAAATGCCCATGAGCCACACCGAACAGCCCCGCCGCGGCCTTAATCGTGCCGCCACCACGGATTTCAGTGATGTTCGGGCTGAAGGTGGATTTTATACCGCTTTCAACCGGCAAACGTCAGGTCTGCTGGGATTCCCAGACTCACCTGGAGGCTTGAATGCCGTGCCTAATCTGAGGGGCGCCAAGTCTTACGCTGACCTCCGGTCGTACACACCATCGCCAGCGCCTTCAACCGCTAGTCACCCAATTGGTCGCCCTGGTGGCGTCTCCCTCGAAGGGCTTGGTTTCAACGGCTCGTCTACCAACCCGAACGGCACCCCAACTGCAGGCTCCATGGCCCAGCGCAACGAAGAGATGCTGGAGCGCGAGATGAGCCGCATGCAACTTGGCTCAGGGTTCGGACAGAGCAGCAGCCCCCGTGCACTGCGCCAGATGACGTCCTGGGAGAACCCTGGACCTATCGGCGGACACCGCGCATTCAGCAATGCTTATGATGACCGCCCATCCAGACAACCCAGAGGTCCTCTGCCAGAGAGAGGACAGGGTTTCGGCCGCCAACGACAGAATGGCCACCAAAACCGTGGCAGTGATGAGCTTTCGTCGCAGTCCAACGTTGAAATTCTTGTGAATCAGTGAGCTACATGACCACGACGCTGCGTTTGTTGTATTGCCGCTCATTTCGAACAACACCTGCGAAGAGCTACTCTCAACAAAGAGTGACGACCCTTTACGGCCCTTTTGCGCAGTCTGGCCTCTTTCATAGGATTGACTTTACGATGCATACGAAGAATGATGCTACGACGGTAGAGACTACACATCCATACGGGGCACGCGCCTCCCGACCTCGCATATCGATTTGAGTTGCGAAAAAGCATTTACGAACACGCTTGAATACCTCAATTTTCGCCCGCCTATTTCAGCATTTCCAATATTACAGCTTGTTTCCCGCCCTGTTGGGGTCGTATTCCCGTTTTGAAGCAGAAACAACATTTTGCATAGGTTTGGACTCTTTTATTTATCCCCAATTTTTTCCCTCTGGCAATGCCAGTCGCCATACTCCTGCAACTTCGCAGTCAAATACCATGTTCAGATGCACTGGCGTCGAATCAACTTGTGCACCACGTGTCGTCCACTCGAGCTCGCCCAACCAACGATAACCGTCTCGACACGGCATTGGCGCAAACTATACCCAACAGGCAAGCGGCGACGGTCGAATCTCTCCACAGCCATTCGTCGCCGTGGACGTGCAAGGTTCATTTTTTCCACCCAGTCTGATTTAATACTGTTGTTTTCCACATTAGGGAGACTGGCTCAGGGCAGGAAGAGGAAGGGTTGGATAACGGAAGGGGAATGGTTAAGGCGTGTATTCCAAGCTTTGTCTTTTCTTCATCTCTCTCCCTCTCTTTTGCTGATTCTGTGCCGTATGTATTGTAATATGCGACGCTAGTTTTAATACATGTCGAGTACTTACTCCAATTGGGTATCACTTGGATCGGATACGTCTCTATTCTCAGAAAATCCATCATCACGCCGCAAGGCACGTCTCAATTACTCGTCGAATTCCAATACCCTCGTCCACTCCTCTTGGCCTAGTCTTCTAAACTCTGCCCCTGCATCGAACTGCCCCGCCTCTTTCCACGCCCTCATCATCGCTTCGTCGTACGGTCCATTGACATGCCCTTCTGGCGCCGCCAACCAGTGGAACTCCCACATTTCCTTTTTCTCTGGGCGCGGATCCACCCACTCCTCGCCTGTCTCGCGCTTGTACGCGCGCATGATTTGCTCGCGCGTATGTTCGTAGATATCCTCGACACCACGATCGGACAGGCGTGACGCGCATTCCGTTATTGCCGTGATGGCCGATTTGGCCGCTGTAGCTTTTGCGTCGTGGTTGGGGGTGGTGTTGTCATCGACGTCGACGTCGATTGCGTTGTTCCTCTTCTTGCGGGGATTTGTCTTGCGGAGGTTCGGCGCCAGCTTGCCGTACCTGACTAGCGCTTCGAGGGGGGTTTCTCCGACGTCCAGGTGTGCTATGAGATGGGATTGTACGTCGCTTGTGATGATAGCGTCTTCTTTTCTTTCCCTCTCGCGTCGTTGATTGTCGCGCATGTCCTTGGCTTCTTGGGCCTTTTTCATGTCCTTTTTACTTATGCCCTCGAGCCACGAATCCTGCGCGGCTTCTGGGTCGTACGCCTTGCGGACAAAATTCCCCGCTTCGTCGAATCGGCCCTCTTCTTGTTCGGCGCGCATGTTGAATGCGTCGAGTTTGGGCGCGTGGTGCTTTTTGCTGCCGGCGCCGAGCTCGGCGTCCATGTCTGAGTCGACGCGGTCGCGGTCCGAGTCGTCGCCTGAGTCGCTGCTGCTTTCCACGTCGGTATTCTTGCTGCGGAGGAGGAGGCCGGCGGCGACGTGGCCGCCTGATTTGGAGTTTTCTTCCTGGCCTTCGATCTCGGCGTTGGAGAGGAAGCGGAGGGGTTTCTTTTGGGTTGCATCACGCCGTGAGGATTCGTCTTGGGAGTCGTTTTGGTCTTCCGAGGCAAACATGTCGTCGTCTTCCGAGGCATCTTCGTTGGCGAGGGGCGTGTCTTTTGCGCTTCGCGCTTCGGCGCGCGCGTTGAAGTTCTCGGTTGAACTGTCGGAGTCGTAACCATCGATGTTCACGGCATTGCGCTTGATGCCTGCGCCTTTCCCTATGACGTCTGCTTCGAGCGCTGGGTCTTCCTCTTCATCGTCGGCGTCTGGTGCAAGCGTGGAGGGATTCCGTGGGTCGAAGCGCGGCTTCTTCGTGGAAGGTTCGCCGCCGTCTGGGTGATGTGTTCGCGTGAAGTGTGCGCCCGCACGCTTTGGCCGCGCGGGGTTTGGCGTCCCTCTCGAGCTTGCCATGACGATGAGTATGCAGATTGTGTGTGCTTGTGAGAGGGGAGTCGGTGATTGCACAGCTCCGACGTGGGTGAGAGTGCATCAACGGCGCGACTGGACCTCCGTAATGTTTGTTATCTAGTGCCTAGCACCTGGCACCCTGTCGTCATTGGCTTTCTGGTCTATTCTCCGTCCGACGTCCACCATTGTTCTGCACGATTGCTTGTACCTCCTGCACGCACCAGAAGCAGCCTAGCACTTGCTCTCCTCGCTCCTGCATCGCCCACACTCTGCTGCACAAACATGGTAAGAGCGCCCCGCTAGCTCCCATATGGCAACTCACCTCTCCCAGTTCAACCCAGGCTTCTACAACCAAGACGACCCCATGGCCATGTACCAGTCCCTCCGACGCGGCGGCGCTCCACGACGCTTCGATGAATACTTCCGCTGCTACCCCATCGTCATGCTGCCTGGTCCCGAGCGCGAAGAGGCCAACCACGGCGGCAAGGTGTTCCTGCCTCCCAGCGCGCTCGACAAGCTCACCAGGCTCCACATCACATATCCCATGCTGTTTGAGCTCATAAACGGCAAAGAAGATGGCAAGAAGACACATGCCGGTGTGCTGGAGTTCATCGCTGAGGAGGGCAAGATCTATCTCCCGTACTGGGTAGGGTTGAAGCTACAACAGGCAGCATGAGGCCCTGTTACTAACATATTCCAGCTCATGCAGACACTGCGACTAGAGCCCGGTGACCTGCTGCAAGTCAAGTCGACAGATCTCCCACTCGGCACTTTCATCAAGCTCCAACCACAAGACCCGTCGTTCCTCGACATCTCCGACCCAAAAGCTGTGCTGGAGAATGCCTTCCGGAACTTCTCATGTCTGACCAAAGGCGACATATTCACCTTTGCGTACAACGATAACGTGTACAGCATCGCAGTCCTAGAGGCAAAGCCAGAGCACGCCAGCAATGCTGTTTGCACGCTCGAGACGGATTTGTCTGTCGACTTCGCACCGCCTGTAGGGTATCAAGAGCCACAGAGGACGAGTGGTACGAGCACACCACGAAGCGCAAAGGGCGTCATGGCGGGAAAGGGCGGAACGTTACATGCGCAAGGATCCATGGCACAAGCTATCAACTACGCCGCGATCGCTCCATCGTCAACCGCTGCTGCTGCTGGCGCGAAGGCCACTTCCTCCCACTTTCTGTCCCAGGGCCACAAGCTCCTAAAGAAGGGCAGCAAGGCTCTGACCCCACAAGCCTCCACCCCCGTCGCTGGACATTCTTCAAATCCGCCACGGACAGTACGGCGCACAAATGGTCCGCAGCCACTGCGGTTGCCACCTGGCAAGCTGTTCTTCGGCTACGAGCTCAAGCCCATGAAGGGCAAGGAGGAGGAGAGCGAGCAGAAGGAGTCGACACACTTCGATGGCGCTGGTCAGACACTGCGGAAGAAGAAGGGTGACAAATAGGTTTCGTCGATTTGGCCTGGCGTGAGGTATTGGGTCAGAACCAACATGCATTTCAAGGCGCAGAGAACAAGATTTGGATTAACAGATATGGTGTGTGGCGTTAGCAAGATACCTCGCATTTTGGCAGCGAGATAGTCGCGCGTTGGTACCTCACTTGACACAACGTGCAGCCTCTAGCACAAGCTGTATACTTTCAATCACCTTTCGTCATTCTGTTTTCAAATGTTGACTGATTCCCATGTAGATGGCTATGCGTTCCACGAGCAAACATGGCACGTCGGCACCGATGCAATTCTCAAGCAGTCACCATTCGATTCAAGTGATCCTGCAATTAGGCGTAACTGGCTCATTGAGAGTCTTCCGTGCGCATTCACCACGCATCCAGACTCATCAGCACACCGCATTGCGCTCATGGAGTCGTATCCTTGCCTGGAGCCCCCTCGCCTCCCCTCCAACTCTCAATCGACCCACCAACCCCTCAGCAAGCCTCAAACCTCATCCTCGCTCTCATCCTCAACAACTTCCTCCTTGACACCCACACTCAAACCCAAGTCACCACCCAACCCTCCCTCCTCCCTCCCAACCTCCTCCTCCTCTTCCTTCTTGCCCTTGGTCTTCGCAACACGCGGCTTCTTCTTACTAGGCGTCTCCACCCCACGCTCCTCCGCACTCGCACCACGCTTCTTACTCTTCTTCGCGCTATGGCCTGCTCCGCCCTCGGGTACATGCCAGCCCAAGCCCTCGTAGAGATTGCGCTGCTTGACGCGCAGCGCAGAAATGCGGTTGCGGATCGAGCCTGCTGTTGTGCCTTTGTGCGCGCGGTTAGTTTGGTGGGAAGAGGTTGGAGGCGCGCGGGGGGTAGGGTAGGTATACCTGGGAACGCGGTGCTCAAAGTTTCGTATTCGTCTGGCTTGACGTAGCGGCCTTGGGTGAGGAGGAGGAGCTTTTTGCGGGTGTTAGTTTGCCAGACGCGCACTCTGGGGGGGGGGGGATGCCATGTACCTTGTTATCGTTGGGACCTTCCCAGGTGAATTTCTGGGTCAGAGAGACGTGTTAGTATACCATGGTATCTTTGCTGTGGGATGTTGGAGGGAATGGACGTACGCTGCCGCCGCCGCCGCTGGCATCGCCCGCATCGCTGGTTTTCTTGGGAGGCATTGTGACGGTCTGGTTCTCTTTTTACAAATGGGGTGACGATGGTGCAGTGTAATGGCGATTCTCGCGGGTCAAGAGGGGAAGAGTAGTGGAGAGTAGTGCGGAGAAAGAGAGCAGAGGTGAGTGGGTCGCGAAGAATTTAAAGCGTTGTCTCGGCGCAGCTGCGTGGGCGGGGAAGTGAAAGTGAAGTCGGGGACTTGAGGTGAGCGTGAGTTCGGATGGGAGGGCGTGGGCGCCTAAGGGTTTACTTTTATTTTTGCGGACTGGGTACTTCTGGGCCTGCGGGATTGAAGTGAGGCTGATAGCATTTGGGGATCATGTGGTTGGCATGGATTTTCCTTTACGTTGAAGAGTGCGCGCACCGTGCATGTTCTTGCAGAATAGCACTTTGGACATTGTGAAAGCTTTCCTTGCCCAACCATCCTCAAACAAGTGTTGCAAGGGGCCCGACAGAGATGAGATATCGTAACATGTATTCGTGTCTGTTAGGCCACCTCATTTGATTCATCAACAATATACATATCTACATTCGTCACATCTAGTCCATCCCGAACAGATCCTATCATTCTCTACAACGTTTCCCTCCTCCTAGATCCTCATCGCCTCCGCAATAACCTTATAGGCCTTCCTATCCTTCTTCCACCTTGGGTTGACCTTGACTTTCAACACACCAATCCACTTCGCCAGGCCAGGGAACAAGAACTTCTCACTAACATACGCCATCGCAAAGTTACCAAGTCCAAGAGCCATGATGAATAGCTTGAATGGCGCGTCTAGATATGTGAGTTCCATCCAGTTCATGATAGTATCACTCGGGTCGAAGAGCATATAGGCTGTAATCGCGAGCGTGACAAAGATTGTTGTGATGAAAGGTAAGTTGCGTGACATTGGCTCGCGGTACGGTTTTCCGACAGACAGGACGACGGCGGAGAGGACGTATTGAAAGCAGGATACAAGAAAGAGAGCGGTATTCTGGCTGTTGAGCGAGTTCGAATGGTCTCTATCAATGACAGGTGGCATGTACCACTCCTGTTTCTGCACGTAGCTCCACGCAACTGCTTGGATGAGGACGCAGAACACCATTTGTCCAATTAAGGGCGTGAGAACCTTTCGCGACACAAGGTTGGCAGTAGGTCGCTTACGGCTGAGTCGTCGGTATGCGCCGCTCCAACCCATGAAGATGGCGATTGGAAGAATGAGAAGCAGGTCGATGAAGAGAAACTGGAAGTCGCCCAAGTTACTAGCTGAGGCGTACAGGAAGCTGACGGAACAGAATTGAATCGCCGAGTAGAGAGACATGTACTTGAAGCAAGAGAAGCTGGTCACAAGTGCGGCGCGACCTTCTTTGATGACTTGAGGGACGCAAGAGATGTCAAATTGGCGTGAGGTGAAGGGCGCCGCAACAGAGGCTTCGGCCTCGGACAGTGAGATGCCTACGTCTGCGGCCTTGAGGGCACCGCAGTCGTTGGCGCCATCACCACAGAAACCAACACAATAGTCAATTGATTGAAGCTTTTCGACGAGCTCATGCTTCTCGTCAGGAGACATACGTGCAAAGACTTGACCGCAGACAATCATCTCACGCAAAACAGACTCAGATGCAAAGTCAATGACCCATCTGAAGACATCTCCACTGACTGCCAGGCTGTAGTTTCGGAGGTTGGAGACATCGTAAGGTAGCGATACATCTGCCTCAGGTGGTGGCGGGAGAGGCTTCAAGGTGTTTTCGTCCAGCTTGAAGACAGGGTCATCGACAGACTCCCATGCCAAACGGGACAATGCGGTGCGCGAGTCACCCTCCACAAAGTGTGGCACGAAACAATGCGCAGTCTTGTTGATGAGGCCGCACTCACGAGCTACGCTAATGGCAGTAAGAATGTTATCGCCGGTGCACATGACTTTGCGAATGTTGGCACGCTCAAGCTCTTCGATGACAGGCGCGGTGCTGGGCTTGAGCTTGTTCTCGAATATGATGAAGCCAACAAAGTCGAGTTGGCTCTCAGCCTCTTCGCGCTTCATCTTCTGCACCTTGAGCCAATTGAGCTTGGGTATGGTCTTGGTGGCACATGCAATGACACGGAAGCCGCGGTGGGTGTAAAATGCAAGGAGCTCGTCATAGTCGGTTGGGAAAGTCTCCGGTCGACATATATCCTTCATCACCTCTGGTGCACCCTTGACATAGATCGAGCCACTCTTGGACCCGAACTGTCGTACCACAACGCTTGCTCGTCTGAGCTGAGAGACGAATTCGAATGACTTCAGCACACCAAGCTCGATAGCTTTCTTGTTTTGATGGTCTTCGCTGTGATCGATATCGAACTCTCGGCCTGGTGGTGGTCTCGCGACAGACGGTGATAATTTCTGCTCGGGGTCGTCTTCATTATTCCCAGCTTTTTGTTCTCCTTCCTCATAGTTCCAGCCAGTGAAGTCAAACATTTTCACATCGAGCGGATCGCCAACCAGCTCATCGTCGATCTTGCGTAGAGAATGGCAGGTAGCCATAGTGTACAGAATGGTTTTGTGGCCAGTGTATTCAACAGTGGGGTCGCGATCGTGATGCGAACTAGGAAGGATATCACATGGGTCAGCAAGGAGCTCACTGAATCTATTCCGGGGTCGTTCAGCCACTCGAACACCCAGAACGTCTAGACCCTCCTCGGTCAGGGTACCCGTCTTATCAAAGCAAACGATGTCGAGCTTTCCGCCTACGTTGACTCTCTGTGGACTGATGCAGAAAATCTGCTTTTGCTTAAGACGAGAGAGCGCGAAGCTGGTTCCAATGGTAAGAGTGGCGGGAAGTGCTGGTGGTACGACGATGGTGATCAGATCGAGAGCGCGGACAACAATCAGATGCCAGGCAAGGCCTAGATGGACGAAGTTGATGAATGAGGCGACAAATCCAATCATGGCGATGAATGCCATGACAGAAATGTATCGGAAGGAGTCGCGGTAGAATTTGAAGCCGGACGGCTTGGGGAAGAGCATGGAGCGGACGAGTGCGCCCTTGGTAGTGTTGAACCCTGTGCGTACCACCATTGCAAGAGCCGCAGCCTCATCGTCAATATGGTCTTCGTGCGGCCTGCGAGCACGGATAATCTTGGTACCACTGAAGAGCATGTGCCGGGCAAGCTCAGGGTGTACAGCTGGAACGCTTAGGTCGAGGTGGTCGAGAGCAGCATTGGTCATTGGCACCTTGGAAACCGGGATAGACTCGCCAGTCAGCATGCTCTCGTTGACAATGCAGTCACCAGACAGTAGTAGACTGTCGCATGGGAACTGGGTTAGCGCAGGATCAGTGACTTCGTAGACATCTCCAGGCACGAGGACGGCGGAGTCAACATGCGTCCAGAAACCGCTGCGCAAGACTCGTACTTCGCAGTCGAAGCGCGATACCTCTCGTAATCGCTTCATGGTTGCCTTTGTCTCAAGCAGAGTTGTGATGATGCTGACGGCCGAGATGATGAAGATGGCGCAAGCGTAATAGTAGTATTCGTCGACAGACCAAAGGAGGAGGCTAGCGACCTGAAAGATGTAGAAGGGATGGAAGACCTCATCGACCAACAGCTGGCCTGTCGTCTTCTCGGCGATGTCGATGAGATTCTTTCCAAAGACGAGCTCGCGGTAGTCGCGTTCTTCGTTGTCCAGACCGTCACGGAGGGCTGCAACATCGGTCCAGGCTGGGTCTTTCCAAGTATTGGCGAGAACGAACTTGTCCTTCAGCGGGTGGTGTACGAAGCGGATGTATCTGTAGCCTAAGCAGCGCAGCTCCTGGATCATTGGGTCGTCGTCTTCGTCCCACTCTTGATGTCGAGTCTTCTCGGGGTCGCCAAAGACGGTGGAAAGTGAGCGGCCGTATGATTGTCTGTCCACGTTCTGGACAGCGAATTCGCCCCATTGGTTTTCGACAACCACCCAGTCGCACTCTTTCAAGGGCGTGCTCTTTCCGGTGAGCCACACTCTCCACCTCGGCAGCCATCTGAACAGCAACCACGCGATGCCAAACGTGGCAATGCAGAGCACGGCGTACGCGGCGTAGCCAATGGCCGATGTGTTGAAGCCAGCGACGACAATGGTCAGGTCCTCGGTCATGATGTACATCTTCTGGTTCGAGCGTCGCCCTTTCCATTCGGCACGTGACGCAGCGCTGCCCGCGGAGGAATGCCGTCGCAGCAGTGGCCGCTCGACGGACTTTCTGCTCCTGCTGCTGCCATTCGACTTGCGCCTCGACGGCGACGGCGATGGCGATGGCGATGGCGATGGCGACGCCGAGGTGGACGAACGGACGTCTTCCAGCTCTTCAATCGTGAACCCCTCATGCTCGCCATCCTCGTCGATAATCGCCTCGTCCTCCAGCCCGCGCTCGCTGTCGTCCGAGTCCTGGTCCTCGTCATAGTAGGCGAAACTCGTCAGGCTCGCGGTCGAATCGGCCCGGGCGCGGCGGTGGGAAAAGGCAGAGACGCTCGTGGGGACGCTCTCGGACATGGGCCCGGAGAAGACCTGGATTTCTGGCGTCAGCTGGTGTGCGGGAGCCCGCGAGCTGGCCCGAGGTCGGCGCGGGGGGCGCGGCATGGGGCGTAGTTCTACCTCGTCCTGTGCCATCTCGACGTCTTCCATGAAGCTTGCTCTGCAGCACTGGTTAGGCCCTCGCGCGTCATTCGACTGGGCGCGACACGACATACTCGCTCATGCTAGACCCGCGACGGTACATGCCCAGGGACCTCGGGCGCCGCTCAGGGCTCCCGTCTGTTGCCATAGTGCACCTGCTGCGAAACGTGTCGATTTCAGCTCATAGCGTGAGGGAAGAAGGATCCGGTGCCTGTCGCGTCGGTAGTCATACATCCATACAAGCTATCGGGAGCGCTAGACCACGTGCCGGCGCCACCCCGTCCCGTCTCTGCGCCACAATCTATGTGTGCGCGGGTACTCCGTACAGTCATCACACCATGGCAAAGGGCGATGAAACATGCACCGTACACTGGCAACCAACCATCAACCCGCCATCTTCGCCCTCACAAACGCCCCCGTGTCATCCAACCCCTCCTGCACCGCCCGAATCGTCCCGGGCGCGTACCCAATAAACCCGTGCGGCGCCCCGTTGTACACCTTGACGACCGCCTCATTCCCCCACATCTGCCACTTCGCCCCCATGCACACCGTATCATCCAGCAACGGATCCTCGCTCCCACACGTAAACAGCGCAGGCGGCAGCTTCTTCCCCCTCAGGTCCGCATAGAACGGCGAAATCCTCGGATCCCTGCGCTGCGCTTCCGTCGTGTCGGGCAGCAGCGCGTCAACGTACGCCGCCATGACATCGTGGTCGATGACGAGGTGCGATTCGTGATGCCGGACCATGGGCAGGAAGGTGGAGAGGTCGTAGCAGCCGAAATGCAGTAGCAGGCCTTTGAACGCAAAGTCGGGCACGGCATCAAGAAGATGCAAACCGACCAGACAAGCCAAATGTCCTCCAGCAGACTCGCCGCCCGTGAAGCATAACTCGCTCCCGAATTGCGCTTTGGCGTGCTTGGCGAGGTACTCGGCTGCGTCGTAGCAATCGTGCGCACACGCAGGCCAGGCATCTTCGGGCGCGAGACGGTACCCGATGGAAATCACCGTGAGCCCGAAGTTGTCGGCCATGTATTTCAAATACGGGTCTTGACTGTTCACATGAAATCTTCATCAGCAAACTTCCTCATTTCCAACCAATCCTCAATCCAATGGACAAGGTAGATAGATATGAACCACTTACGAAGCCTCACTCTGCAACACCCACCCCCCACCATGAATATGCAAATGCACACCTTTACTCTCCCCGCTTTCAGGCTTAAACATGCGGTACGGAATACTTCTACCCGCGTCCCGTGAGGGCAGAGAACCGTTTACACCCGACTCAATGACGATGGGTTTGGGCAGCGGCGTTTTGCCGTCCCAGCGGAGTTGGCGGTATTGTGCTGCGCCGACCTGATCGAGTCAGAATCAGCATGGAACTAGGAGGAAAAGGGGGAAAGATGGTGGGGAATAGGCTAGGTTTACCTCATACCACCGCGGACCATCAGCCCATATCTTGATGAGTTTGGCGTTGAAGTCGAGGGTTTGTTGGTCGATGTTTTTGCGGTCGAATTTCTGCGCGGCGATGCTGAGGTCCGAGTGCAACGACATGGTCTATATGTGATTTCGCCTAGCAAACGGGACTTTCAACGAGGTGCACAGCAATATTGAACATGGGCTTGGGACGTTATACTTGGTAATCAGAAGCTATCAGAGGTGGGGTAGCGGGGTATGGTGAGGCATTTCGGACGTTATCTCCGATCGACGGTACCTGCATTGCGGGACACTCTTTTCCAAGGTGCCGAGACATGGGTAGAGAAATGGGGCACCATAGAAGTCACTTGATAAGGGTAATTTGGTATTGGTAATGTTATTCAAGCTTTTCACCGCCCACTTTTCGATTGCATCCTGGGCGTCGACGGTATTGATGCGTACCCATTCGAATATACTTTTGTGCGCCGCCGCGAAGTGCGACCGTCTTTGATGAAGAGTGATTTGACTGTTTCGACTAGGGAGGCGATAAGGCGGAATGGATATGTTGAGATGTCCCAGGTTGTTTGTAGAGTGTAGGTAAAGACACCTGCTGTCCAGCTGAGCATCGCGGCCACGATGCCTGGCTTTTGCCCCGTCCTAGCGGCAGCCGCAGCCAGTGATAAAGTGTCCTTGAGCCGTATGTCGATTTCCTGGAAGCGCGCTTCGATTTGTATCGATTGTGCCATGTGCCGCTTTTCATATTTGCGGACTGCACGATTGAGCGCGTCGAGCTGGAGCTGAATACTTTGACGCACTTCAGTGGCGATTTTGGTAACATCTACACTGGTGTTGCTTTGCAATGGTCCTTCGAACCGAGCTTCGAGTTCTGCCAACCGCTGCGGAAGGTTGTGGGCGAATGATGGCCTCGACTGGTCTTGCGATTCTGCCGTGACAACGCGCTGGAGGTGCAAAGTACGCTCGTTCACCATCTTCATCAGGCGCGATATAGGCCGGATCTCGGCTCCCATCACGTAGATTGTCAGATTCAGGTCGGTTACTATATCATCCTGCGTTCTATGCGAAAATCGGGAGCGTATATTGTGCAGGAGATATGCTCCGAGCAGTGGTCCAACGAAGCAGGCAGCAAATGCAAGGAGCTCGGTTCGTCTTAGCTCATTGCGTGCGCTGCTCTGGACATCAATACCCTGCATGCTAGCAGCCTTTCCCGGGAGGTTCGAGATATCGGGAGGTCCTGTAGCAGAGTCCGGACGGTCGGGGCTGCCGCTCAAGCACTCTTCATCCTGTTCAAGAATCGTGTCGTCGTATACAGAATCGTCAATCTCAACATACTTTCGTTGCCGTGCTTCCATGTACCACTTCCTAGGCCAATCAGGCACTGCATGCTACCGGCTGAGTGGGTTGCTTACCATGGGGCGTCGGCACACTTGCTCAACAACCAAGCCGAGAGCAGGAGCATTACGAGGTCCGTCGCAACGGCGCCGCCATTGGGATGGGTCAATGCCGCAATTGCTGGTATGATGACAATGAAGACGGGGCTCGAATCCCACCAGGTAGTGTCGTCCGATGACAAGAGCTTGTCCATGTCATTGTGTCGACTGGCTCGGTGAAGGTTGTCTGTGGAGGAGCGCAAGGACTGTGGCGCATCGGAGAGGTTGGATAGTAGGGAGCTCCGGCGGCGGGACAGTTGGGGCGTAGACGGTCGCACACCCTCCGCAAAGGCAGAGGCGCGGCTCAACATCTTCTGTCGCAGCTCCGAGGGGATCGACGTGTTGCTGTCGGCAGGCGCGTCCATGGTCGCGGAAAAGCAACGTTGACGGCAGCCTGATCACAGCGACCAAAACGCCACGGCGTTGCGAAGAGGCAGAACGCGTGGTGCGAGGGGCGGCATCCGTGGCCGGAGCATTTCCGTGGCTCTAGTGACGCCCATCTATACTCTGTGATGCTAGACGTAGTCGCGTGCCGTCTTCGTCGTCGGAACCAAAGCCTTACGTCATTAGGTAAGAAGAAATCCTCAACACAATGGACGATGTCCGAGAGTCATGTATAGGTAACACGATTGGTAGCTAACATTGGTTTCCACGACCTTAGCTGAGGGCTTTGAGGGTTGTCTCATATATATATGATTCTAGCGATTCCGCGCAAGAAGCCTAGAAGCTCGCATCGTATTTCTCCAGCGTCACAGACCCGGGCTCTGCTATATATCCCAGAATCGAGTGTAGATCAGACTGCTTCTATTCCAGTGCTTCTTATGTGCCTTCTCCGATCACATCTTTCATCGTGGCAACTTTCAATGCGGACGGCCAGGTAATAAATTCTCCAAGTCCTGGTACCGATACTCCGGTCTCGATGAAGGAAGCCTCGGGAGTAGGTGGCTGGCTTCCATGTAGGACATCATCTGAAAGCTACAACCAGATAACGTAACAATGCTGTCCATTGTTTACATGCATCCAGATGACGTTGTTGGAGCGACTATCGCCTGGGCCAAGGTCCTTTGAAACAGTTGCTCCCACTGGTCTTACCAAGCAAGCAAGTAAGAGCGATTGTAAGTATAGAGATACGCACGAACTCATCTCAGTGGAACTAAACTCTAAAGCGGACTATACCCTTGATGGATGGCAGCAATTGGATGGCGAGGTTCTGTTCTCCATTATGCATATCCATACATTCCGCGCAGTCTGATTGGGCGGCAGGCTTGAGCAATTATTCAACAACCAATCAAGATCGGCTGCCGACGGAGACTGAGTAATCATTATCCTCAACACACCTCATGCAGCCCGAATGAGGACTTCCCCACGATCTGGACAAGCTTCCGGACCGAGCATCATACTCTGCAGATTTGAGTCTTGCCTCTGCAAGCACGCGATGATAGGCGCGCTAGCATGATCACCTCCATAACCACCGTCGGCGAGGCCAGCAACGACAAGCATTTTCAAATACTCCTCAATCTCGAAATGGCCTATCCTCTTTGAGCATCGTAATAAGCTCAAATTCTCTGTCTCATTGTCCGGCGTCACTTTCACATTCAGCTTTTTCGCTTGTCCGTTGCCTTTTCTATTCAGACCCAAAAGCGGTACGTCGCGGTCTCACCACCATCACCACGTTTCTGGACCACTACCCTCGGCACGTACCGTTATACAGTCGACGTGGTACATCAATATAGCTCACTATGATTCAAGCAGCCAGCTAATAGCCAGTGGCGAGGCGAGGCGAGGGTGCTGGGGGTGAAGTCGGGGTCGGGGCCCGCTTTCACCTGCGGAAATGTCAATCAGGAGGTCGCTATTGAGCCTTATTGATGCTTGAGACACTTGCTAACAGGAGGAGTACGCTACCAGGATCCAAAGGCACCGAAATTATTCGCGTGCCAATAGGTTCAGAGTGCTTTTCTACTACCTCTTCTTTCCAGTTTCTTTCGTGTTTCCAACTCCGTCCATATCTACCCCTCATTACTACTACGGCTTCACTATCTCGAAGCAGACATCGTCTGTGGTTGCAACAAAGAGATAAGACGCCTTCAATCGAAGATCTCTACCCGACGGTGCCTCCCGCGCTGGTAGTCTAGACTCGCTGGTCGAGCATACGCCAGAGTGGCTATTGACATCCGATTCCACTATTCTTCTACTCAGATCCGACAACTCGTCACTATCTTCTTGTCCCCTGGACGTCCAAAGCTGCTGTCCTGGTCGAGAGACCTCCACTGTCTTCGACACAGTCTCTCAATCAATCACAACATGCCCAGCATGGATCTGCCGTACTACCCTCAAGCCGTCCTTCTCCCCATCTTCGCCTTCCCATCATGGATCCTGTGTATCCCGCCACTCTTTTGGCACTTCCGACAGAGCAACGTCGCTGCAGGTTCGCTGATCCTCTGGGTCATCTTCATCAACTTCTTCAACTCCATCAATCCCCTCATCTGGCCACGCGACAATCTGCCTGAATGGTGGGACGGTCAAGGATGGTGCGACATCAATGTCCGCATACAAGTCGGGGCAACTGTAGGCACTACAGCGTCAGCAGCTATGATTGTTCGCAAACTCGCCAAAGTCATGGATACACGCAACATCAAAGTGTCATCGAGCCGCAACAGCAAGCTCAAGGAGAAGGCTCTGGAAATGGTATGGTGCTGGGTATATCCCTTGGTACTCATCATTGTGTACTACGTCGTCCAACCAGCTCGATACTTTATATACGGTATCACGGGGTGTGTATCTACTTTCGATCCCAGCTGGCCGAGCATCGTCCTGAACACCATGTGGGCACCCATCACGACATTAGTAGCCGCATGCTATGCTGGTAAGCCTCCCCTCTTTTTTTTCTTCCCTCCCCCCGCTCAATGTAAATTCTGACTCTGACATTTCACCAGTCCTGCTCACCTACCGCCTCTACCGCTACCGCCGCGAATTCGTACGCCTCGTTGCTGCCCGCAACACCACCAAGTCCCGCTTCGTCCGCCTGTTCGTCATCTGCATCATCATCATCGCCGCATACGTGCCCTACACGCTCTGGCTCGTCGCCGTACTCTGCCGCTCTATCACAGAACCGTACTCGTGGTCGCGCGTGCACAATCCAGCGACATTCCACGCCATCCTCAAAGTCCCTTCGTTCGGGACCGTCAGCGTGGACAAATGGGGCCAAGTCGCTACGGGATATGTCTTGTTCTTCGTATTTGGAACAGGCAGCGATGCGTATAATACGTACAAGAAAATGTTGCTGGCGGTTGGGCTGGGTCATATTTTTCCTGGCTTGCACGTTATGCGCGAGACGGGCGCGAATACGCCGTCCAGCTTCATCAATGCGCGCACGTGGACGAGCGGTCTGTCGAGTAAGGCAAAGAGCATGTTCTGGTCACGATCAGACTCGGTGGTAGATACGTTTGGCGGCGACTCGACGCGTTGTAATTCTGTGGCGTTGGGGTCGATGATGAGACTCGGGAGTGTGACGGCGGATGATCCCATGCTACATAGGGATGCAACGCAGCATCTGGGGTTGGGGCTGTTCAATCGTGTCTTTGGAAGGAATGAGGTTCAGCGCCCTGTGTTGCCAATCTTCTTGGGTCGTTGTTCACGCTCCGAGACGGAGATGACTCATGCTTGGGCGTTGGACAAGTCTGGCTCTAGAAAGGCTGGTGAGGGTGAAGGTGTACGCGTCTTCCATGAGGTTCGTCTTGACCATGAGCAGCTTGAAGGAGGAGCAAAGGAAAGGAATTGACAAGAAGAATGGGCTTGAGCGCAGGCGTGGTGGTGTGACTGTGGAGCACACCTGTGAATCGGATTTGAGACTATGATAGGGATCATGGGCGCTTTCTTAGCTGCGAGAACGTACTTACTTCATAATATCACCCACTTCTTTCGATATGTAATGATGTGTTCCACCAAGCAACCCTCTTGCAGTCTGTGAGCTGCGACCTTGATCCATCTGTAATGACGGCCATTTTAGCATGGTACGAACTGAAGTGCATTGATGAAACACGAAAGGGAAGGCATAAATGTCACAGTCAGCACGCGGAATCGAATATTATCGTGAAGCATTTTTCATTCCGTTATCGTGCATCCACATGGCGTGATGTATCAGTCAAAGGCAAGCTTCCTTGATGGAGAGCAGGCCGGTGTTAGAGTGACCATCTGAGTCAAGTAAACTCTCGAGAACCTCAACGTGTAGTTGACCAGCAGCGCATAACGATCCTCAATTCAGCACAATCGTGACCTTCCATTGGGGTGGCTTGAAAGCTCGCAGTGCCGCATATTTGCCGAATGACGTAACCAGGTGAACCGAAGCTGCGTAATGCAGTAAACGGCGATTGCGAGTTCGCGGGAAGGTTGTGCGTAGAAAACACATCTCATTGGTGGTTATCGTTCAGAATTGAGGTGGCGACTGTGATTGAGGGGCGAGTCGTTTATTTGCTGTGCATGTGTTAGCTCGAAGGTGCTAGACCAGCAAGGCGGAATGACTTACGAGCGAGCCCTCGTCTTTCTTCTCTTACGCTTGAGGCGTCGAACGCGCTTCTTCCTCCATTTGGCTCTCATCTTGTCGGCTAGCTAAAGCGAGGTCAGCGGTTGTTGTTAGAGCTGCGCGGGGTCGAAGGGAGGGGCAGGGAAGCTCGAGGGGCGACTCAATGTGATCAATTGAGCGCCCCCAGGGCTGATCGCGTGTGCTGATGGGAAACTTACGTTGCTGTCGAGATGAGTGTCGTGGGTGCAGAAGAGAGACTACGACGCTCTGTGGATTGAGATATTGTGCGGCGCTTACCTAAGCCTGCCGTGCGGGGCTTCGCTTAACGTATATAGTTAGCGGCATGGTACGAGCGCAGGCCGATCAACCGTCACTCAAACTGCACGCATTCCGCGCTGGCGAACTATCGCTTGTGCGCTGAGCGAGCATGGAGGGAGAAACAGTGGCGTGGTTCGAGATCCGGACTGCGGGCAGAAATCAACAGAGCAGGTGAATCCTTCACAAATTTCCTGATACAAAGCTAATCAGCGCAGATACGTATGGCAGCATCGATATATGTGGCAACGAGCAGTTCAGCCTCGGACGGGATCCTGAGCTGTGGTAAGAGCTCCGTGACCTGACACTGGGCTGAACATGTTTTGACCACTTCATAGCCGCTACTGCTGGCCTGACGAACTTACCATCTCAAGACAGCATCTACGGGTCCACTGTATATTATACGAACAAGACCCAGACTCGAAAGTTGCACCTTTCGTATATGCAACTGATGTGTCTGTAAACGGCACCTACCTGAAGAAGAAGAATAGCGATTGTGCAGGCTCGCAAGGTCGTGGTATTCTGATGGGTCACGGCGGTACTTTCCTCCTTGATGACGACGACGAGCTGTACATCTCCGCGTCTGTCAGCCTTGTCTTTCATTCACTTCAGCCGATTGGAGAGGCTCAATTCACTCCGATCCAGAAGCGGGAGAAGGCCGTCTTTGCAGAAGACTACCTCATCACGAGTCGCCTACTTGGGCAAGGAGGTTACGGAGTGGTGTTAATTGGTGTCGACCAAGCGACTCAGCGCCAACTTGCGTGCAAGATAATAAGGCTCGATCACCTGTACGAGAAGCCACATATCCCCAATCTACGGCTCCCGGCTGGACCACGCGAGAAGAAGGCACAAGTCGGAAAGAAACGATGGCCCACTCGTGTCGCGGCATGCTTCCGAGAGTTCGACATCCTGAAAGATCTCAGTCATCCAAACATTGTTGGCATCGAGAAAGTGTTCTGGAGCAACAACACCATTTACCTCTTCCAGGAGCTTGTTACCGGTGGCGATCTTTTCTCGTTTCTGGAGTACAAGGGCGGTCGACTTGACAATGCTCTCGCAGTAGTCATAGTCCGCCAGATCCTGTTGGGTATGGAGTACCTCCATGCGCAGGATATCGTACACAGAGACCTCAAACCAGATAACATCCTCATGACTTCGCTCGAGGACGGCGCCCGTGTGGTCATCACCGATTTCGGCAATGCTAGATTTTTGCCAGATACCAACCATGTGAGCACTAAACGATCTGCGAGATGCCAGCGCATGTTTTCAAATGTCGGCACACTCGAGTATGCCGCTCCAGAGATACACAGAATGAATCCGACCATTCCCGCAGAGGAGGGTTATTCGAAGAGTGTAGACATGTGGTCCATCGGTTCAATCACTGCTGCTCTACTGTCAGGCGAGGCCATTTTCACGAACCGCGCGCATCCTCAGTATTACGATAACCCTCGCTTCGTTATCGTCAGCCTTGCAGCGGAGTGTGACTTGAGCATACTCGATGAGGACTACCACCCAGTGTGGGGCCAAGTCGAACAACTTCCTAAGGTCTTTATTAAGCGATTGCTCGTACTCGAAGAAGATGAACGCATGACAGCCTCTGAAGCTTTGGCACATATGTGGCTAGCGAACGATTGCTACGTCGACGATCTGGAGGATCTGTATGCACGTTCTATCCGAGGCTGGCAACCAAGGTCGGCCAGTTCACAACTTGTCGAGCGCATATCGCAGCGCTTACCAGACCTCACTGCGGTTGGACTTCCGGGACAGGCTATGAACCAGGATACTGTATCCCGCTACTTTCATGCTTCAGAGCAACAAATGACGCAGAGCATCATGCAGACGTTATCGACTTCTAAGCATCGGTGCGCACGCACATCACTACCGTCGATCGCGGACGATTACGCTAACAGGAACTTTGGATTCGCAAGCCAGATTGCTCCATCTTCATACGACACTAACAACGTAGACTCGCCCCACGAAGCCGATGGTGCATCAAGCCGGATTCAGCAAGGACAGCAACACCTTAGTGGTCAGTATGAAATAGCTCAACATGTTGAGTATGAAGTAGACAACTCTGGAGATGCATCCGCCCAGGCTAGTGACGTTAATGTGGAACGCCGACATGCGAAGTGCGAACTAGCAGCTTCAGGTGAGTATTCCCTCGCTCGAGGAGATGAGCAGAGTGAAAGCTATGGCAGCACGGAGAGCCTCAACAACATCATGGATGTCGCTTACTCACAACACCCTATCCGCTCACACGCACCGAATGCACAGAGGCAAGACTCATCGGAGCAGAACCCTGTCCAAGAGACACAGGCCGATGCGGATGCAGGTCTAACTGCAGAGGAGAGTTATCAACAAACTCGGTATCCAGAAGAGTATCGAGAACACTACATGCCAGACGAAGAACAGGCCTCTGTTCTCGTGTACGAAACGCCGCCCGAAGGTCAAGTGCTCCAAACTCGCGCATCAATGAACAGATCCCTCAGCTATCGATCTCGATATAATCGTGACGGCGAAGAGTCAGGAGAGTGGCAGGTTGATGATTGCTGAAGAGCGTGAGCTGCAGACGCTTCGATTCTCCGATCCTACTACTGATTTATCACCTTGATCTCCCACTGATGTCCCAGCGATACTAATCACGACGTCATGTGGAAAATGGCGGGTCTATCCCCCGACAACGCTCTATAGCTTATGTAACGAAATGCTTTCATCGCGCATACCCCTTGAGCCTGACGTCCAATCTGAACAACCAGATTGGCAACTCACTACGGAACCACGGAGCATTTCGCACCCACCAAGATGCCCATCTCCTGGGATCCATACCAACAAAACTTCCGCACATTCACAATCCCGAAAACGTTTCCCCGTCCATGCATCCCAAGCACGAATTCACGTGCCCATCCAACCCTTCCTCATACGTGCCACGACTCGCCGCCCCGCCCCTGGATATCCCACCGCTGTGAAAGTGCTGGGGTTAATTCAAGTTGGGTCATGCAGGGGTTTGGCGAAAGGAGGGGTTCGTGCAGGACTAGAGTTTTTTTTTGCTGGTGGTTGCGGCAGTCTGAATCTACGTTGTGAGGAAGGTAGTGTCGGTGGAATGACGATTGTGTGTGGTGGAAGAGGAGCGAGGCGCTCTGTTTCTCATATGGGATTGGATAGATGCAGGCGTGTCACAAAAGGAGAATGTTGATGTAAAGTGTATACATCATTACTTCTTTTGGAATCATTTCATGTCGACAAAGTATTCATTATCATTAAAAATCTCCGGGTCAGGACCATCTAGTGCTGACCAAAGTACTTCCCCTTGCTCTTGCCCCATTTTGGCTTGACAACAAACGCACCGCGATCGATTGTGTTGATGACGGTGTAGCCGCTGGGAAGCGTGAAATGCGACCAAGTTCCTGCATCCCACAGCGCATCGCCACCACCGGGCTGCGCATCGTCGCCGGGGAAAACGTCAAAGTATCCGATTTCCTCGACCTTGGAGCCATCGGGGAACTTGGGGACGGAGGAAACGTCGAGGATGCGCAGACCGGACTGGTAGTTTGATTGGAAGGCGAGGCCGTCAATGACGAATTGGTTGTGGTCGACCATGCGGGTGGTGGCTTTATAGTAGCCGGATACTTTCGGGGCTTCGAGATTCTGGATGTCCCACAGATATGTGACCGCGTAACCATCTTTCGCAGGAGAATTTGGTGCGGTGCGGTTAGGGTCGATTTGGCCCTCGTCGAGCTCGTCGTCCATGACGAGATGGGTCTGCCAGTACTCGTCGGTGACCCAGCCTTGGTGGGTGTAGGATGCACCGACGTAGGGGGTGCGGGAGATGATGGATGCGGCGCCTACACCCTTCTTGTTGGTAACGTCATAGATGGTAAGGGTATCCTCGTTGTAGCCGTAGCAGATGTCCCTATTATAGTATTTCTTGTGGGGTCCGCGGTAGACGATGCACTGAGCATCGTGGGTGTAACCATCTTGGGGCGCGCAACCCTCAATGTAAGGCTTAGTGGGATCGTCAGTATTGATGAAGACTGGGCCACCGGCACAAGTGTCGTTACGGCCAGGGCGGCCACCGCAACCAAGGGCAACGGCGTAGTTCTTCTCCTCGTTGGCGCGGACGGTGTGAGAACGGCCCTTGATACCCTGCTCAATGTTGATCCAGGCGACATCGGTCTTGATGTCGAAGATTTTGGGGTTCTTAGGAGAGAGCTTGAGGAGCTTCTTCATGTCGAAAAATTGAAGACCGTGGCCGATACCCTCGGATCCAACAATGAGGGTGTCTCTGAGGACTTGCATCTCACGCCAGATGACCGAGTCGTTCTGGGCAGGGAGACGACCAAGGTACTCGAGCTGACCATCCCTGGTAACCTCAGAGAAAGAGGCACCGTAGGTTTGGCCAATAGCGATGAATTCGCGGCCCTTGTGGGTCCATCCCCAAGAGCCAGATCCCTCACCAACAGCATCACCGAGCTCGGCATGTGTCTTGAAATCGTACAGATCCTAGAAGAGCGTTAGGAAACTGGACTATTCAAAGGCGGAAGGGGTAGACTTACGATACTCTTGCATTTGTATGTTTGATCGGCATCCCCTATGACAGCCTCGACGCGACCGTCCTTGCACTCGATCTTGTTCTTGTTGGCACGCTTCTTGTCGAAGCCCGCCCACTTCTTGCTGTCGTAGTTGCCAGCAGCGCGTTGCTTGGCCCAAGCTGCCTCTTTCGAGGACATCATAAGGTCCATAACTTCACCGGAGGCATATTCGGCATGCGTAAAGCCAGAGGCCGAAGCCAACGGCAAGACTGCTGCTGTAGCGAGAGTGGACCACTTCATCTTGGCAAGTGATACCGCAGATTGACAATGGGCAGATGATGCAGCATCCTGGGTGGAGGACAGAGCACTTTATATCTCTTGTGTCTACCATAGCAAAGCGTTGTGAGGTGTACCGGTCGCGTGCGATACGCCATTGATGACTATCGGCCTGATACCTTCCTATCGTAGGTGGTACGAAGTGGAAGGGATATACCCAAGACCCGTATTGAAAGCATTTACCGATCTCTGTAGCATGCACATAGTGCTGGGCAGGTCTTGGGAGCGCCTTGGACGACCAGAACTACATCGCTCATTTGCTCCCTAAAGTGAAGGGTGCTTGGCAAGCAGGTCGACCTGCACTTGGAGAACAAGCTGCGGCTCCTGGAGTGCTGGTTGCAAGGGTTGTCGTCGTGGACAAGGCGGGGCCAGCAAGATGCACGACAGGCCTGGTTGTCTCTCCGTCGGCGAGAGCGCTGATAGGCATGTGTTTCCGGATCAGGAAGGAGCCAAGACCACTTTAGGGTTGCTCTTGCGCCACAACGATTGAGCCGCGGGAACCCTCTGTCGAGGCCGTGAGGCCATGAGGGATATTTCGTGTGATGCACGCGGGGACCCGTGTAAGGAATGCCGTAGGGACACCGTCTGGCTCCACGTCGGACTTTGTCTTCGTTGTGTAACTTGGCCAGGGGTCGGAAGATGGCATGCAAGTGTGGCACAGTGGCAGGCTGGCAGCCCTGCTGCTGCATAGGCCGGTGGCGGTTCCGTAGATCATCGGCACTGGGATTGCAAACATGTTCTCCCGGTGGCACATATTGTGACAGGGTTCCAGCCGTTGCCAGCTAGATGGTAGGGTCGGACGGAGAAGCAGGCGATGGACAAGCAGGACTTGGCAAGAGCATGCTGACGGTAAGCCAACACGCTTTGCCCCGGTAACGGGTAGAAGGCGAGAAATATTCGAAAGGCAGGATCAAAATGCTGCGGAGCATGGAGACATATATGCGCCTCCGGAACCAGTGCAGGCAAGTTGATCCATGCCATTTGCGAGTGGTTTGAGCAAGATTGAGGTCGATACGTACCAAGACCACGAGGGATCTACTTATTTGGGTAAGGACAGAGTTCGGCTAAACCTGCCTCGCTGAGAGTCAAGGCACGTCAAGCCCCATGGCGACCACACCCCGAACCAAGGCAACACGACACCCGACCATGAGGCTCTCCGAGGACTCTCTATATAGGAGCTCGACGCAATGCAAGCACTGGTCCTTCACCACACAACAAATCGCCGCCCAACGCCTCAAGACCAACGTGCAAGCCGCCGAACGCGTCAAGGCGAATGTTGCGCGCCAACGCGCCCAGCGCCTCCCGCAAGCTGAAAGCGACAGCGTGAGCTCTGGCGTCGAAAATGGGAGCGGCGCTGCCACGCCGCTGCCGGATCGAGGCAGCGCTGGGACCGAGGTGGATTGCTTGACGGCGGGCGAGGAGCTCACCATTGTCAATGAGTTCTGCGAGAGGGCGTTGCAGCTAGGCGCGCACTGCCAGTTTCCCATCGAAGTCACCGTGGGCCCACACCCCGCGTGCAGGCCGTGTCGCAAGCTGACACTCTCCCAGGCGACATGTATCCAGTTCCTGCGCCGCTTCTACCTCTACCAGTCGCCCATGAGCTACCATTTGCAGAACATCTCCCGCACCACCATGTTCCTCGCCTGCAAGACGGAGAACTCGCATCAGTCGGTCGAAACCTTCTCCACCAACTTCAAGAAAGTGACCCCGGAACAAGTCCTTGCGCCCGAATATCTCATTGTCCAGGCCCTGCGCTTCAACTTCCAAGTCCGGCACCCCTTCCGCGGCCTCAAAGGCGGCCATCTGGAGCTTATGGAGATGGCGCGAGGAAGCTACGAAGGGCCAAACTGCATAGACGAGGGCATGACCAGCGCCGATCTCCAAGCGCGCATGCTACAATTACCTAGCAAGAAACCCGCCGCGAAACAAACAGTGCAAGACATGGAGAAGCGCATCACAGACGCCTATGGATTCGCATCACACATCCTCAAGAACGCCGCCCTCCTCACAGACGCCTACTTCCACTACACCCCCTCGCAGATCTGGCTCGCAGCACATGTCCTCGCCGACGAATCCCTGACTCTATTCTACCTCTCGCTCAAAGTCCCCACCACATCGCCCCTGCACACCAAAATCATAGCCACACTCCGCTCCTGCGCGTCGCTCCTCTCGTCTCACCGCTCCTTTCAAGCCACCGTCCTCCCAAAAGCAGAAGCAGAAGCACAAGAAGCCACACACAAAGCCGAAGTCAAGCGCGTCATTGAGAAGCTCAAGAGCTGTCGAGATCCGGATAAAGTGGACTTGGTCAAGTTGAATCAGGCCCAGAAGAGAGATGCGGTCGCCGAGGGGGGGCTAGAGGAGCACAAGGCGAAGAGGAGGAAGGTCGAGAGGGAGACGTATGAGAAAGCTAGTGACGATTTCTGGGGCCCAGAGTTGAGCAAGGCGACGTAGAGAAAGGATGTGGCGTTTGAATATTTGAAATTGCATAGCGAGGCGTTTTACGGGCAAGGAGCATTGCGGTGGCGTTCTCGGAATACAAAAGATGCCGAACTCAATTTCACGATCGATTTCCTAGATAAATCACGTAATTTTCTAGCCATACGATGAATGCCTTCAGAAGCCTCCCCACCTTCTTCTCGCCTCCAACTCGGTCACCACATCTTCCCACCCAAAAAAAAATCCCCTTCTCTCTCTCTCCTCACTCACCCCCGCCAAACTTCCTCTTCACCCCTCCCGCACCACCATTCCTCTTCGTATGCACCATCGGCGCAACAGGCGCCATGCCCATGCTCTTCTTCTCTCCCAACACAGACTTACCCAGAAACATGGGCAGCATCCCACCCTCCTCCTCCTGTTCCTCCTCCTCCTCCTTCCCACCACCTTCATCACCGCAATCATCTTCCTCCTCGCGCTGCTCGCGCTGCTCGCGCTCCCTCTCCTCCCTCTCCCGAATCTCACGCCGCAACTCCTGCATCTGCACCCGATATGCCTGGGGCACATTAGCGTTGCCGCCGAAGCGCGCGATGAGGTCTGTTTTGCGGGATTTGTACATGGTGCGGAGGGCGGGGGTGGAGAGGGCTGCGAGGGATTTGGGGTGTTTGCCTGCTGCGTCTTGGACGGAGGAGGAGGAGGGGTTCGGGGTGGCGCTGCTGGTGGTGGGGCCGGGGGAGGTGAAGAGGGGGGAGGAGGAGTTGTAGTCTGGGCGGCGGCGGGGGGTGGCGGGTTCGTCGTGGGGGGGTTCGTGAGAGGTTGGGCGAGGTTCTGGGCGGCGGGGAGTAGGGGGGCTGCGGAAGGTGGTGGTGCGATGTGTGTCGGGCTGGACGCGTGCGTTGGTCTTGTTGTTCTGGCGGTGTGGAGTTCGTGGCGGCGGCATTTCGCTCGTTGGAAGTGGATGATCGGGCTCGGGTTCAGCGTCGTTGAACAGCGCCTCGATATCATCTTGCTGCGTGGGCCTGTCGTCTTGCTCGCCGCCTCCAGTCGCATCTCCAGCACCATCCTGTGGCGCATCAGGCATATCTAGCTCCTCGTCCTTCTCCTGCTCCTTCTCCCCATCCTCCTGCGGCGCAAAATCTTTCCGAAACTGCGGCGCGCCCCGAACAACCTTCTTCCCACTGCCCTCCTCAAAGTCCTGCAGCACAGACTTCAGCTCGACGATACTCTTGTGCAGCTCAGGAAAGTCTGTGCCGACATTGCTGTACACCGACACCACGTTCCACGCCGCCATCATCAGGTTGTCGAAGTTGGGGAAAGCAGTCTTGACAACGTTGTTGAAGATATCGACTTTGATGGCGCTGGGGATGGCGTTGAAGATTTCGGCTTTGGACGAGGCGGGGATGGTAGCGAGACCGATGTGTGTGCGCTTGTTGGAGACGTGTTGCGCGATGGAGGAGTTGGGGCGGCGCTTTCGATGACCTGCGAGGTGTCAATGCGAAAACATGGGAGAGGGAAGATGTACTGACCTGTAGAAGACGGACCATCCTGTGTGGTTGTGGTTGGATCCGAGTCGAAGACTGCAAGAGTCTTATCTAAATTAGCACACGATTGCCAATGGGAAAATTCCTAGTCGCCTGGACTTTGCTTTGTCTCCAATCCCGCAGCCTGCGTACGAAGCACCTCTGAACATGGAAGAAGAAAGTAAAACACGACGAAATCATCAAGAACATACCTCTCCCTGCACAAACTCATCTGCCGGCTCATTCTCCACCATACCATACGCCACCTGCCTCATCTCGTTGATCTGCTTCATCCGAGCCCAAATTGCCTTGAACTTTGTCTCGAAGAAAGTAAGCATACCCCCCGCGATGAATGAATGGATTGGCAGCGACTCCAAGAGCGCGTCATCTTCTGGAAGCGCCTTCTCTGTACGCATCTCAAACGCTCCATCCTCAACTGTCAGGTAGGCGTGGTAAACACCAGGAACCATGCCCTTGTCGCTGGGGTAGAATTCCACGTTGCCGAGATCGAAGCGAGAAGCGTATTCTTTGAGCGAGACCATCATGAGAGGAGGAACAATGGTACCGTTGACGCGCTTGTAGGCGGGTGGCTCATACTCGTTGAGGCCCTCCATGAAGGTGTCGAGATGGCGGGGATCGAGCCAGCGGAGATTGTCGCGAAGGATGAGAGCACGCTTCTGCGTCTGGTTGAGGGAGTGGAAGACGGGCGCCGCTTTCGCTACGTCGAACGACATGGCTTTGGCAGAAGTTGAGTTGAATGTTTTGAGCGGATCCGGGCTACCGACGAGTTGGAAGTCGTGCGCGCAGGTAAATTTTGGAGAGCTTGTGTTCTCCAGGCGTGTAAAAAGTCGGCTGTGAAAACGTTAGCATGCTCCTTGCCGTCACCGGCGGGGCAAAAGCATGAGCGGTCGGGGCGCGGCTCACCTGAAGAACTTAAGAAGTCGTGTTACACCTGAGCAAATCACGATACCGTGAGTGCCTTCTGCCTCTGCTGAATTGCAAGGCTTGCAGTACCGGGTAGCCAAGCTCTTGAACAGGCCGCAGCGAATTGCGGTCGCAGTTGAGTTGACAGTGGTGGGCAAGTGCACGAGGAGGGGTGGGGGAAAATCAGTATATATGTGTACAGACAAAAGTGGTTGCCGTAGTGATCTCTCACTTTTACGCTACCCAGGGAGCGCAAGTAAAGGTAGCCGTTGATCGGTCTAAAAAGGGCCTTTGCCACACTCAGTGAATTGTAGCCTGTCTGAAACTTCAAATCATCCAAAGGATCGATTCGAATTCATTCGGGCTTGGCCATGAGTGACCAAGTACTACAGGTGGCCACCAGGCTCAAGGAAGTTCTAACAAAACAAGATGATGAAGACTTCAGCAAAATGTGGCTTTTGAAATGGTCTTGGAAGACAGATTCGTGCTTGAAAATACCTCGGCACGAGACAATTATTAGGAATATATAGAAAGAGGATTTAATAAGAGTTTTTAACATGTATGCTGAGTTGGAAGGTCGACTGGAAACTAAGGTGTGAATTTCACGCCCATTTTCGAAATAAGCATGACAACAGATGTGCTCGATTGGAGGAGAAGAGGGAAGAGGGGGACTTTATAGATCAAGTGTAATGAAGATTCGAGCTCGACTGGGATGAATATTATGAGCTTACCATATCGGGCATGCATCTACCTTTACTCTTACACCATGACAGGGCGTGCACGCATGGATATCTCTTTTCAATGAAGATATAACCAAGCTTACAAGTACAGTCCTTCTGGCTCGCCCTCGGTCTTTGTCTTGAGCACTCGTTCCCTAGCACTACGGAAGTCCTCCATGTTGACCCTCATTCTTCGCTCACGAAGAGCCAAGAGACCCGCTTCGGAACAGATGGCCTTGATGTCAGCACCGGAGAGATCGTCCTTCTGGTTGATGAATTCGTCGAGATCGACATCTTCGTTCAGCGACATCTTAGAGGTGTGGAGGGTGAAGATTTTCTTCTTTGTAGATTCTGTTTGGCTGTTAGTTTGATGCTTATCGACAGCGTGAGAAGACTTACGATCTGGGTTCTCGAACAAGATCTTTCGGTCGATACGTCCAGGGCGAATCAGGGCCGGATCAAGAGTCTCAATCTTGTTCGTAGCCATGATGACCTTGACGTCGCCACGATCATCGAAGCCGTCCAGCTGGTTGAGCAGCTCCAACATGGTGCGCTGAATCTCTCGCTCGCCTCCGGATGTCGACTCGTAACGCTTTGTGCCAATAGCGTCAATCTCGTCGATGAAGACAATGGAGGGCGCGTTCTCCGCGGCAGTCTGGAACAACTGTCGCACTAACCTGGGACCGTCTCCAAGGTACTTCTGGATCAACTCACTTCCGACAATACGCAGAAACGTTGCGCTGGTCTGATTTGCTACGGCCTTTGCCAACAGAGTCTTTCCAGTTCCCGGGGCGCCATAGAGAATGACACCCTTTGGCGGCTTGATGCCCATCTCCTCGTACAACTCGGGATGTAGCAGCGGCAGCTCAACTGCCTCTCGGACCTCCTGAATCTGCTGTTCTAGACCACCAATGTCTGCATACGACTCTGTGGGTGCCTTGTCCAGCTTCATGACCGACACCAGCGGATCTGCGTCGTCTGTGAGCACACCCACCACCGACACTGACTTGTGATGGAGCAGAATGCTGGCGCCTGGCTCAAGAAGGTCCTTGTCAACGAAGGACATGATGGAGACGTAGTACTCGGGCCCGGTGGCGCTGGAGACAATGGCATGGTCGTCGTCGATAAGCTCCTCGAGATTTCCGACACCCATGGGGCTGCCGCGCATGTCGTCGACCCGCGACCGCTCGTCTGCGTTTCGGTCTGCGGCCTCGTCGCCGCCAGCAGACGCGGCAGGTGCATTCCCCTCCTTGACCGCCTTGGCCTTGCGTAGCCGCTCCTGGTTCTCGACGTACTCCTCCTCTAGCAGCAGGTGGTCGTGGATGCGCTGCATCCGCAGGTATCTCAGCTTGCATCGTGCAGTGGGGTAGACGATCGGAAGCTTCGCGGCGGCGCTGGGGCCGGCTTGCTTCTTCTTCTTGCGGCCGATGCGGGTCGTGGGCTGTGGTGGAGGCTCGTACTTTGGCTTGTCCTTCTGCGCAAACCGTTAGTCTCAGACAGTTGCCACGGTCCGGCACGTGTCGAGCGCCGTACCTTGTCTTTCTTGCTCTTGTCGTCACCGGGCGGGCCGCCTCCGGCGCTGGACTGCTGGTTGCCCTGCCTGCTATCAGTATGCCGTCATGTGACTTCCGAAGGGAGGCGAGCCCACCATGACACGTGATCAGTGCAGACGAAGTTCAGCGGTGTGGGGATTTGGGCGGGAAGGCTGAGGTTGTTTGGAAGCGGGCAGGCTCGAACAGCGGATGATGGCGGCGGTGCGGCGGCGGCGGCGTGTTTGTCACGTCGGTGGTCGACGAGGCCGCGCTGATGGTAACGTTGGCTTAGCTTAGCTTAGCTTCCCAGGGCGCTTATGTAAGGTGTTGGTGACGCCACAGCCTTAACTAGCCGCAGCTGCCTCGACCATGCATCCGCCTCATCTTTCACCAAAAGAGCGCCAGACACGTCGACGACGCCAGGAACAACAAACCCGAAGCTTCTTCCGTGTCTTGTCCTGCATCCGGCGCAGCTCCACTGTACAGTACAACAGTACACCAACGTTGTTGAGATATCGCCCGGTGAACACGAATCGTGCTCTGGCCCCGCGGTTGCATCCGAGCTTCGCCCAGCTCCCCACGCGGGCCACCAGGTGCTCTTGAGCCTCCTGCCCGCCCACGATAGCCGCCTCTTGTCTGCGTATGTATTGCCCGGCTTGCATCACCTGCGCCAGTCAATCACAGCGTGTCCAAGCTCAAAGCACTGCCCAGCTCGTGAAACCCCGCAGCAGTTGAAGCCTGAGGCTGACCACTTGCTGCCTACATACTTCACACGCCCTCCGCCCTCTCCTCACAACCACTCGGCCACCACTCACCATGGCCTCTTCCAACCGCACTCGCCGCATTGCCAAGGAAATCGCCGACATCCAGAACGACCAGCTCTCCAAGATTGTTGTTGAGCCCGCAGGAAACGGCGATGACCTCACACATCTCCGCGGCCAGTTCTACGGGCCGCCAGACACCCCATACGAGGGCGGCTCGTTCTTTGTAGACATCAAGATCCCGAGCGAATACCCATTTCGGCCGCCCGTCATGCGCTTTGAGACGAGGATCTGGCACCCCAATGTCAGCTCCCAGACCGTAAGCAGCTACTTTCCATCGCATGGTACAGCCTTCTAACCTTTCAGGGCGCCATCTGCTTGGACACACTCTCCTCACAATGGTCACCAGTGCTGACCATCAAATCCGCCCTTATCTCTCTCCAATCCCTCCTAAGCACACCAGAGCCGAAAGATCCACAAGATGCCGAAGTCGCTAGCATGCTTCTCAAGAACCCTGCAGAGTTCGAGCACAAGGCGCGGGAGTGGTCCGTCAAGCACGCAGGGGCGCCCAAGAAGGAGATTGCCGAAGGCAGCGGAGGTGCCACGGCCGAATCCATCAAGAAGAAGCACCAGCAGGCCAAGGAGAACGAGGAGAAAGTCAAGCTTGCAGCGTACGTCGATGTAACATGATGGTGAAGCATTCCGGCTGACGATAATGCAGATACCACGGATACAACAAGCAACTCGTCGACCGCTTTGTCGCTATGGGCTTCGACGTGGAAGCTGTCGTAGCGTCTTTCGAGTACGTAGGAATCGACAGGATGGGCGGAGAAGACTACGAATTGGAGGAGGCCTACATGGGTGACATTACCGCCCGCCTCTTCGGCGAGGCGTAAGCACCTGAAACACCTCCCATGCTGCGATTTTTCCGGTGGCCTGTACACGACATTCTAGCTGTTCCAGGCGCAGATGAGCAGCAGTGTAGACATGGAAGTACTACAGCGGCGTTCATTTATATATTAAAATATCATCGGCGACGGAGTCAGGTTTGGGATTTTGTTGAATGCCGACGTACGGAGCACGTCTATGGAGTCCGGGATTTACGGGCCTTTTGAGACGACTTATTCTTCTTGGCTTACAATACAAATACATCAATATCATTCAAGATTATGTATTACCTCTGCGTCGTCACTCCAAAACTACGGTTCAAATTTAACTCATCACAGCGCAAATGGCAGAATTTGTCTTACTAAGGACCTGTTCGGTACACTAGTTTGATACTGAGATCAGAGGGCAAGCGCATTGCCTATCCTAGAAGGATACAGCGAGCTGAGATTTAGGGGTCTGTTTAGCAACCTATCTCGCCTCATCTTAGATCAACCTAGAAGGGTAGGCGTTAGGCCAACTTGATCGATCACGTGGCCGAGATGGCACGACAAGAGAGGTCAAAATAACAGATTCGAGTTAGAGTGAAATACGATTCCTTCTGAAAGGTACGCACAAAGAAAACATTTGGATATCAACCCCTTGAAAAACAAATCCCAAAGTACAAAGCGGAAAAATGTCAAGGTAGGTAGATCTACCTACCAAAGTCCGCTGAAGAACGCCGCTTGCTATGCAACACCAACCTAATCGTCTCCCCATCTCCGCCCATCTCACTTGCGATACTGCTGCAGCGGCTGAGCATGATACTCCGCGTCCATTTCCACGGGCCCCTGCGTCGCCGGAACCTCCCCAGGCTGCGGCGCAGAATACGCATACTTGTCTATTGGCGTGTTCTGCGCCACGCCTTGTTGCGCGCTGTACGCGGGGGCTTCGTGCGCTTGTTCCGATGGTTGGTAGGTATATCCTTGGTACGGATCGCTTGGTGCGGTGTAAGGGTTTGTTTTGGGTGCGCTGGCGGCAGAGGAGGAGGGCTTTTTGCGGCGCCAGAGAAAGAAGCTGGTTGCGCTGAGGAGTGCGAGGCCGCCTACGATACCGCCAATTGCGCCGCCGGATAGGCCAGAGGAGGAGTCGTTGGAGATTGAAGGTAAGGGGGAAGGGTCGGCGGATGGCGATGCCGAGTTGGATGCTGGTACGGAGGGTGTGGGTGTTGCTGAGGATGCGCCTGGGGTGGAGGATGTGAGTGCGAAGAGTTGTGCGCGGTCGATTGTGATGGAAGTTGCTCTTGGAGAGGCGGACTATAGGGATGTGTATTTGACGTTTAGTTCTGTTTTGTTAAGATAGCGAATTGGGTTTTGCTGTTTCGACCAGCAAATCCGAAACTGCTTCGCGTTTTTGGCACATTCTTCTCTGGGTAGAGTTAGGGTTATACTACTCAACTGTATTCGAGATCTTCGGATTACTTGTGACTTACGAATCGAGACAGCAGTAGTTGACATCAAGATTTGTGCAGCCAACTTGTTGTTCTGAGGGCTGGTTCGTTCCCGATCCACCACAGCTGGATGCTCCGTTCCAGCATGGCCCGTCCTGGTTTCCGGGCTCACAACAGTATCATTTGCTTTTTAACATGTCGAGACTGCACATGTTCGGCGCTTTGCATTCGTAAATCATGTCTCCGCATTTCCGAGGCGCAGAGGAGTTTCCGCCATCACCAGCAAACGAGAAATCTTCGAAATGATGCCAGAACCGGCGAGGCCCCCAGGAAGGCGAACCAGGCCATTTGGGTCGCGCAAGAACGCATCTTGATAACCGGGTAGAGGGACCGAACGATTGGTTAAAGTTGCAGACAATGGGATTGTTCCAGGACGGCGAAATGCGATGCAAAGATGCGGCACGGCGATCTTTAATGACCGGAGCAAAGTCACAGCGCAACTTGGGGCCCAGCGGGGTCTACGTTCACGTCGAGGCAGTGGCAGTGTTGTCAGGGGTTTGTAGAAGTTATGCCCGTGTAACCTTGCCGCTTATGGTGGACTTCGACCCGTCTTACATACGCTTGTTCGAGTGCCCTGCCGACCCAGACGGCTGGCAGGAGATATGGCTGGTCCTTGGGCCGATGCGCAGCCTCAAACCACCATTGCGTTCCAGGAACGTGGGCGACGTAAGGCTGTTGGTCCAATATGCCAGCATCGCTAGACTCTGGAGCCTCCTTCAGCCCTCTGAGACACTAAAAAGCCACAGACAAGCTGTGCCACCACTGAAGGGCTCGGTTCAAAAATGGCACTGTCTGCTGAGGGTGTGGGCCAACCTAGTGGGAGGCCTGAACTGACCAATACAACAGGGTACGCAGTATGCATGTTGCGATCTGCCTCACTGCTGCTTCACTGCCATATCTCAAAATTCTTCTATACTTTCCCGCCTAAGCATTATAGTTTGCGTTCATCAGAGTAGTGAAAACGTGCTGCGCTTCGTCCAAAGCATGTCGTAGAGATGCCGCTTCTACGGAGTGCAGTGCTGACATTCCGTTCGAAGGACTCGGATGCCTTGAAACTCTCCAAAAATTAGCATTGGCAATGCAACGCGTTGACGTTTCCTATCGTTGCGAGTCTTGAGTCCGGAAAGTGGTCTGAACTTTGGTGCGCGCCTTGGAGAGCACATGATTCATGAAGGGTGGTGGAGTGGCCGGGGAGTTGGGCTGCGGTTCGGGAAGGGAAGGGAAGAACCCTGTGGGGTGCCGCTACCGGTAGTCACCTAACCCCGCTTGGTCCCGACTGCAGGAGACGAAAAGCACCCTTACCGGAAATAGATGTGCGCAGGAAATTTGGACTCAAGACGTTATCACACTGCATTCATTTTTCCAAGAGGCACCACTTCATCAATATTGAAGAAATCGTTGGGCACGACTGAAGCACATTTTTACTAAGGGAGCTGTACCCTATCTCATTACGCGAAATCTTTTCCTGACCCGTCGTGAACGATTTTTTATTCGCAAAGAAGGGTTTTACAATAAAGGCTTTCTGGTCATTGGAATATTGAGAAGTTGTCATTGAAACCTATCAATTAATCTTCGAGTAGATACATTCTTGGAGCTCAGTTCCCCAAGACATGCACGTTGTGCATGGCCTCAGAAGATAGCCAGCGCGTTAGGAGGTGAGCCCACGAGTCCAGGAATATTCAGTGGACAAGAAGTAAACAAGAAGCTGTAGCGACCTGTCTCCTCGCAATGTGCTGATAGTGCTTTGAGATCCCATAGTTCACCTATCGACATTCCAAACATGGCGAGTAGCCAGCCATGCAGAACTGCGTGCTTATTAGTGCTGCACATCAAAAGACACATCGCTCCCAAGAAGCACTTACCAAGACCTTCTACTGCAGTCGGCTCTCCATTCTCGTCCAATGGTGGCAAAGCCTCAAAGGCAAGGTTGTCACTCGCAACGGCTGCGAAATGCTGATTCCAGAGCCACTTCGCTGTTGCTACAGTCCCATCGACACCAGAAAATTGCATCGTCTGCATCTTCCCGAAATCTTCGGGTGTAGGCGCTTCGAATACCTCAGTCATTCCAGTGCGAATGATCAGCACATCTCCATGACGAAACTCCACATTCTGGTCTTTCGCAACAGCTTCGATATCTTCAACGGTGATGCGGTGTCCTCCAATGGGATGGCATATAGCTTCAGCACCTGTCTTACCTTCTGTAGCGGCCTTACGCTCGTACCAGGCCTTAAAATCGATGAGGACGCCACGCGCGACAAGTCCTCCTCTTTCATGCCAGTGGTCCAAAGTTGGCATCTGGTTTTCCTTGCTTGTCGACTTGGAAAGTGCCTCTTTGGTGACCTCAATGCCATTATATGCAAGCTTCGTCTTGGGATCTGGAGTGAGACGCATGTATTTAGTCTTTGTATCGATTGGATATCATTAATGGGCCTTTACCTTGCCAGTGCACTAGACTATCCCATTGCGAAGTTTTCTACACAAGCATGAGCATGACAGCAGCAGCGTAGCGCAAAATGCTCGTCACCTGGGTGTTGAAAGTGAGTTCATCGTCCCAGCCATCTGCAGTGCTGAGTCCAGCCTCTTGGAGCGACATCAGCTTGTGTATCGGATCAATACGGCCAGGCATCTGAAATTTGAAGGCATTCAACGGCCAGCTATGTAGTCTTAGTGTGCCGCACTTGGTGCCGAGTATCGAATTACTCACTTCAACGATATCGACACTCCATCTCTCGCCTCTTTGCACGCAGCTGCAACAACTTCTGGAGTGAGAAGATTCAAAGTACCCCTTAAGTCTTTCTGGCCATCGTGGTCGAATACACCCCAGGCGCAGCCTTGGGGCATACCTTCAACAGCCGGGAGATGATCAAAATCGGGTATATTGGACGCCATCTTGATGACACTAATAGGAATATCAGTATGGTACTGACCCAAGCTGACTAGTTGTCCATGCTGTTGTGGACCCTTGGCAGCGCTGATTGACTACGAACGTTCTGGACGCTTATCAGCTGGAAAGAGTGTTGTTTCACGTGACGTGGGGTACTCCACAAGTGTTTGCCGACAACCAAGGAATATCGCAGAAACACCACTTTTCGCCAATGTTTTACGTACCAAAGAGGGATAATAACACTACCTTGCAGCAATTGACTAACGGGCTTTATCTGTACGCGAGGACCTAAGGCGGTAATCTTGAGTAACGTCTTATAAAGTGTCATCCGTACGTCCTCTTGTACAAAGTCTGAGAACTGGATCTTCATGCACGGACGAATTTGTATGGAGATTAGTCGATTTGGGTACGGAGTAGAAGATTCGCTATCCCACTTTTCGTCCGTTCATGTGGGGAACCTACAACAGCACCGACGGAAAGGCCCAGGAGGAGCACAACTTTACTAGTTATATGACATGTCATTATAAAGCTCTTCACACGCTATAGCTCCTCCCACTGAGCACGTTTTGATCTGATTGTTTGAAGTTGAGTTATAAAGCTTTAAATGAAGTTCGCTCGGCATTGCGTCCAGCCTAGTATGCAGAACGAGACATGATTGGTCCACCATGCACTGTTGCCCAACATGCTTACTGCATGTTGGAAATACTGATGAAACGCCGAGCAGACTTCAAAGCTTTGTAACTTGACGTCAAAAACTCGGATTAAACCTTGCCTAACGGGAGGAACTGTAGCATATGAAGAGCTTCAGAATAAGATAATGTATGACAAGCAATGTTGAGGTATACAAACTGTGTAGCATGAGGTTCCTCCTCGGCCTTTTCCTCCGGGTTTCTGACATGCAGTAATAACATGCAATCTCGGCCCACGTACGGAGTATAAGGGTTGATGATCAGCATAATCCAGTCTCGGATACCGTCCATACGGTCTATACGATGGGTATTCAAGAAGCGCCTACTTTTTGACAACTCACCAAGCTTGTCCGAGATCGTTTGACCTGTCAATTTACGCCCTGCGTAACATCACGTCAGCAGACAATTTTGCGGCACCGTTACGAAGAAGTAGCAAGCTCTCTTCTTTCCAAAAGTCAGCAGTAGGTTGCCTCGGGATACACGGGACGCGGGGTACTTGAAGCACAACAAGCCACTCATACAGACCCCTTCAAATTCTCCGTCAAAAATTTACCACAGCAAAATGTCCGAAATTATTGAGTCCAATGATGCAGCTGTGCCACCGGAGCATAAGTACTTCGCCGAAGCAGCTAAGCGCCAGAGAGCCGAAGGCACGAAGCAGTTCGAGCAGCTTCACTTTAGCGACAACAACCGCTTGCGCAGTTTGGCAGACGATCCCTGGGCAGACCATGCGGCTCTTGACAAGCTTCCATTACCTATCGAAGATGGAGGTCGCACAAAATTCCTGATTACGGGCGCTGGCATGGGTGGTATCGTTGTAGCGATCAAGTTGATGAAGAAAGGCTTCACTGCAGACCAGATCATCATGGTAGAAGCTGCAGGTGGCGTCGGCGGCACATGGTACTTCGGAGGAGAGTCTAGTAAAGATGTAGAAATTACTAACAATTGTCTAGGTACTGGAATCGCTATCCCGGCCTACATTGTAAGTGACGACCTCAAGCAATGTTTTTCAAAGTCTTAAAAGCTGATGTGTAACCTTGCCTTTAGGTGACGTTGAGTCGTATTGCTACATGCCATTCTTAGAAGATACCGGCTATATGCCAGCGCAGAAGTATGCATCCAGCGTGGAAATTCGAACATACTTGGAAGACCTCGTACAGCGGTATGGCCTAGAAGGTCGAATTCTGTACCGTTCGCAGGTCACTGGTCTCGAATGGGACAATCAGAGTAAGGGATGGAAGACATGTTTGACCATGAGGCGTGGGCCAGATGCGAAGGAAGAGAAACAGCTTACTGTGCACGCCGATCTTGTGACACTCGCCAGTGGACTCTTTCCATACCCGCAGATCCCTAGAGTGCCTGGCCTTTCCGATTTTCAGGGGCAGATGTTTCATACGTCGCGGTGGAACTACGAGGTCACTGGGGGTTCATGCGATGTTGTTTTCCCTGACATGGACAAGCTCAAAGGCAAACGCGTCGGCATCATTGGGACCGGAGCCACAGCAGTACAACATGTTCCTGAGCTTGCTAAATATGCGAAGGAAATTTACGTTTTTCAGCGTACGCCATCCATGGTGCATGCTCGCAACCAGCGCAAGACCGAACCTACAGAATGGAGGAAGAACATAGCTACAGGTCCTGGCTGGCAAAAAGACCGCTTGGAGAACTTCGCTGAGAACATTGCGGGCCACAAGCCGGAAAAAGATTTGGTGAACGATGGCTGGTCGAAACTCGAAGCCTATTGTGCCCTCGTCGGCGGAAACCGCTTCGGACACATCGAACCCGAGAAGGCTCAGGAGCACATTGGCACAATGATTGCACTCGACTCCGAGCAAAACAAGCGAGCTCGTGACCGCATTTCGCAGCTCGTGAAGGACAAGAAGACAGCAGACGATCTGACACCCTGGTATCCTTCATGGTGCAAGCGACCAACCTTCAACGACGCGTACCTCCAGACTTTCAACAGCGACAACGTTCACTTAGTTGACACAAATGGCAAAGGAATAGAGAGCTTCTCGGCCAAAGGTGTTGTTGCGAATGGGCAAGAGTATCCCATCGACGTCCTCGTCCTAAGCACCGGCTATCGTTCGCCATCTGCCGGTGGCGACCCGGGCTCAAAGACAGGCATTGAGATTCTTGGTCGTAATGGTCGCAAGATTTCGGACAAGTGGGAGGAAGAGGGTATCTGTACATTCCACGGCGTCTGCACCCACGGCTATCCAAACCTTTTCTACCAGAGTGCTGCTCAGGCTGGAGCAACAGCAAACTATATGCATGTCATCGAGGTTCAGAGTGAGCACATCGCTGGCATCATCTCGCAAGGTCTCAAGGAACCTTCTAGAAAGGGCGTTATTGAGGCTACAGCGACTGCTGAACAGAATTGGGGATTGCTCATAGCTTCAGGTGCAGCATACTTTAGCGCGATTGCTATTTGTACTCCTGGGTATCTAACTCAGGAAGGCGAGGCGTTGAAGATGCCTGCTGCGAACGACATGGTAGGTATGATGAAGAAGGCTAAAGCCGCTATCTGGCAGCGTGGTATTGTGGATTATACGAGGATGATCGAGGAGTGGCGGGACAACGGCAAGCTTCAGGGGCTCGAAGTCAGTGCTGGGGACTGAAGGTCTCACTAGAGATCTGTTAGCCATCTAATAACGATTCTTCATGCCCAAAGGATCCAGATCCAGTGTTCGAAAGGATACCATTTCTCATATTTCTCAAAAGCATGGAAGGTTGAGCATCTCCGGGGCGACTCACACATCGAGGCACTGACGTATCGCGGAGAGCTTCTCAAAGGCATCCGGGCGAACGTAAAAGGCCTCAAGGGAGCGCCACATGTCTCGACTCTTACCGCAAAACCGTTACTGATTGGCTGCGAGTATCGAACTGATGGCTCTAATTTCGAGAGTATTACAGCACATATACAACAAGAATTATATCCCTGGTACGAAGGATCGATTCTTTTCTTTCATCTGCACTGACAAACTATCGACTGGTATCTGGTTGGTAGGTACAACCCTGGAAGTCTATAAGGAAACACTAATCTCAGATCAGCACTACACCAGATGCTCCAACTCATTGCAGAGATTCCGCTGAACTCCTAAGGGGCACATCCAGCAAATATTTTTTCATGGCTCTTATTTGTTAACGGCGGCATGATGGACTGGTAATATGTTCGTACGCAACTCTCGCAGCGGATACATCAAATGCTCTCAGATTCGTTCACAGACGGCAAACGAAGATGAAAATTGTTGAAGAACAGCTTGAAGAGCTTCATCTGGTGCGAATTCAGCATGGAGCATGGAATACATGAAAACTAGCTATAAGGGGAGGTGCACCAAGTCCCACAACTCGAAAGAAAGCCAGTAAGCAGCCTGCTGTTTTCCTGATACTAGTTTAAAACCAGTAACTTCGACATGGCCGCGGTTTAGATGGTAGAAGGGCGGAAGGGCGTTTAGCGCTTACCACCTTCCTGATTCGGATACACGAGTCGGTTCAACGTTCGGGACATAATGGAAGACCACGCATGGAAGCCCACGCAACACTACACTCGATAGAAGCACCTTACTGGCTCCGGTGTGAAGATGGCTATTGTTGTTCGCGAGGTATCCGACGATGAACTTTCACGGGTTGCGGAAATTGAGACTGCCGCTTATGCCGACAACCCTCTGAGTCCAGTGTTGTTCCCAGGACCTTTTCCACCGAATTATGGAGCGCAAAGGCTCTCAGCACTCAAAGAGCAACGAGGCAGTGACAAGACTGCTCGATACATTCAGGCTCATGATGAGGATACCGGCTTGCTGGTGGCCTTCGCGAAATGGCATATCTTTGATACTCCAGAAGCCGCTGTGACGGCGCAACGCCCTACACGAAGCTTTGGGACTGGAACCAACCGAGAGGCTTGCGAGGAATTTTTCGGCACGCTGTCGTTGCGGAAGAAGGAATGGATGGGTGACAGACCGCATTTGTGTACGCATCGCGAGAGTCTGTGGCAGTCAAGCATGCTGAACCGAACAGATTTGCATATGCTGCACACGGATCCGGCTTTTCAAGGACGTGGGGCTGGTGGAAAGTTGATCGAATGGGGTACGAAGATCGCGGATGAACTTGGACTTCCTGCCTACCTAGAAGCCAGTCCAAAAGGTCATCGCATGTATCAACGTCACAGTTTCAAGGACCTTGAAGTTTTCGGCTTTGATCTGGCCAAATATGGCGGAATTGGAATTTACAAAGAGCCAATTATGCTCAGAGAGCCTGTTAGACTAAAGTCGGCGGATGCTGTTTGATGTTGGCTGAGAATCTCACAAATATATGTCGATTGCGAAAATTGTACAAAGAACCAAAATCCGGAAGGCCCAAATACATCTGCTAGGGCTGCTAAAGCTCTCCGAGCCCCTATTCCCTTTCTCCATCTTGGTGGTAAACTATATACAAATGTACAAGGTCTTTCACACTGACTATTGCGACGCTAAGCTCTCACACTATACCTTTCACTGTCATCTAGAAGTTAGGATTGACGTCGCTCGCCGGCTTTTCGGCACTGCGTGCGTTCCCTTCCACTCAATACGCGGCCGTGAGCCCCCAATACCTCCTCGAGCTTCCCGCCTTCCCAGATAATCGCCCTTCCACCGGGCTCAGACAACGCGATCGGCCGCGCCATTCCTGATACACACCACTAAAATGTGGAGCGAATGTTCATCTCTTCCTCCACCTGCGATTATTCGAACATATTCGCGATGTGGAAAACTCGGTTGTTTACAACGCATCGCAACTCCTTGGGCAAAAACGTGCCTGCCATGAACGCCCACGCGAACAGGGCCATCCAGTTAATCGACTTTCCCCCATCAATTGGTTACTTGTGCGCAGAGAAGTCTGTTGAGAAGCGCCTACTACAGTACGAGTACAGCGACGGGGACGACCGTCTTGACGAGAATTAGGAAAGGACGCCAACTCCTGATTTTGCGACAAAAGCGATTTTTTCCAGGCCTACAACTCGCTACCAAAGATCAAACTTGGGGGCAATGGTCAACGCCTTGGTTGAATGTTTAAGAACGCGCGAGATATGGGTTGCGAGTCGCTTCAATTGGTGACTACAACTTTGACACCATGAGCAACATCGATCTGGCCCGCGGGTTCTTGAAGCATTCCCCTAATATGCAGGCAATTTTGGCGCTGTACATGGACTAGTACCTCCTCCGCGACGAGAAGATGATCCTGTGGTTCATGTCGCCAACCGTCAAGAACCACTGAACTAGCGCAAACCGTACTGGAGATCCTTCGCGTCCATCTTTTCTCCGTCTTCTTCCTCACAAACTCGCTCAGTTCGCACAAATCACAGACGGAAATTTAATAAAGGAGATGCGCTGTAACAAGGGGAAATCTGGTCCAATGCAGCAGAGCGCCGCACAGAAGGACAAGAATATGAAGAAAGCCTCCTACGAGGCCATGTCCAGGGAGATGAAGACCTGCAGCGTCCTCTCCAATTTCTTGAAGATGGTCAAGAAGTTCCATTGCGACATGGCGAATAGACTTGAAAAGGTCAAGGATAAAGGGACGTCCTTCGTCCTTCGGTCAAGAAGATTGTCGACCACGTCACGGAAGGCTACGGCAAGAACCATACTTGTCAGCCACCCCCCTGCCACTCCAATACCTCCTCCCACTCCACTCATCTCCCCGGATCAATCAACCCCTACCATCCCCCGCGAGCGCCTCGTCGCGAAGTTCATGGATGCGCTCAAAGACTCGAACAAAAAGCTTTGATTCCACGAGACTCTGCCCCAGTACAACCTCCGCTGGCAAGATCTCTACGGCCTCGTTCACCGGCTCGAGAGGCACATTTTCGGAGAGCTGGAGGCCGAACACCAAGACGTGCCGATAAGCACAGAGCAAGTGCAGCAGGAATTATCTCGTGAAGGATATGAATTTCCTGTGCCTGATTGAGCAACGGGTTGGAGTTTTCGAGGCTGTTGAGTGGTACTGTGGGGGCTGTGGGACTTGTTAAATGTCGTGGATATTGAAGGGTTGCAGTAAGTGCACATGTCATATATGTCTTGCGGATTAAGATCGCCGGAGAAGAAAAGCGGGATAGTGTGTTTAGCCTTGTTAGACCGCGTGCTTTGAGAGGCGGCGAGTATTGCTTGGCGGGTTAGGAGTGGAGGATCGATGGGATTATTCGGCGTGATGTTCACCTGAGAAGGTTGCAAGGAATTGGAACATTCTACAGCGACCGCGGGCCAAACAATCATATCCACTGTCCTTGCTTCCTTCGAAAGAATTGTGTTGAAGACGGCTATACAAGCTCCAAAGGTCAAGAAAGGGCTTCGTCATAATTGCTGTCTACATTTGCGCTGCTAAGCTGAATCATGAGCTGACAGTCATCATCTATACCAGCCACTATGTCGTACTTCTTTCCGGACTTCCAACAAAATGTAGTCCAGCCATCTAGGCCACAGTCTTCTCACCAGTCAAAACCTCGTCGTGTTGAACACTCCTCTTCCTCGTCTGGCCCTCACCAATCTCTGTCAGACTCATACCCCTCTGCTTTCCATGATCTACATCCGCAAAAGAAACCTGCGGCACGAATGCCTTGGACTTCCACGCTTTGTTAACTACGCCGTAGAGTTCGTCGACTTGCTCGAGGGACAGGCCCTTGGTCTCATAGATCATGAGCCATCTAGCAATGATCATCAGCATTCCGAGTCGTTCAAGCAACGGAGCGAGGATTCAAAACTTACACAAAGGCGATACAAATCAAGCAAAACGTTCCCCACACGAAAAACACCTTACTCTGCAGATTTGCGCCCTTCTCATCCACCATGTAGGGAGTAGCATATGCGATTGCCCAGTTGAGCAACCAGTTCGATGCGGTGGTCATACTCAGACACTTGGCGCGGGCTTTGAGAGGATAGAGTTCGCCGGTGACGACCCAGGCGACGGGGCCCCAGGAGCTGGCGAAGAAGAAGATGTAGATGCATACGAAGGCGATGGAGGTCCGTTGGGCAGGGAGGTCGGAGGTGCCAGCGACAGTTCCAGTGATGGCTACGATGTCTAGAAACGATGTATCAGTAGTTGCATTTCGTGGGTCACGGAGCACGGATCTGCTTACATTGACAGACGCACATGCCGATTGCACCGAGAAGGAGCAAGTTACGACGGCCGAGTTTCTCGACCATGTAGAGTCCAGGGAAAGTAGATGCGACATTGACACAGTTTGTGATGACCTGAATGACGAACGGCGACTGAAAGCCAGCGCGTAGGAAATATTGGGTTCCGTAGTAGACTGGACATCGTCAGTATGGCTTCACTTAGCCTCGGAAAGGTGCTACTCACAAATAAAGTTCACACCGGTCAATTGTTGCAACGATTGAAGAAGACATCCGGTCAACAATCGCTTGCCCAAAGTACCCTTGAAGCACTCGACATATGAGGATTTGCCCAAAGACATCTCGTAGAGATGGTTTGACTGGACTTCGTTGAGCTCTTCAACAACAGCAGGGTGATCGATCGGAAGCCGACGAAGTTTTCCCAGACTCTTTGCAGCCTCGTCATATCGGTCCATCTTGATGAGGTATCGCGGGGTTTCTGGAAGGATGAATAGACTGCAGATAAGTGTTAGCTATGGTCGCGAGGAATGTGGGATTGCAAACTTACCCAACGACCAAAATAAGCGACCACAAGAACTGCACCGCAATAGGGATACGGTAAGATCCCGAGTCCATGCGGCTTTTGGTCGCATTATTGACAATAGCTGCCAATAAGAGACCGATCGTGATAGCAAGTTGGTAAGAGCCAACAATCACGCCGCGAATCCATTTTGGCGCAGTCTCGGACTGGTACATCGGAACTAGAATGGCATCAGCAGAGGACGGCTTCTTAGGTGTAATCGGCTTACTCATAGCAGAAAGCAATCCAACACCAAACCCAGCAAAAAATCGACCAGCGATGAACAAAGGCTGACTCGTGGATGCAGTCTGCAGAATGACACCAAAATTGAACACAAGGCCAACAGCAGCTAGCAGACCTATTCTTCGACCGAGAAGATCAGCGAAAGGAGCTGCAGCAAGCGCACCGAAAAACGTTCCCTGGAGTCAACTATGTCAGTTACATGTACGTTGAGATGCAAGACGTGGATTCACTTACTGCAGATAGAATGGAGACGATGAGAGAGTCTTCGCTGGCTGTGATGGTACCATCGGCTTGGGTTGAGAATTCTTGCTTCCAGTAATCCATGGCAAGAATGCCAGAGATGGTACCAGTGTCATATCTGGCAGAAGCATTTAGCAGGTGCTCTTCGCTTGGAAGCAAGACGGATGTCGACATACCCAAAAAGTACCCCACCGAAAGCCACGAAGAGACCAACGACAATGGCAGGCCATGTTGCCCCTGCAGTGCCTGGCGGAGGCTTGAAAGATACTTTGACCATGATGTTTGCAATCGTCCAGGATTATGGAAATCTCGCGTGCGCGGAGGTACCTGGCTGCAAAAGCGCGGCAACGAGAACTCTTAAACAACTTTCCCTCCAGGTCAACTTTTTCCCAAGCTCCCATCTCCGCAACGAGGCCAAGCGCAAGCGCAAATTATACCCTTGTCCTCCACGGTAGTCCCTTGTCATGCGCGCATGGATGCACTTGTTGCCTCCGCTCGCAAGCAGAAAAAAATGCATTCCTCGTGCCTGTACTCCACATGGCTGCAACACCCGATTCCGGGGTACAGTGACACCACCTACGTAGTACGAACGCGCGACATGCAGCTTTGTGGTCGAGATTCAGCCAATTAGGTGACGAGTTGCGCGGGCAAGACAGCGCGAAGCATCCAAAGGCAAGCGGGTCTTGAGTTTGAGGCGGCGCCCCCGAGCGTCAGCCAAGGAGAATCCTTGAGTAGGGCCGGTAGAGAGTGCAAAGAGAGTCTGAGCTTTGTGTTTTGACAGTGACAGCACAAATTGAGGTCTGACCGTCTGAAACGTTGTACGCCAATGCTATTGCAGATGGAGTGAATTGATTGGCGCCCTCTATAGCTGGAAAAGATGGCGTCCTCTTGGAAAAGAGCAATGTCATCGGAATGATAACAATTCACCAATACCCCGCAAAGCAGGTGGCATAATGATGCACGCCCAGCGTACAAGAGACGCTTCTTCCACGCCACTAGTTTCCCGTGTTCGCGACCCGTGTTTGTCGCATGACAGGATGATGCCGACACCCGGCCCAGCTATTGCCAGCTCGAACCATTTGGCTTTTCGCCTCTTTGCTTGTCTGCTGATCGCACGCTTGCCAATACTCTCGTCTCATCGCGCGGCGACTTGATGTCTGAACCATCTTGCGCATTCTGGCTGCTGTGTTCTGTGTCTTTGAGCCAGGGGAGCTGCAATCTGGTTGCTCCACCCCCAAAATGCACCGAGGCAGAAAGGCGCGCAAGGGACATCTACTTGTAGCACCGCGTCTCCACAATGGTAGCGCCGCGGCCCCATGGGCGAAATAAGAACAAGCCCCACGTACGGAGTAAACAAGGGTTGAATATAACCACATCTTGGACCTCGTGAGATTTGTCGGGAGGATTGCCATGCTAGCGGGGAAAAGCGTCTGACAGAGACTGCATGCACTGCTTACTTGCAGCTATGAATGAGTGTCCAATAGCATCTCAAGATCCAGTCGCATGATCAAATTGTCGTGGAACATGCCCACACCTCGGCGTAGGCTTCGGAGAGATGGTTACAGGCGAATGGCGAACATGTCAGGCCATCGCAGCAGTTCATGTCGTGGCGTCAAGGTAGAGAGAGATGTCGTTGAAAATAACTTGGTCGATGGAGAGCCTACCATAGGTACCCAAAACTCTAGCACCGGATCGACGTGGCGAGGCTCTGCGGGAAGACACGCGCATCTCAATACTGCAGTCGAGAAGTTGCGCACTCCATGTACGCTGCCATCTCGTACGACACTCCCGCGATTCCTGCCCGCAGCTTCATCTCTCGCCTTGGCTGTCAACGTTGCGCCTTTGGCATGATCATCCTGCTATCTCGTTCTCTCTTGTGGTTCGACGCAGCGTCAAGTACCTGAATATCAACATCTGCAAGAACCGTCTCGTTGAGCCATGCATTACGGACTTCGGGGCTGGGACGGCACGGCAGATAAGACTGGACGTTTGGGTGGGAGAAAAGTGTCTTGTCGGTTTCTAGTTCGACCGAGTTCATCTGGGATCGTATTACAATGCTATCCCCTCATCCCAAACTCATTCTCTTTTCTGCTGATGCATACATCACACCACGTTTATTGTGCCTTGGTACCTGCCTTCCTCCCGCCTTTTCTCCTACTCTTACTCTCCGCCGGAATCCCGTTACCCCCCTTACCCTTCTTTGTCGTAACATTGACCTCCGTCTCCGTCTCAACCGGCGCAGGAACTTTGTCCTTTTGAAGTTTTGTGGATTTTACCGCAGTTGTCACTTGGACAAGGGTGTCTTCTGCAGGCTTTGTCTTTTTCCCATTGAGCACCTTTGGGTTCTTCTCCGTTTCCACTTCAGCCGCATCGCCATTTCGTTGGGCTTTCTTCTCTTTCGCCTCACCGTTGGTCCTCGGCGGCGGCGCAGACTTCGGATCCTGGCCCTTTCTCCTCAAAGTCTTTGCCTGAGCGCGCTTCATATACACCTCATCTTCCTCCTCATCGAATCCACCAAAATCACTTTCTTCATCGTCGCCATCCTCGCGGATAGGCGTCTTGTCAACGACCTCAGCTTCCACTGCGTTACTAGACGCATTCTTGCCCTTGTTATTCGTAGCTTCGTTGACGCCGACTGCGTTGAGCGGGGTGAGGCCGGTCTTTTTGAACTTGGCGACGAAGAAGCCGTCGACGTTGTACGTGTGGGGGTAGTAGCGTCTTGTCATCTATCATGCATTAGCACATGTCCAAGTACAAAGACAGCGGACGGCTCACCTTCATCGAAGGATGGAAAATCTTGCCTCCGATGTTCGTGAAGCCCTCTTTACCGAACGTCAGGCCAGTCTCGACGAGCTTGACGTTTGGCCTCTTGTTCAGCGCGTACTGGATAACCTGCTCATTCTCCTCGACAGTCACAGAGCAAGTGGAGTAGACAATGTAACCGCCAGTCTTGCTGTGGTGGTCCACGGAGTCGATAGCAGACAAGATGAGCTGCTTCTGGAGATGAGGAAGCTTCATGAAATCGGCCTCGGTCTTGTTCGTCTTCACGCTCGCGTCCTTGGCAATGACACCGGTTCCAGAGCATGGGGCGTCGAGCAACACGCGATCGAATCCACCCATGACCCTGGGAAATTCGAGCGCAGAGTAGTGGCACACAATGCTATTCTTGACACCGAGACGGTGGATGTTGCCGATCAGACCCTTTGCACGATCCTTGTTGGCATCGTTGGCGAATATGCAGCCCGTGTTCTTCATCAGCGCAGCGATATGCGTAGTCTTACCGCCGGGCGCGGCCGTCATATCCAGCACTCGCTCGTGTTCTTGGGGTGCCAATGCCATGACGGGCAAGAACGAAGACGCAGCTTGCAGAATGTAGTGGCCAGCAAGATATTCGGGCGTAGCACCCAGAGGTACTTGCGACTCGAAGATCTGCAGTCCGACCTTTGACCACTTGCCCACGGGCTCTAGCTGCACACCGCGATTGATGAGCGACTGTGCAAGCTCTCTTCGATGGGTGCGGAGGGTATTTGTGCGGATGACGATGGGCCGAGGAGTTTCGTTGGCCTCGAAGAAGGCGAAGGCTTCGCGCGCAGGAAAGAGGTTGAGGAGCTTGTCGGCGAGGAACTCTGAGTAGCCGTAGTATGCGCAAATGTCCTTTAGCATCTGCGCCCGGTATTCGGTTCTCGACCGGCCTTCCTCAGCAAGGTTCTTGAAGTCGTCCAACACGCGCACTGTGTCGTTTAGCCGCGTTCGGAGGAGCTGCACATCTTGCGTGACGAGATTCGATATCGGGCGACCGTCCTGATCCTCGTCGTCCTCGAGCACCTTCGGCCTCTCGCCAGCAATGTTCGTTTGCAGGTTTGCCTCGTCAAGTTCTGCGGCCGCCTCTGCCTCCTCCACCGCTCTCTGCATGTCGAGCTTGCGCGACAGACCTTCGATGTTAGCTGCTGTAAGCTTCTCGGCGACATCCTCTTCGTCTTCCTCGTCCGACCACATGCCCATTTTCTGGACTTGGTCGTCCGAGTCCACAATGTCCGAGCCCGAATCGGCAAAGTCGTCGTCGCCGTCTTCGGACGCGCTGCCCAGCGCATCGAGCCCAGTGACCTTCACAGCATCACGTCCGTCAAGGCTGCCGACGCCATCAGACATTTCCTCGTCGTCATCCTCGGGTGGTGGAGGAGAAGGTGCAGATTTCTTCGCCGGCTTTCCATGGATGCGTGTCTTGACTCCACTCGGCGGTGCGCTCTTCTTGGGCAGCGTGGCCTTGGCAGCAGCCTTCTCGCGCGCATCAGTCCTGCTCCTCTTGGTCCTCTCCGGCACGGCAGCAGGCGGCGCATCTTTTCGCTTTCTCGTGACGAGCGATTCGTCCAATGGCCCGGGCGGACCTTGCTTCTTCATGCGACGTCCCTGGCCCATTTTGGCAGTGATTGGAGGTGTGAGGGCTTTGTTGTTCGGCACTGTGAAGCTTGCGCGACCGCGAACTTTCGGCTGGAAATTTTTAGTACCTTTTCGGCGGGCCTTGTTCTTTCCCGCGCCCTGACCGCCTTCGGGCAGCGGCAGAACCAGCGCCGTGTCCCGCAGCGTCATCAACGAGCTTGTTCATCACCGAAAGCAGCGCTACCTTCTGGCCCCCACGGACAAACCCATCCACATCCGCTCCCATGGCCGAACTCGCCTTCTGCAAGACATTCCTCACAGCCCTCGACGCGCGCCCAGCAAAGCTCTCTTCGGACCACATAGCAGATGCGCGACAATTTCCTGCCCAAGGCCCCGTACGTACCTCACACCTCGACCCACCTGCACTCCCCCCTCTTTTCCCCCTAACAAATTCAATCCCCAGTACACGCTCCCCCGCCTCCCACACCCACCCCACCCCCAGCGTCCGGCGCCCAAATCCGCCCAAAATGCCGCCTCCTCCAGCCTCAGCATCGCCCTCAAACCCATGAAGCCATCGCACCCAACCATCTCCGTCGCGGGCATCGACGCGTCCAAGACAAGCGTGTATGATTTGAAGACGCAATACGCAACACAGACATCGATATCAGCTACCAAGATCAAGATACTGTACAGGAAGAAACCGGTGCCGGATTCCAAGACGGTTGCAGAGGTCATTGGGCTGGACGTCACGGGGCATGTCGAGTTTGGCGTCATGATCATGGCCGGAGCGGCTGCTTCGCCCGTTACAAGCCCGCCTGCTGCCGCGCCGAGCGAGGCAGACAAGGGACTGGCGGCACCAAGTTCAGAGGGAGGTCCGGCTGCTCAGGGACCAAGCGGTAAGCATGTTGTAGCGACCGACGAATTCTGGCGCGACTTGAAGAACTTCATACTGCAGCGGACGAGAGATGAGGCAGAGGCAGAGAGGCTGGCAAACATGTTCCGAGGAGCTTGGGAGAGCAGCAATTAGGTCGCCTGACAGGGTGCAAGGAGAATTACAGCACAGTGTCGTGATACCAATGCATCTTCATTACTGACAAATTTGCCCGTTCTATCGCTCGCCAAAAACTGCCTAGCCTGAGCCTGCAAAAGGCTGACAGCACTACTGTCGTCCAACTCGATCTGTATTGTCATTGTCATTCAGGCTTCCTGCATCCGGTGCCTCGGCTCTCCTCATCATGCCGTGCCAATTCGAATGTCCTTCCCAATCAGCTTTTGCGCAAACTTGACAAATGCGGCGAGACGCTTAGCGGCCCTTGGACACACGGCTCTTGATGTTGTCCCACTCGATGTCGTCGGCGTCGTTGGCCTGGATGTCAGCGGCGAGACCGTTGAGAGCGCGCTTGATCGCTTCCTTGGACGACGAGTACATCATGCGGGGCTGCTAATCATCAGCAACACGTCCTTGATCAGGCCAAACGCCGCTTAGACGAAAGACGTACGTATTGTGGCGCATCATCTGGCGTCCAGCTGATAAACGTAATCTTGCTCCTGGTGCCCTCGCCAGACTCGAGCTCGTACTCGACATCGAACACGGCGTAACGGCCGCCAATGCCCTCCTTGCCCTTGCGGTCTTTGCTCTTGGCGCTAAGCAGTTTCTCGCGGAAGGCGTCAAAGTTGGCTTCCTTCGACGTCTCCTCAACGACAATCTCTTTCCAGTCGTCGCTGATCTTGTAGATGATCCACTTGATGTCCTTGCCGAGCTTCAACTCGTTGAATGTGCTGATGCACTCGGGCGATACGGAGACGCTAGGGTAGTGTTAGACGGCGCATTTCTTGTGAGCATCGTTGTGGCCGTGCTGTGAGCAAATGCTCGTGAGACGGTGTAGGCAGCGAGGGTAGATCGACAGCTGTTGACTTGTCGTTGGAGAGGGATTACATACCCGGATTGAGCCTGTCGTGATCATTGTTAGTGGCTGTCCAGAATCCGGCGAAGCGTGGCCGACTTACCATGTTGTCCTGTGTGTGTAAGAGGAGGTGGTGAGAGGGTGGGTGGGTGGAGCACGGAGCACTTTATCTACACTTGTTTGCCTGTTAGCGTCGTCATCGGCAGCGACTGCCGCGCGCGTGATGGCGGCGGTGAAGGATGGGCGCCCTGTCGGTGCGGAGGTGGGCTTACGTGGAGTATGAATAGAGCTGCTGCGTGCAATTGATGGCGCGTGGCAGGAAATGGGCGGAGGTGCAGGTGGGATGTTGCTGAGGCTGAGGAAGTTAGCGGGGCAATTTGAACGCACGCTGGTGGGGTCTCGTTCTTCCTTGAGCCTTGAGGCCAGGCGCGCCCCAGCAACCAACACCGTCTATCCCTGTTTGTCAGACAACCCATGTCAAGTCCTGTTCACATAACCTGACATGATGCGGGCCCATATGGAGAATGGTTTCCATGATCTTGATTGCTTTTGCGTCTCGTCCGTCCCAGGAGTAGCTCTAGATACACAGTACATTATACAGGAAAACCAAAAGACAACCAAGAACTATGCCGCGCTTTTGAAAAGATCATTACACATGAGCGGAGTATCGACCAAATACCGTGTACGTAACATCGCTGGGAGATCCGAATACTAAAGTGGGCATAACGAAATGGGGGTATCGAGAAACGGGAAAGTGGCGCTGAGAGTTCGGTCTCTAGAATCCCATGCCTCCCATTCCACCCATACCGCCCATGCCGCCCATGCCCGGAGGTGGGCCTCCAGCCTTCTCCTCGGGTGCCTCGACGATGGCAACCTCAGTGGTGCCGAGGAGCGATGCAACACCGCTAGCATCTACGAGAGCAGTGCGGACGACCTTGAAGGGGTCAAGGATACCGGCGGCGATCATGTCGACGTACTCGCCCTTGGCGCTGTTGAAGCCCTTGTTGAAGTCGCCCTTGAATTCATCCATGAGCTTCCCAACAATGACAGAGCCCTCAGCACCAGCGTTCTCGACAATCTTGCGGGCGGGGTGGGTGATGGCGTTCTTGACAATGGTGATACCGAGCTGCTGGTCGAAGTTGGCAGCCTTGACTCCATCGAGAGCGTTGGCAGCGGCCTTGAGAAGACCGGTTCCACCACCGGGCAGGATGCCCTCCTCAACTGCGGCGCGGGTTGCGTTCAAGGCATCGACGATGCGGTCCTTCTTCTCGCCAACCTCAACCTCCGAGGCACCACCGACCTTGATGACGGCGACACCACCAGAGAGCTTGGCAAGACGCTCCTGGAGCTTCTCCTTCTCGTACTCGGAGGTGGTGGCGTCGGCCATGACACCGCGAATCTGCTCGCAGCGCTGAGTCACGCCATCCTTGGATCCCTCGCCGTTGAGAATGACCGTGTCTTCCTTAGTGATGGTGATGGAACCGGTAGAGCCAAGCATGTCGGGGGTGGCCTTTTCGAGCTTGATGTCAAGATCGTCGCTGAAGACAGTACCGTTGGTCAGGACAGCAAGATCGCCGAGGATGGACTTGCGGTTATCACCGAAGCCGGGAGCCTTCACGGCAGCGACCTGGAGCTGACCGCGGAGCTTGTTGAGAATGCACACGGCAAGCGCCTCGCCGTCAATGTCCTCGGCAATGATGACAAGGGGACGGCGGAGTTGCTGGGAAGCCTCAAGAGCGGGGACAATGTCCTGGACGGCCGAGATCTTCTTCTCGGAGAGGAGGATGAGGGGCTTCTCGAACTCGACCTTCTGGGTCTTGGTGTCGGTGATGAAGTAAGGCGAGATGTAGCCGCGGTCGAACTTCATGCCCTCGGTGACCTCGAGCTCGTCCTCGATGGTCTTGCCCTCCTTGACGGTGATGACACCCTCCTTTCCGACCTTCTCCATGGCGTTTGACAGAATCTTGCCGATGTGTGTGTCGCCGTTGGCAGAGATGGTGGCGACCTGCGAGATCTCCTCGCTAGTGGTGATGTCCCTCTTGTTCGCCCTCAGGTACTCGACGACGGCCTCGACGGCGGCCTGCGTTCCCCGCCTCAGGTCCATGGGGTTGCAGCCAGCAGCTACATTCTTGACAGTCTCGGAGAAGATGGCGCGGGCGAGAACGGTAGCAGTGGTAGTACCGTCACCCGCAACCTCATTGGTCTTGGAGGCGACATCCTGAAGCAGGCGAGCACCCAAGTTCTCGAACTTGTCCTGGAGGTTGATGGCTTTGGCGACAGTTACACCATCTGGAGCTTTGTCAGCGGAAGGTTCGGAGGCAGTTTGACAGATCGAAACACACCCTTTGTGATCTTGGGTGAGCCGTAGCTCGACTCAATCAATACATTGCGGCCCTTGGGACCAAGCGTAGTTGATACAGCCCTGGCGAGTGTGTCGACACCCTGGAGAAGCGCTGCTCGGGCTTCAACGCCGAATTTGAGATCCTACGAGTTGGTCAGTCACATGATTTTCTCTCATAGAAACAGGATCGCATAGGACCTACCTTGTGCGCAAATCTTTGCTGCTGGAGGTTGAGGCTCGTGGACCGCAGCTTCGAGCTCTGGTTGAGGGCCGAAGTCCGCGCCCGCGATGCAAAAGCTCTCTGCATTGTGAAGGGATCGAGATGGGCGTGTCGTGTTTCTGAAGCTCGAACCGTGCTCCTGGACTCCCGCTGAATGCAAGATAACAAGGAAGAGGTGTTGATGTTGAATGTGGAGGATGGACGGTCGACGCTGCATGCTGCTAAAAAATCCAAAGCGAGATCATAGGGTGGGCCGTGCATTTTCTGGATCTTTCGGTGGGTATCCAGTCGGCGTGCTTTGCCTCGGCTTTGCTTCCGATGCACCACCTCCGACATCACACCGTCCAATGTTCGAAAAGCATCATTTGCTTGGACGAAACTTCGTCGAGTATCGGCGCTGTACTCCGTAGACGCGTGAACAATGATATGGTGGTGAGAAAATCCCTGCAAAACTGCTTCCTGGCGTAGACGAGCAGATCCGACTGGGATTTGAGGGCAGACGCTCAATGGCTCTGATCTGATATTATGTGAGTTGATAGGACTTGTCGTCGAGTGAACTATGCGACTTTCGCTCGTATGCGCCAGGAAGCAATTACTCTGGATGTGGAGAGGCTGCATGACCATTTTCCAAAACCATCTACATATTTAACTCACGCTCAGCCCTCTACGCCTTGAGTCGAACCAAGCCAAGTATCATCAAGACCCTCACCATCCCCAGCTTCACGCCGGCATCATGACCTTCTCCGCCGGAAACGGCCAACTCACTAACAACACATCCCCCAAATGCGCCTTCACACCCACCCCAAACACTTCGAACGCTTGCCACGCCATCGTCACCCTAACAGCTCCCCGCTCCTCCTTCATACTCCTCATCATCGCCCAAACTTCCTCATATCCCTCGTCCAAGATCCAGATCTTCCCGCGCTCCCCCTCACTAATCACTCTCAACTTCTTACCGTTGAATGCATTCATGATCGTAATTTGACCTGCTTCTTCGCCAGGTATTTTAGAGGTTGCTTCAGCGGCTTTTGCGTCGATTTCGCGCTGCCAGTCTCGCGCTTCGTGCGCCAAGTTGTCGTGGACGAGATGGTAATATATGCGTTTCTTGACACCTTTGTCTTCGCATATGAGATGCAAAGGCCGCGTGTATTCTCCCAGAGGCGGCCAGCGCGTGTCGCCGAACGGACATTCTGAGCGTTGTGCTTCGGTGAGTACTCGTTTCTTACCCTGAGCATTTTGTGGGCCTGTGTTGCCGCTCTGTGCTGGAGATCTACTGGGGCTGGAAGAAGGAGATTGAAAGGTCTTCCTGACTTTTGAAGGCGGTCGACCTCTTGTGGGTTGTCCCTGGGACTCATGGCGAAGATCCGGACTCACTGATGGGCTGCTATATGGCTTTCTTACCCTTGAGGGAGGCCGTCCTCTAGTGGATCGGCCTCGATCAGCTGCTTCCGGACCTGGACTTGAAGATGTGGATTGGTAAGGCTTTCTCACTCTCGATGGAGGTCGTCCCTTGGTGGGTAGCCCTAGATTTTCGACAATGTTTGGTGATTGTCGATTTGCAAAGGGCGGCTGTGGTGGTGGGGGAAGTGGTGGCGGCGGAGGTATTGGAGCTCTTGGAGATGCCGGCGTCGGACTGTCATCGTCGTATTGCGTCGCAGGTGCGTTACGTGCCTGTCCTTGTGGGCGCTTCGGTGCTGCGAGGTTCTCCCTTCGCCATCCTGCCAGTGGATCCTTGTTGTTTTCTGCTCCCGACATGTTCTCAACCAAGAATAGGGGTGTTTAGCTTGATCTATGTGCTGCGCTCCTCGACCGCTAGGTAGGCCACGACATGAAGTAGGTGCTCGCAAAGTTCACAGGTCTGCCTCCCACCAGTGACGATGTCATATTCAGCACATCTGCAATTTACTCAAATGTTTCACGTTCGCTCATATGTGACACCACATTCTGTCTGTTGGCGACCAATGATGCCTGCTCGCCAGACTCCAATCGCGATGCGCCACCTAGTGGGGCTATGCGAAAGCGACAAAACAGCTTCTTCCTTTTACACCACTTTGTGCTGAGATGCAACGTTTTTCTCGTTTTCGCACCTTTCTCTCCTTGTCTGAAAGCATAACTTCCCAACGACTGTGCGACAGAACATGGTCGATCCAATCAGGCTGAAAATCGTAAAAGACAAGTAGGGACGAACAGAATGGCAGTACCGTTTGGTTTCTCTGTGTGCGATTTCATTACTGTTGGCAAGCTCATAGGTCAGGTCGTCAGCGAGCTTCGTCAGGTGAGTTGAGTTCATTGTCGATCATTGTAGCCGAATAGTTGATAACAGGCCACAGAATGACAGCGCCGCCTCCGAGTATCAGTCCATCGTGATTGAGCTGGAAGCTCTCCAGAGAGCTTTACGTTAACTTCAGACCCTTCGGCCAGCGAAACATGAACTCCTCCGGCTTACTTCAATCCGTGCCACTGTGCTCGCCTGTCAAAGGCCGCTCCTCGATTTCTGGTCAAGGTTTCCAAATTTGAACCACGATTGGGTACTTTTAATACTGAGGGATCCAAATGGAGTGGTGTCTCTCGTAGAATGCAATTCCGGGTTGTATTAAAGGAAGACGTCAAACAACTAAGTTCAGTTCTGGCAAGCCACATTGGGGCCATCAATGTGCTCCTCATGACGCAAGCAGTGGCGTCGATCTCGATAGCCAAAGAAGACATAGAGAACTATGCATGTAGCCTGGAGGCGAAGATATTGGCACACCGGCGGCTGCTTGAACACGTCAATGACCGCGTTGGTGCATCCCTGACGCAACAGAGACGCATTGAAACCCAATTAGAAAGTCAAGACGGCGCTCTCGCTACCTTGAACAGGAAGGCAGACAGCACATGTAATCAACTCTACAATCAAGAAGCCTTGATACGAGACCTCCAGACCACAGCCATGATTTCACAGAAGCAAACGAACACCATACTTGGTACGATGGCCGAGATATTAGCTTTGGTAACATCAGGGATGCTACAGATACACCAAATCGCATAACAGCTCCAATCGATGCCTTGACTTTGCGCCACATTCACAACAGAGATGCGGAGGACGATGTCCAAAGTCATAGAAGTCTTCACAACCGTCCAGACCCTACTTCAGCGCCTCGACAGCAGACTACCAACGAGGTCTTACCTTCCCATTGTTCAATTTACGACAGCATTGGGAGATACCATCGCTCTACCTTACCAACTCTGTCAGCAGTGGACGACTTTCACGGAGCTTCTGAAGGTGGTCTTCTTAGACAAACCCGGACAATACCGCGTTCAAATGGGCATGTACTCAATCATGCATGCCCGCGGCGGAAGACTACTCATGAAGGACACTTGGCAAAATGCCATAGTCCAGGATGATCACTTGTCAATGTCTATTGTCCTTGATGATGTTGCGGTAACCCCGGGTGCTTGCCCGTTTCCAACATGTGGCGCTCGCACCGATGAGGTCAAGATAGAAAATGGGGGCCGCAGATGTCCTACTTGTCGTCGCTGGATTTCGCTTCTCGTCTCGGAGCCGCAAGGTCCTCAGCCCAGTGTACCGGATGCCACAGATGAAGATGATGAAGAGGCCGACGGCTCAACTCTAACCGAGATCGAAGAAGAAATTGAGGTCTATCGGTGCGGTTTCGTGAGCCTGATGTGATTTCAATCGATGAAGTCTCGGCGCAGGATCGGGGCTCGCGCTTCGACGAAACCTCCCCGTGGTTTCCGGGCTCAGGCTTTGATCGTTCCCCTATCGAGACTCCACTGCAGCAATTTTCAGTGTGGGATCCAGCCTCGCGCCCGAATAGTCCATTTGGAACATCGCGAGGCAAAATCACGACATGCAAAGAATGTGGTAAACAGTTTACTGGGCATTATCAGCGAGGTAACTGGGCTAGGCATACTCGCCAGCAGCATCCGGAAAAGGCATCAAGTGTCAGGGAGGAGTGTATCTGTCGCGTATGCATGAAAGGGTTTAGCCGACAAGATGCCAGGCGTAAACATGAATGGGAAAACCACCAGCTGGAAGATGTTCGTCCGTCGCCAAGGATAGCCACGATGAATGGAACCATGGATCTCCATGTCGCCGAGGGCATGCGTATAGTCAGTTGAAAAGTAGGCATCTTATGCCTACAATTTGGAAGAAACCATTGGGCCCGAGTATGAAAGCCTGTATACAGGCAACAATATCTCACATCAGAGACAGGTGCATCAAACACCCACATAAACTCACGAGCGCAATCACTGCAAACGCAAAATAGTCTGAATCTTCAAACACTAGTTCAGCGTCATGTATACCCGCAAGACACATAAGCCCCCCTCACAAGCCACGACCATCATCCATTCTTCCCCATCTTCTCCAATTCCTTTCTCCCCCTCTCCCCTACCGAGCCCCACGCACGTACCCCCCACTCCTCCTTGCTCCTCCCGTCGTACCCCTACCACCCCCTTGCAACCTCCCCAGTTCCTCCAAAACCTTCCAATTCGCCCTCGGATCATCCGCCGCGCCATGCCTCTCCACCTCCAAATTCGTCATGCCGGGTACATGTTCGCGTAAACCGTGGTAGCCCAGTGGGCGGGAAGAAGTAGTGCGCATGGGGTCAACGACGCCGGGAGGAAGTGCGTCGCCTTCGCGGAGTGTGAGGGGGGAGGAGGGGTGTTGGAATGGCGGGGGTAGCTGCTGCAGCTGCTGCAGGTGAAAAGCGACATCGTGTTGACTTTGACGTCGTGTACTCCTTCTTCTACCGCCAAAAGCCATGGACGGCAGCCCGATTTGCCGCTCGAATGGATCTGCTGCGGATGGTTGGGCTGGGTGGCGTGGTGGTGCGGGGCTCTGGGGCTGTTGATGAAATGGGGTCCCGCTCTGCGCCGAGTGTCGTGAATGGTGCGGTGCTCCAAACCCCGTGGACGGCGGGGGCGCGTTCATTTCCTGCTGGTACTCTGCAAAACCATCCGGGTCGATGGGTCTCCAGCTCCCGGTGTGTTGGCCTGCTTCTATAATAATCCCGCCTCTGGGATCGATCGGTGGTCTGGGAGTTATCCAATGACCACTTGGTATGCTACGGGGAGGGTGAGACATGTCGTTGTTTTTGTGCATCCTCGACTTCTTGCGGCCCGAACGTGATGTTTCCGGACCCCATACTCCAGGCGCTACCTCCACGAGAGGAGGGGGTGTACCTGGGCTGCGGTTGAAGAGCTTCCTGAAACCCATAACTATTGTTTTGTGGCTTGTACGCTGCAGTATTGGCGAGTGTATGGAGGCGAGGGAAATGGGTGCAAAGTAAGACGAACTTCCTGTGGCTCTTTTCCTCGCTATTGCGTGTTACTGGTGCAGTGTTTGATTTCACGGGCTTGCCAGTAGGAAGATCATGTGAATTGGGTGGGGAACGGCAAGCCAGCTCTCTGACTGTATGTTCGACCACGGGAGAAGTTGAGAACGGGCAATACACTCAGGTTGGTCCCTAGCATGTTTGCACTGCAAGGTGGTGAGCTTCCATTTACAGCATGGTAGAGTAACAGGGAAGGGCACATCAACGGCATTGGGGTGTGAATGACTGAAGTCAACAGATGTTAGCATCGTTGAGGTATTAATCGTGAAGAAAGGAGACCATGCGAGAGAATGTTGACGCATTAGGATTCACAAGCGCCCTTGGACCAGCAAAGTAACTAATATGACTCAAATGTAGTTCATTCAAGTATCTCTTTTATGCAATGTGCCCCGTGTTTTGATGCAGGTAACTTCCAGCAAACGTCGTGGTTCATTGATCCAGAAGCTGACAATCAGTCGCGGGCTATAGGATGCAATGACCGAATTTGCTATGAAGTACCAGTTTTCGATTCCATATCCATAACGTGAAAGAACCAGTGAGGTTGTGAGCCGTCAAGCAGACTGCAGACTAATCAACACTGTCCTATCTTTACGGAGTAGTATCGTGTGAAACGCCCATGTGGCAACCATGCAAGCCCTGGAGAAAGAAGACCGTGTGAAAGGTCGTGAAGAAAAAGAAGTCGTGTAGAAGGTCGTGTACTCATGACGCATCGAAAGTTGTAGAGACCAGATGCCGAGAAACAACCGTGAAGACAACCAATCGCTCCCATAAGCATGCCCGCAGACGTCAGTTGTACAGTTTAATAGTCTGAAGCAACAGTCAGCATTGAAGAGAAACAGAGCTAGGCTGACATTCTTACTGTAATGGGGCGAATGCAAGCATGTAAGAGACCTAGATGGGGTTGTCGCCGGTGTATGAGCCAACGCCGTAGTGGGAGAACGCATCTCGCTCGGGCTCCTCGCCGTCGTCATTGAGGCCGAAGTTCTGCTCCAGTAGGCTGCTGTGAACGTTGGGGACCCACTCGTTGCGGTCGAAGTGCCTTGAAGGCGCAGCCGTAGGACCACGACGGCGCTCGAGAAGCTGAGAATACTGCCAATCACGTCGAGGGACCGGGGACAATGGTGACATCGGCTCATCGGAGCGATCGCGGTGATTAGCAGGAAGGGACCAAGTCACCTGGCTCGGCTTTCCTGGAGTGCGAGCGGCGGCGAGCGTAGCTGCCAGTGTGTTTTGCTTGGTTGGGGTATGAGGAACCTCTGCCGTGCCATCATGCTGCAGTTGGCGCATGAAATCGTGATCGAATTCAGCAATCGTGGTGCGACGACGGTGTCGCTTGGTATCGTCACCGGCCCGCTTTGGCGTTGATACGACGACGTTTGCGCCACTGAAGGTGGTTGCAAAGTTCTGGCTGAGATCGTTTTGCTGTTGGTACTCGGCCGGCCCGACACACGACATTGTCGCATAGTGTTCGGCGCCCCAACCAAGCTGGTAGATGGGCTCGTGCTTCGACAGCATCGGCATATCAACATGGAGACCCATAGGGACAGTTTGACCGCTCGCGGGGTGGCCGGAATAGCTAGGCGTAGCCGTAAAGATATGAGTGCCGTTGGCGGAAGTTCGATCAGCCTGAACGACGGTGGCAGCGGGACCGTATGGCACAGCTAAAAGATAACGATCAGCATCCTTATACGCACGTTTGAGGGTGATCATGAGCGTTTGATTGCTCGCAAAGCGGGTAGGCCTTTTCTTGGGTAGCAAGATTTTGTTCGTACCAGGTGCTGTCTGTTGGGTCTTGGTATTAGCACTGGACGAAGATGTAGAGTTCTTATTCTTGCGCGTCCACGCCATGCGCAACGAAGGAATCTGGTGGCCCTCGGAGATTTGCTTGCCGCGCAACTTCAAGAGAGCTTGCTGCAGTGCGCCTGCTGTACAAGACTCGCTCACAACCTGCGATGCTTGGTCGAAGGGAATTTGAATCCCGTTTTCGCCGCAAGCCCAAACAAGCCCGAGGGCCACGTTCTTCCAGTCGTTGTCATCCCATTTCAAGAGCTTTGCTCGAGGTTGGCGGGGCTTGCGAGGGATCCCGTCCTTGTTCAACTTTGGAACTTTGGAGGGACGCCGCTCTGCATAGTCGCTCTCGTCGGACTCGCTGCCAGCGTACGGAGCATATGGAGTGGAACTTACAGCTCTATCTTCCTGCTCCTCGGTCTTGACCACAGTGCCCTCGGTGGTGGCGGCCTGATCGATCTGGTCGCCCTCTGTAGCGATACCAGACATGGTCTGCGCTTCGCGCTCGTCGTAGTCGCCAGACTCCATGGGTGCGTCTCTCATCTCCCTATGGCTGTTCAGAAACCAGTCATGTGATGGGTCATACGCTTCGGTGAACGAGGACGTTGGCCAGAGATTGAGGGGATTGTCATACTGGTCGCCCATATGAGCATCAGTCCATATGCTGTCGCTTGGACTGGTGTCGTTGAAGACGCTGACAGGGGAGTCGAATTCCTGCATGCTCGACATGGTCGATTCGAAGTCGCGCTTGCGCTTAACAGGCGTCGAAGGAACGTAGGACTTGTCGTCGTCTTCGCTGTCCAATCCCACCATGGTGAGCTGGTTGTTGTGATAAAACGGCATGGTAACTGGCTTACACAAGCTTGCTTATCTGCAAAGCAAGGTGCTTCGGTGCGCGGGCTGATATCGTTGCTAAGGGCAGAATTAGTCTGTGCGTTCAGGCAAATTGCGGTGGAGGAGAGTAAACATACCTGTGGTAGCGCGGGCAATCCAACAGAGGTCTTGCACGGCTTTCAAAAAGCGATGCAGGTTGATCAATGCAAATGCAAGATGCCAGTGATAACTGCGAGGCTGTTAGTGACTTGTTTGTACCAAAGGTAGAGCTGAGCTTGGGAGCCCGTGTGTGGATTGTGGGTCGAGGCCAGTAGCAAGAGCAACACAAGCAAACAGGACCTCGCGGACACTGTGAGCAAGATGCGAAGCTCGAGTTCCACCCCAAGAAAGCAAAAGCGAGGCAAGGAAAGTGTGCAATGTGGTACATACCTGGTGTGTGGTGTGGGTGGAGGAGAGAAGAGGGGCGCCGACGAGCAATCTTTGAGGGGCTCAGAGACTAGTCGCCTGCCCCGTGGAAGTGAACAACGCCTTGGACAACGGTGAACACGCTCGAATGCCAGAACCGGAATAGCGGTATCAGCTTCTCTTCTCACACAGAAAGCCAGGTAGGAAAGGCAAGGTGAAGTGAGCACAATGTTTGCAGCAAGACCCTTGAGCCGATGACGTTCAAGCTCACTGGCTTGACGTAGCTGTAGGCTGCAGACACCGGCACGGCGGCTTGCAGACAGCGATTGCCGACAAGGATGTCAGGCTACGAGTGCTAGCGTGACACGAGGCAGCACGGTGCCCGGAACAGTAAGAATGATAGCAATGTTTTGCTGCGCTACGCGAACGAGCAGACCTCAGACAGAAGAAGCCGTCCGGATCGGCTTGCGTTCAGGAGTGCTGGGCTCGGTGCCCTGACCGGCTGGTGTACTGCTACCGCACCGGCGCTGCTCACTCTAGACCTGGTCTGACAGCACGATTGCAGCACTTCTGTAGCGATTGCAGCGGAGCGGCTGCTGAACTTGTATGAATACCTGCAGATATAGCAATAGGTAATGCGATATATCTGACGAGCAATAAATTTCAGTTGACGGAGCAGCGACAAGCTTTTTCCGCTTCTCAAGCTTTTCAGAGCAAGAAGGAAGAAGCAAAGAAGCCTGACGTCGACTTTTATATGAATTTACAGGATTCTCAACGCTCGACTAGCGAGGTGGGGCCGGGTGGCAAATATCGTGAGTGACCGCGAGTGTGCTGTGGCCGGGTCTACCAAAGGGCGTTAGTATTTCGAGCGTCCCTAGGTGACCATGGCTATTCAGGTTGAGTGCGGGACCTGCGCGGAAGGCGGCGATACTGCTCAGATGCTGAAGCATTTGTAGTAGTTTACCATCTCACACCAAACTAGCCCTGGCAGCGTATGATGTTGGAGGATGAATGAGCTCTCTCGGATCTGAAATGTGCTCAGACCTTATCAAGTCATCTCATGTCAAATCAGGAAAGGCTTGCTCCGACGTGGTCGCATGCAGCAACCTGATGTTGATTGCGAGACGTGACGATGATTGTCTGTGCCTTCATCATACCAGTCCTCGAGGAGGAGGTTGCACGTTGCGGACAGGGAATCGGACCTAAGCTTCAAAATGCGAGATGAAGTATAGAGATGTAGAATGAAAGCTCATCTGATTGAACGAGTTGGGGAAGAAAGTGACTAAGAGAAAATGAAAGTTGGCATTGAAAAGCAGCACGGAGAATGTGAGGAGAGCTGCAGAAAGTATTATATGAGAAGGGGAATCGAGGCCGACATTTGTCATGTTTTATTCAGTCCTACGCCTGCGACGAAGAGCTCCACCGAGTGCAGCGATGTGTACATCAAGTGTCCATGAGAGCTGACTCGGGGAATGATTGAAGATTTGGTAGGAAGAGACTCGAGAGTAAAGAGAATGATGATCGGTGGGTAGCAGTAGTTCTTGGCTTCCATGGTTCTGGTCTGGAAGCCTTTTCCGGTGTGGACGTGTCAAACAGTCACAGATTGGTTGCGTCGAATTGTGGATGGCTGAATGCTGTGCGTTGGTCGAGTCCAGACTATAATCATGATGAGCAATGTGCGCCAGGAGGCGGTTCGAAAAAGCTCGGGAACCGTTTCCCGGAATGAGCAGTGTCAGGCAAGTACTTACTCATACCTGATGCGAACACAATGAAGTACCTTGTTCAGCTGGTGGAGAGCCGATAACGAGCATTAGTTGCGGTGTAGGCCGGCGTTTGTGGTGCGTTGCTGGGGTGTCACAGTCGTCCACAAGGTCAGCTGCGCGAGCTGTTGGTGTCGTGGGCGGTGAACATGGCAGCATTACGAACGAGCGATGTCGCCCCCTGGCCGTCTTCAGCCATTACAATCTGTGGTCCGTCCATGGGAGCTCATGCTCGCAGAGAATCTGTAGTGTGACGCGCAGGCCGATCGACTGAGGGTTGTACAATCGAGGGCGGTGCTGTGCCTGATGTGTACTCATTTCTGTACACGAGCAGAGGGAGATGCTCGTGTCAGAGTGACAGGAGCAGCTGGAGGTGTTTTCAAGGGGGTGGGCGATGAGGAGACCAGGGCGGGAGCCTGGTCGGGGTGGGAAGCTGTGGAGGGTGAGAAGTTAGTGGCCGTGGGGGACTCGTGGGCAGGCGGCGATGAGGTGCAAATAAGGTTCTGTGCGCTAAATAGATTCAGAGGCAGGGACGATGGCCGAGCCGGCGACCGCCTTGGCACATTCATCGAGACCAGACGGAGGTTCACTGCACAGCACCAGGGGATCATGAAGAAGTGTAATTGCTGCATTGAGAACGCTATTGTATACGAGGAGATATCTGCCTGATGGTTAGCATCGAGGTCGAAGGGCATGTGAATTCAGAAGGAGCCTTCAACGTACCCAGAGCATGCACATGCGTGATTGCGTCCCAGCCACAACAAAGCCCCCGGCTTCCAACGACGCCAGCAACAAGCCGAGCAGCTGTGATCCTTCGAACTTGGGCGCGACGTCTCTGCTGATGCTCAGCACCTGCTGCTTGATGTTGCCGGTGGCCTCGCCCGCCAGCGAATACGATGCGATCGGAAGGCCATCCGGGGCTGGGTGCCCCTCGGATTGTGGACATCAGCCATCTCTGGCAGCCTTGGACCTTGCTGCAGGAGAGGATACAGCAGATGCTGTCGCTGCCCTGTTGATTGTGGTGTTCGTTGTGCTGCACTGCCAACGAGGCGGGTAGTGTTGGTTGCGACTACCCTTCGCCGGTTTGTCGCCCCCTGTCTTCCTTCCTCTCCAACAGATTTGCGCCTCCCCCTCCCCCCACCCATACTTGTCACTCCCCCCACCCATACTTGTCCCTACCCCCCACTCACTTCCGCCACGCGTCGATAGAGAATGGAGACTCGGCAGTGTGAGATGGCGTCTTGACTCGGGTCGCCCCTGGCCCCTTTGGCGTCTTCTGCTCTCGCTGCGGCGCGCGCCCATCGCGAGCTGCACTCTCCCGACGACGGCTTCGTTTACAGGTTTTGACGAGCGCGCAGCGATGGGCGAACGAACAGAAGCTCGAGAGCATGCGGATGCTCGAGCGCCTCTCTCTACCCGTCCTCTCACTTTGCTACAGGCTCTCGCTGCACGCGAGCACCCACGCAGGCACCCGTACGCCGAATCGCGAACGCCGACATGCTCCGCCACCAGACACTAACAATACACATCGTCGGCACATTCTTGCCATGGGATCCTCGGGAGTTTGCGCGCTCTGAGGAAGCCTGTCTCACCTTTCCGCAGCAATCGGCGCGGCAGCGGTGGCCATGGACCCCTCGCAAAATGACACGCATTGGCAGCACCCGGGGCCACAAACATAGGAGCATGAGCCAGCAATATCATCCATTCACATGGTGCTGCCGCGCGACACGACGAGGACATGGCTCATGGAATATCGTGAGCGGATGCGTGAGCCTGGAGGAATGACCACACCCGCCATCTTTGGTGCGTCTACACCCCGAAAGGCGACACAACACCTCAACGGACTATGCCAGCCCTCGACTCGGACACGCAAACTCGAATCCGGCGCGAAACACAGATCGTTCAGGACACTCGATGGCCCCCCACGGGCAAGCAAGCATTTATCGTTGGTGCTTTCCTCGTGGCCATCGGTTTGTTCCAGTGGCACCGTGCCTTCTCCGCCGTCGTGGTTCTCGCAGCCTCGACACAAGAGCGCATATTATGACTGCGAGCGACGGGACGAGGTGGACACAGCATATCTCGTAAGATGGGCGTGAAGGCCGACCCATGTCCCATGTCGCAAGATGACTTGACACCCGCCGGCTTCGTTCGGACACCAGACAACTGGCTCGCTTCCGCCACAATACATCGTTGCCTTCCGACAGCTACACTCACTTGCGCTGCATGCTCTGCACGCCGTCGAATGGAGGTCGCGTCGAAGGGCGCAACGGCCTTGGGATTCAATTCATTGCGATGAGCTCTCTCCAATGGCACATGAAGATGCGGGCCCCGACTGTTCATTCTGATCATTGCTAAGATCCACGACCACTGGCTCACGTGTCAACAACCGCACTGCGCAGAGCATGACGAGTGTTGTATAACGCTTGCTCGGTTATGAGAAAATGCCGATACCAGAGTCTGAAGGCAGACAAGAGCTTGTCTTCACCTGCTCTCCGCGTCGCGATTCATCGATATTGACCCGAACCACAAGAATACCGAACCACATTGGATCATTCGCGTACGCTTCTGCATGAGTGCTGTCTCGAGTGTCGGCTCAGAGCTGTGGACATGCCAATAAATCACCAGATCGCCAAATCTTGATTTGAGCAAGCCAAATTTCGCCGACAGGTTGAAGTAACGCAAGACTCAGCAGGAGCAGCAATGTGTCTTTCGAGCATCCAATCAAAGCCTCTCTGAGCGATGCTTGGGCCTGTCCAGGTTTTGTCACGCTTCGAATCGGCCACTCCGCAAACTGATCTGGATGCCGAGTCTTCGATGCTTTTGCAGCTTCGTGTGATTATTCCTGGGAGATCATGGCGACATATCAAGAGCCAGTCTTACGGCCAAATCTCGATTGTTTGCGCTCTGACTGCTGCGCCGGTGGCGACTCCGAAGTTTTCTGCCACGAATTCAAATCCTGCCAAGAGATTTGTTGACACCGATATCTTAAGCAGCGGAGGCGGAGCTTGATGAGCCCAATCGAACGGTGGATGCTTGCTGTCAAGCGTCTTCGTGCTCGCAGCATTCGACCGGTAATATGTTGGACCCTGGACTCGGGTCCTGTACCCCCAATCAAGGGGCCCCTCTTCTGTTGTATGAAGAGTACTCGAAGACGAGGCGTCTTGCTTTCGATTGGCGATTCTGTCGTTGGTCCGGATTGGGCTATCACCGCCTTTGGAGAGGTCCATCTCCCCGTACCAATGTCGGAAACATTTCGAAACAGAGCTGCACTTGTCAACTCACTGGACACTCTTTTCGGCCGAAGTCACGATACCGAGCGTTGACTGGGCTCATAGCGACATGGACAGAGCTTATCCCGCTTTTGGATGTCGTACTCTGGGTTCTGTTCTCAAGCACATGAGACTCATGGTTGTGTGAAGCCACCGCCCGAGAAAAGTCGTTGAAGGAAAAGTCAAACGCCGACCTCTGCGCACAAGTGGATCAGTAACGAGGAACGAAGGTCTTCTTTTGATTTGGAACACTCAGCACACACTGCGTATGAATGAGCTTCTGCAGCAGCGATTTGCTGGTCTCACCTGAGATTGACCGTCTGGACGTCAATGAGGTCACATGGAACGGACCAGCTCGAAAAGCCGAGCAAGATCGAGCTGCCTGGAAGACGACTTGACTTTCGTTGAATGCCACGCGAATGGTCCATGAATGTGTGTCCAGAACTTGGCCTCGCTCAATGCTCAAGGCTTTTTTATCTTCGATATCCCTGTTACACATTCTCAATTCTTCGCTGTGCGGTTCCAAGATAGAGCCACTCAGCTGATGACATCCGTCAATTGTCAAGGAAGAGCACGATGGCACCGTCGTTCGATAGACGTGACAAACAGGCTGTGCAGGGCATCCATTCGTCTCTGGAATGCTCGCATTGCCAGACGCGGAAGCAAGTGATTTTGGCCGTCTTTCTTCTTCCCGTTCCGGCCCGGACGGCTTGCCAACATGTCGTTTTTTTGAAGAGCCTGGTGTCTCATAGCCGCAGCGACCATGAAGACCTTGATAGTGCATAGACACCTCTGTCAAGAGCTGGTATCTTGGCCTTTCGTCCTCATATAGCTCTTGCAGAGGGCACTGATACTTGTCGTCTGCCTGCCCTCGGTTTCCGGTTCATGTTGGCGTCCATCGCCTTTTCGTACAGCCTATCGCAATGCCTTGTCGTTCGACTTCCTTGTCTGTGTAAGACACCCTTTCGTCCTACGCGTATGATGATCCACCATCGGCTGTGCCATCCTTAGTCGACAGTATTCGGTCCGGGCATTGCTTCCTTGGTGGTATCGACAGTTCGCTGGGGTTCCTAGCGATCTCGGGTTTGGCAGCACATGGCGATAGCAGCGGAGAGACGCTGGCCTGAATGTTCTGCCCGCTTTTCTGCTTTGCAACTCGCCGAGGAGGACATCGGGCACCAAATGCACATGCAATCTACGATCTGGCCGCCATGCTGGCCCGCGATATTGTCCAGACTCATTCTCGTCGCCGCGATATGCCATTAGATGTATGCTCGTCGGTTTCGCTCTCGGTTGTGGTCCGCGGTGGCGGTGGGTATGACTGGCTTCGATGGTTGTGTCGACGATGGCCGGCCTGCTCAAGCAAGTTTTGTTGCTGGCTTTCCCGCCGTGAACCGTCCTTCGTACCCTTAAAGCTCCAGGAGTCAAGGACCCACCTGATCATGGGTGTACGGCAAGGAAGTGCGTAAGGCGCGGAACCCTTGGTGGGCCTCTGGAAAATGAGCCTCTTCCGCAATTTGTGCAGGCATTCGGTTCTTGGGTGTAACTGCTTTGCTATCCGTCGAAAGTTGCTGAGGCCACGGAGGAGGTGGCTGTCGTCCTTTGTGATGGCGCGGGGCATCGTGAGCCATGGGAAGTCTCCGACAGGCGCACCGCGTGCGCCACATTCTTCTTTTCATTGCTGCATACCAGTACGGGAGCGAGTGCAAGTGACTCCTCAGCGCGCTCCTAGTGTTGCAGAAGTTGTGTGGTGCAACTCGTTGCAGATTCGCCGCACAGCGCACCTCCGCCTCGGCCGCATCGCTCAAGAATGCAGCTCAGATTGCGGTTGCTGAGGCCTTCGTAACGTCTTCGAGCTCTTTGTATTGCACTTCGAAGGGCTGTGTCTACCGAGCAAGACGTTAGTTCTGTGGTGTGGTGTGGTCGTGGCGTTGTGTCGTGGAGCAAGACTGCGGAAGCTCAGAGAAAGTCACCACTTGAGCGGCGGCGCCTTCAGAGGCGGGCCAACACAACATCGTGCAGAAACATGCAGTGACCAGCTCAGGTTCATGGACAGCCGCTGTACAATCTGCACCTATGCTTCCGCAAATGCAGCTTGCCAAGTGTCCAAAGCTTGCAGCGCTGCCTGTATGTTGAGCAGCATGTGCAAGCGGCAGACCAAGTAAAGTGGGCACGCTTAATGGAGACATCATAGCTCGCCATATTGCAAATGTGCCTACAGCATTGAGCAAGTCTTTCTCATAAGCATAGTCAACAGGCCACATGGCTTGGAACACCTATTGCTGAAAAAAGCGTCGCACTCGGTCAGATGGACTGTACAAAGGACCATCTTTCTTCAGTCTTCCGCCAGTCGAACAGCACTGAGACGCAAAAGGGGCAACAAAGAGTGCTCTTGACCGTGCCAAATCTACGCAAGTATCTCTGGCAAAAGCATCATGCACGTTATCAGCTTGCATTACCGGTCTGTTGCTTGGGCTTGCTTCAAACGGAAAAGATTCACACCGTGCTAGTGGCGTATTGCATTGTGTATGCCATCTTTCCCGGCATGTCATACACATTTTGAAGCAAACAAGATATGTTGTTAGGAATTCTTGAAAACAACTAGTGGTATTTGGCGTCCTTGAATTGCTTTATGCAACTTAATTGTTACTGCGCTATTCTTGCCGTCAAACATGGCTTGCAGGCGCCAGAATCCGATCGAGACGGCTACCCCTTGATATCGCCAGGGCATTTGTCTGCATATCAATCATCCAATGGATGGTAACCTCATAAGATCTTGCAGAAGCAGCATGGCTCAGGATGTTTCCTCTTCAGCGTGATGCTCGCTGAAAGAGAATGGCTCCGGTGGTCATCGAATACTTCAGCACCAGCCACCCGCCAGCCCTAGAAGACCATCACGTCAGTAAGAAAGACGGAGGGTACCCTTTTTGCTATTGGAACCTCATCATGGGCTGTATGACTCATCTACTTGTGAAATAGACAAGCTGTCTCTCGAACCATACCATGTCTGGATACCAAGTGGAATTTCATCTCCTTGTTGGAGAAGGCCTTCTCGTCAAGCCACTGGATGCACCGCAACGACTTGTCGACCACGCGACACTGCCAAAATACTCTGAGTACGCAAGATTGCAAAGTCGGGTCTGTCTCTCTCATGCTGCTTCCGGATACATGCTACGTACCACTGCATGCTACACTTTAGGATCTCAGGAATCCAATAATCGAATCGAAAGTCGGCAATCCAGATTTTTCCTCGCAAACCACGAATTCAATGAAATAGGTCCAGTTGGTAAATTATCGGAGCAATTAGCCCCTTCATTGCTTGAAGTTCATTCGGGCACTTTCAGGACCATCTCCAATATGCATAAGCGGACCTAGCGAAATCTGCGCCACCATTCCAACTGTCAAAGGCTGGCAACCACAACTGTGACTTGCAATACAAGAAGCATTTATCGTACGACACGATGCAATCTTCCCAGGAGCTGGCGCATTGTCAGCGTAAAATTTGATGCAAACATTGTTGCGACCCGAATGTTGTTGCCGCCCTTCAAAGAGCAACACCACAGGAGGTAGCACCACTATGCTTCGCACACGAAATACCCGAGTTGCAAGAAACTTACATGGTTTCACCAGATTGCTGTTCTGAGCTCATTGCTCGTATCGCCCAAGCTAAGTAGTCGTCGTCGTCGCCGGACTGCATAGGTGTATGCTACATTGGTGCAGGAGACAGATCATGAAGATCCTTCAACGGTATCATTTCTATTGTCATTGGCAACCAATATGTTGTCGTCGTTCCAAGCTTCAGGTCGTTCGTTGCACGATGTTCTCGGTCGCCGTGCCGTAGGCGGTAGACCGGTGCACTTGAGAGGCTGGGTCGTAGCCCACAAAAACGATACCGCCGATGCACTAGGATATACTGCCTGCTGCACAGATTTCCAGCCGGTGTAGTGTGTCTTATCGAGCCGACTAGCCCCATCTGTGGTGCCGTCGTTATGGGTCGAGGAGCTCGGGGACTTCGCAATCTCCATGCCAACAAACGCTCGCACCGCGCCGACCTCTCCACTAACCTCTGAGCCCGAGTTTTCAGTAACTGCACAACACCACAAATTAGGACTATATGAGTTCAGCGATTATGCCTCTCTCTCACCCACCAGGCCAGACTGACAACCTGGCCTGGTGGGCGTGGGGACGTTTACTAACTCGTGTGATTTAGGGAACTTCCGTCGGAATCAACTTCGGTTCGATTCCGACGAGTACCTTGACCGACAAGGTGGTAGGGAGTGTGGATTTTTTTGCTTCTCTATGATGCTTTCCCCTTCTTCCCCACCACGCACACCCCGTATTTGAGCCGCAATAAGGTCTCTGCCTTCGCCACGCCGAATTTAGTATATTCCCAGTGAGTCTCCGGTAGAATCAGGTCTTTTCTGGATGTGTTGAGGGCGTCAGGTAGTATGGGTGAGGATGCTGCGTATCTAACGCCCTGGGTACTACACATTTCCTACTATACATGATAATGAACTCAATATGGCAGGTAGGTGATTTTCATTCTTTGCAGGTAGGACAGATATGTGTGGGAAATGTGATGTCAGATTCTGATAGAGCTCTCTCGAGAAATGGTCGAGTGATTACATCACATTGGGGCTGTCATCCTTCATGCCTTCAAAGCTGCCAAAGTGCGGCAGCTGCAAGAAAGAGGAGGACAACTCTGCGCAAGAGGACAACGAAAAAAAAGTCAGGCCCAAAACCTCATGAGCACCAGGTGTGCTCGTTGCCGCCAAACGCCTCAAATTCTCTCCACCCCCAGCTCTTCTCCTCACTCGTACATGAAGAGGCACGACCCGACGAGCCTTCTCCGAACCGAGGGCAAGGCGTCCAAGGTCCGGTCCAGCTCGAAGAAGCCGCGCCTTCCTAGCAGTCCCGGTCGGCAAATCCACTCCCTCTTGCCAACGAAGCGGCGCTCCAAAGTCGTCTTCGTGCTGCTCATCTCGCCTTCCTCCCTCATCTCCTCGAACGTCTCCGCAATAGCCTCCTCGTGGGCCTTGCGCACGCCTGTGGCGTCTTTGAGCCACTCCAGGTACTCCATCTGCCTCTCGATGGCCCATAACCACCGCTTTTTGCAACGATTGACGCGTCGCTTACAGCGCTGCTGCTCGGTCGGGGGCATCCAGGCAGGCGTCGAGGGCCAAAGGTAGCCCTTTACCCGGTCCATCGCCTTCTTGCTTCTCTCGACATCGTACTGCCAGGCGTTGCAGAGGTCCCTGGCACGAACCTCTGCGCGGCGAACTTCCCCCCACTCTTCTTCGCGTTCCTCCAGAAACGTCGACATGGTTTGCCCTTGTAGAGGGGAGGGAGGCGGTAGGCGGGAGGCGGGAGAGAGTGCGAGATTGAGGTTGTGGGGTAATCTGCAGCTGCGTCAGAATGGCTTCAAAGGTGAGCAATTGCGCTGCAGTTGACTTACGAGAGGATGTTGCTGTGCCTTGCCAGTGGCTTGTGGTCTTTCGCGAGAGATTGCGGGCGTCTGGATGTGGTTGCGCTTTTGTGATAGTGGAGCGGCGGTGGAGAAAAGGTGATGGAGCTTGCGGATTTTGCAAGGCGAGCTCACTCCTATTTTTACTCCAAGTCGCGCAAACACAGCGACTTCACACCGAAACCCGAAAATCCCCTCCGATAGCGATACTTTATTTCTCTTGTCTGCCAGCTAGAGCAACTTCTATCAGTCTGCCTCATCCTGCGAACGACATAATTGTCAAACTCGATCTATATCGACAGCGCTCTGGAATTGCGCCTGACAGCAGATTTGGTTTCCACAATACGCTCGTGATCGCCAGACCACGCCCGCACTATTACTAAGGCTGTGCTTCTCATCTAACAAGTACGCAATTGCAGGCTTCAACCTTATCCACTGCGCCGCCTTCGTAGCATCAGATACCCGCAAGCACACCCGAGCGCTCTTTCTTATCCACCTCCGGCGCCGCGCCCAGGTCGAAGATTGCAACTGCACCAGGTTCCCTAAAAGTACTCCGTTCAACGACCACCTCGGTACAACCACTTGACTCCGACCTTAATGCCTCAATCACGGCTACAGCAGGAGGATTACGAGGCGAGATGCCAGGCTGCTGGAAAGGGCCTCAGGGAACTACGTATGCTGTTGGAAGCTTCACCAGCTGGCAAGACATCTGGGACAGCCGTTTGATAAAGGTAGGTCGGGGTAGGTGATGGCAACATATTGTCAGCAAATGCAGAGCAAGGATGATGATCGGGCTAATTACAGCATCGGCGATGGTTGTCCGACCACAGCCAGCACATGGGTGTATGCCGAGCTATGGCTAGGCTCCCCTGACAGGTAAGACGTTCTCAAACAGAATCCGCTCAGAGTTCCTAGCATATGAGATGCCAAGCCCGGACATGGAAGCTTAGGTGCTAGTACACCATTCCTTGCCACTGCTGCTCCAGTAGCATCGCATGCCTCTGATGAGTCGATTGCCGGAAAGTACATCATTCGTTTGAAGCCGGACACCAAAACTACTTCGATCCCCACGTATTGGAGCAAACGAAGTCCGCAGCATACCCACGCGCAACCTTGGTCGCAGTGAAATATTATTCATCAATCAACCGCCTGGGAATGATCGCTTTCACGATCCTCGTCGACTGCGATGACTTTTACTTAAGCATGCGTGATCAGGACAAGTCTTACTTGGAAGGGGACGTCTGCTATATATGCTGGCTGTTAGCCTTGCGTAGCACAAAGTCGGAGAATGCACCAAGTCGGACTGTATCGAAGTAATTATTTTGGCTTTGCTTACACCAATTAATACCTAACAAGTGTTCATGATTCTTTCAGGTGCCGCTGTATTATGGCTAGGAGGATGGAGACTTTGTGGATTCTCCTGGGCAAAGATATGTTCGCGTGCTTGGAATGTGAATGGTCTGTATTGAGCCCAGTTCGGACAAGAACTGAAGTACGATGCACGAGACAGCCCATGATTCCTATTGGTCAGAAAGGGGTTCATGGTACAGACAGCGGACCGAACAACTCTTCTGCATTTCCATGGATAGATATTTATTGTAAGGCTCACCCAGTGTAGTCATATGTAACAAGCTAATACGATAAGGTGTCATGCATGTCATGCGTGCGTGACCTGCGCACAGATTACTTCGGCTCGTCGCAAACGACATGGCATAGAGCGAACCGGTAGCGACGAACCGTGCACTGCACCCGAACTTTTAGACCAGCACGCCGATCTCTTGTTTTGCAACTTTATTACAACGACCGCCCGGAAGCCGACAGACCGTAGAAATACCCATAAGACACCTGTGGCGCTCTTTACACCTACACGAGCCGATGTCTACAGCACACGCGCTCTTCTAGCGTCTCGCAAGCTGCCGAACGAGCTGGTACTGTGTATACTGGATCATGCGCGCTACTGGGTCGAATATCATGATGAACGGAGCCAGTTCACTGTACTTCTTGATGAAGAGTTTTCGTTGGACTTCTCCGCTGCACATCCTTATTCTGCGTCCTTGACGCCTGCATGTCACGATCGACGTCAAGGGGGTGAATTGCTCAAGATCAAGGAAGTGGAATTCCTTGTTGTGAGTCACGGTAAGTTACCGTTCGGTGAATTGGAAAGACCGTTTGTATAAGCGCTTTACTCACGGGCAGGAGAATACAGATCAAGGATGGACGACTGAAGACACACGAGGGGCATACCAAACCTCGTCATGGTTCGAAGTCTCGATCCTACGACCGAGCAGAAAAACACGGGAGAGACAAATTCACGACACATTTTACGATCCAAACACAGGAAATCTGTATGCTGCTCAAGTGTACCCTATTATCTCGGCAGCAATACACACTGTGTTTCCAGCAGGTGACGTACAGCTCCTACATCGACCATCAAAAGATCCAGAACCACAGCGTCTGCACTGCCGTGAAATGATCGAAGTCTCGCCATCTCCTAACAGAACTCACTCCCATTCAACTTCAAAGACCCCGAAAGAAGGCGATTACGCATGGTATCTCCAAGGCGACGAAGTCGCCCGAGGCCTATCCGTTTTCGAAAGAGAAATGGTTCGACGCTGCACCGTCGTTTGGAGCAGCGCCTTCAACCCTCGCTTCTTCGGCAACAAAGGCAGTGGAACAAGTCAAGACTTCGTCGACGCCCTGCGCGAACGGGACTGGATCGTGATATGGGTACGAGCAAAGGTACGTCGAGCAAATCAGCGGCACATCATTGATAGAAACTTTTGAGGAGCTCTCACCCTAACACACCCAGCGACGTGGCTGGGAGAATCATATCCATGGCATCCGTATCACGACTCGCTGCACCATTTAGCTTTTCGCTAGCACGCCATTCGGGCAAAGCGCCACCGTGGGGCCTCGGAGTTGCACATCTGGAAAGTCTTCACAAAAGCATGTGCATGGGATCGAAGATTGATGGCCCGAATAGGACCGATGGAATTCAGCTAACAATGGTCGAGTATACTATGGATCGGCGGCACGAGCGGCTCGCAACGAGAATTCATGTGGGCGATGGTGTTGCGGCTTCAGGAGTTGGGGGAGAAAAGTTCCGTCAGTTGCAGCGTTCGCAAGTGTCGCCCCATATCTGTCACTGATTTATGATCAGTTCATGGACCGGTACACAGTCCAGGGCAAGCGACTGTCTAAGTCCCAAGTGTGAGAGTGTAGGCCTTCAGCTCACATACCTGACCGGGCACGAACTTATCACTGTGACCTGGTGTTGCGCGCAAAGTCGATCAACAAGTTCACTCGTTTGCAGGCTCACCCTGGGCATTACATTTCCGCCACTCGCGAAAGCTATCATGGCCCTCGTCGCATCCATGACAGGCCGTATATTTCTTCGTGGTTGGGGGCTGCATGCGAAGAGTGTTGTGAAGTCTACCAGTCGTCGCGGGAGCGTGATCGCCAACAACCAACGCACCAACGGTCCCTCGCGGCGCCGCACCAGCCTTCGCACGAGCTTTTGCAATGCGCTCGGCGTCTTGCTGCGCGATGAGATCTGCTTTGGCTTTAAGCTTGTCCTTCTCCGCGCGCACGGCGGCAGCTTTCTCGTCCAGGTGCGCCTGGCGAGCTGCTTCACGCTGAGCCTTTTCGATAGCACGAGCCTCAGCGCGAACAGCTGCTGCTGCGATACGTTCAGCATCAGCACGTTTGCGCTCCGCAGCTCGTCCAGTGCTGCGAACCGGAGATGAAGATGACGGAGCTGTGAAAGATGGTCGATGGGACCGAATAGCTGGGGGAGTTTTAGCAGTTGCCAGCTTGGCCAACCATTCTCTATGCTGCTGTTCGCGCTCGAAGACCTTGTTCTCGTACTCGTGGATACGGATCTGGCAATGACCACGCATCGCTGGATCGTCCCTATTGTCATTAAAAAGCTGCTCCCAGGTATGTACCATGTCCTTCAGGCCTTCTGTGTCCAGCTCAGCATCCTGGGCATCACGTTCGGCTCGTTTTATGCGGAGGTGGTTAATAGACTCGCGAGCCTTTGCGCGCATTGCGGTCTTTTCCTCGGGAGTCGTCATCTTCACTGTTGTCTTGCGGCTGGGTGTTGACGAGGCTTCTGAGGGAGGTGTCGGAGGAGAGCGCTTGTGCTTTTTCGCACGACACGCCAGCTCAGCGTCATATGCAGCCTTTAGAGAAGGATTGCCCAGCACATCGTAAGCTGCCTGGATACCGTTGAATACGGCAGCATGAGAGGCCCGATCTTCAGCTGTGAGGTGTAGGGTCTTGTCCGGATGGCAGATCAGCGCAAGAGCTTTGTATGCTGCGCGAATGACTTCCGGAGCAGCGGATGGCGCGAGCCCGAGCGTTTCGTAGAACGTTGTGACTGACATGTTATAGGATGATGGTGAAGGTCTTGTGGGTATCTGGTCTGCTCTTCTCGCAGAGGGGATCCTTTTAAGAGGGAGTTTGTCATGCCTAACACTGTTTGAACAGTACGCACAATGTCTCTCGACGACTCACATGGTTCAGGCTTGTTGGCCGATGCCGTTGAGACAATGACATTCTACGCAAACACTTGGACAATGCACAATCTCAGAGCCACACATGTCAGGTGAGTTGTTGGCACAGTCCTGCTTTTTGTTTAGGGGCAGGAGGTGTTGAGAGGCAAAACAATTCGCGGACTTCACGACGCAACTCGCCAACACCCTCATAACATACGTCCAAGGCCAGAACATCGACGTGGCAACAATCGGCACGCGAAGAGACGCTCTGAAGAGGTCTGGGGCGAGTGCGGTGGGTGTGCCAGGCGGTGCAGGGGCTGGCGAGTTATGTAAAAGCGTGGAGGTGCACTCCTCGGACTCGGGCGATATGGCGCAATCGCTCACGATTGCCAGACGTGGGCACTGGGAGAGAAGTTTTCGCACGGGTGCGTGTGGACACTTGCATGCTCGGTGATGTTCTTATAGGGTCAAGCGACTCAGCGCATCATCGCACATGTCGCGCAGCATCACTGGTCTTGCACCCCTCAGAATACGGGTTTTAAGCTCTACCACGCACCCCCGACTACCGCAGCGCTTTTGACACACATCCCAAGGACCCAACGGCTCGGAAGCCTCGACGACGAGCCGAACGCATGTTGCCGATGGAGAGTGGTGATCATGTCCGAGTTCCATCGTCAGCAAGCACGTGGGCCACAGACCTTCATAGGCGCGTCTGCGAGTGGGAGGTAAGACTGCCCGTCGCGGTGCCGGGAGTCGTCGCAATAACACCAAGGCCAGTTTGTCTGGACGTGACGGCTTCGACGGCCTTGACAGCGCCCCTCTTTATCACGAGCACGACTACCGTGCCACAGCACAGGATGGCTATGCGCACGGCGAGTTTGGTGCGTCTCTGTCCGGTAAGATCGCCACTCTTCCTGTCTCGTTACGCAATGTCTGCTCTACCCTCTGGGACTCTGGGCTCTTTATTTCCTCGTCCGCACTCCCTACCTTTCACTTCCTCCGCTGCCTGGTCGCTGGTGCTCCATGTCGTCAGACTTCGGTCCGATTGCGTGCTCTGCACAGCGCCCGCAGGTGATCTTACATGGTGCATCTTCCATCACCAGCAACTGTCTATCAGGGAGGCACATGTGCAGTGGTACGGAGTACAGTGCCTGCTTTTATGCATGGGTTCTCCCCTGGGGATCGCATCCGCCGTTCCGACATGGTAACTAACCCCACCTCCAAGAACTCCAATTCACGCTACCCTCCATGGCCGGACACCCCATCTCCCAGCAGTACGACCACGAGCCCTCCATCCTCGATGAAATCAGCGGCTTCTCATCTATTGCTCCAAATTACAACATGAATGCATATCGCACGCCATACCCCGACAGCAACGCCACATCCACGTCTTCGCCCACTAACCCCGATCCCCACCTCATCACCGACTCCATCATCGTCGAAGCAGACGAGGATAAGCGCAAGCGCAACCAAGCCGCATCCGCTCGCTTCCGCCAGAAGAAAAAGCAGCGCGAGCAGCAGCTGGTAGAGGCGACGCGCGAGATGCAGGATCGCACCCGCAAGTTGGAAAGAGAGAACGACGGCCTCAAGAAGGAAAACATATTCTTGAAGAAGCTGCTCCTCGAGAAGGTCGATCATATGAGTGAAGAAGATCGCGAGATGTTGTGTAAGACAACGAAAGGCGTGCTCAGTGACGACAAGAAGTAGGGACACGGAGCAGAATCTCATGTAAGTACTGCGATGCAATTGCGAGGACCTGAAGCAAAAGATTTTACGAAGCGGAGTTCAATACACATGCGTAACGAGGCGTGGCGTCAACAGCGTTCTTCTTTCGGTCCTTTTGACAGTTCAACGGTGCTTGGAAATTCATGACTTTGACGAGTTGGTATGCTCGAGTGAGAGATATACTGGATTGTGCCCGTGATGTGACACGATATGTCTCTACTGGAATTTACGGCGTTCGTACTAATGGAGTCACTACTGCCCCGAAGCCTTAATTATGACTTTTACATTTCCATATCCACGAGCAAGATACCGCCTAACGCAGGATATGAACGGTATCCTTGAGCTACACTTATGAAGTCACCATGCCCCTCCATTCCCTCTTTCTCAGCACATCCACCCGTCTCCACCTCCCAGCATCCTACTCCCTCTCCAACCCCTTCACTCTCCCCTCAATCCCCCCACCCCTTTTTTTCAACTCACCTCCACTCTCGCAATCTACCAACCATTTCAATCTGTCCAGCGCCTGCACAAAATACTCCGCAATCTCATTCTTTCCCTCCCTCAGCCCCGTCACCATCTCATTCCTTTTCCCCTCACAGGACCCCCGCGTGCTCCGACCGCTTCATCTCGACTTCTGCGCTAACACAGCCGAGAGAAACCCTCCCCTTTTGCCCACCGCCTCATCCCCATCCACATTATCAGCGCCAGGACCCCGAATCGTCGACTTGATTGTGTTTCCTAGAGCGCGTTTCTTGGCCCATTCTTGCCGCGGTGGGAAGTTCTACGCTGCCTGCTTGGGCATTTCGCTGTTTTCACTTTGTCAAGATGGACTGGAGGCCGGGCAAGGGGTATATTTCCTCCTGTCTCCCTTGGGGTATGCGAGTGCGCGGATTGGTGTGCGGTTTCGGCACATGGTTGGGGGCGCGGTATGGCATGTAGCTCGATTGGGAAGAAGGTGGGGTTAGTGAGTGTTGTTGACTTGGCACATGGGGGAAAGGGTTGTCTTTGGTGATGCCAATGTACATGTGACGAAAGTTTTGTTTTTCAAAGATCAATTTGATGTGATGGTTTTGGTCTTCCATGATGTCGTGGTAATTCTTTAGCTTGGACGTTGAACGACTTGTTGCCATTTCTCTCGCTTTCACTTCCTGTTGTTGTAGCCTTATCCTGTCGTTGTAGCACTTGCCTGCAAACTCACATACCATGCCCGGTTTATCAAACGCAACCAGTCAGACACTGGGGCTTTATCCGGTCTCCCGCCGCATCCTCCTCCATCCTGGAGATCTCCACAATCTTCTTCTCTTAGCGTTCTTGTTCCTTTACCTTCGCTTTCAACTCTCCAATGCTCTTCTTGTACTCCTTTTTCTTTTCCTGGCTGATTACCAGTCGAATTCCCATACGCATAATCGACTTCTTATACTACCTCTCCCTCTTTTCCAGTTTCTTTTCAAGACCGATGATCTTGATATCTTTTTATCTTGTCTAGCCCTCTTCTTCTCCTCTTCTTCCCCTTTCAACCCCCCCGAGATCTGGGAATCAAGCACATTAGCCTCGCTTCTCATCCGCGCATACCGATTCTTATACTTCGCTAGCTGTTCTTCCCAGACTCCGCAACAAACAAATCAAACAAATATAGCCACCCATATTTGTTTGTTTAGTAAAGCTTGGCACCCAGCCCATATTTGTTTGTTTGTTTAGTGTTTTGGAGCTGGTATATTTGTTTAATTAACAAATATTTAGTAAAAGTCTTAGCGTTTGTATGTACAAGTCTTAGCGCTCTAATTTTAGTGTTTTGTTTAGCTATTTAATTGTTCTTTACCTAGTTTTTTATGTTGTACTTACAGGCAAGATTGTTGTTGCTAATAACGCTGTTACTGCTGTTGTCGCTGCTGTTGTCGCTGCGGTAGCTCTTTAGGTTATGTAACTAGATCACGTGACTAGATCACGTGACTAGATCAGATAAGATCTAGGGATGAACGCGATCACAATGGCAAATCTCAGCCAAAATTGGCTATATAAAACAACCAAATATTTGTCAAATATTTGCAAATATGAGGATTCTTATGTTTGTTTGTTTAGTTAAATCTGCTATCTATATTTGTTTGTTTGATTGATTATTAATCAAACAAACAAACAAATATTTGATTCATATTTGTTTGTTGCGGAGTCTGGTTCTTCCAGCTCTGTACGCGACACTTCGGAACGTTAAAGTTGCCGCTCTGCTCCTATGTGATGAGCGTTAGATCCTGCAGACTACTTAACTAGGTGCTGCGAAAGCTGCTCCCTCAGGGAGCCGGCTGTAGCTCCAGTCCATAGCGGCCGTTGCTCGCTGAACGCAAGTCCTACTTTGTTGGCAGCGTCTGCATATCTTGGGCGAATAGGGTTTGGCATACGAAGTGGCAACGTAAATTGAGATCCACATGCTGGCTCAACATGGGGCTCAGGTATCGGCGCGTACTATGGTGCTGGTGAATAACTCATTCCTGGATGAATGGACGGGATTTCTCGCAGTCATTTGACGAGGTCTCTCCGAGCATTGCAGCTTACAAGCTCTGGCCGTAGTTTGTTCTCGTGCTTGGCGGAGCATTTTCCTGTCGATGCTCTCCTGTAGCGATGTCTGGAGATCTTCTTCATTCTCCCTCTCTCGTTTTATGGCCGCAGGTGAGTCCATGTCTGACTTGTAGAGCCTACTTGGAAGCAGTCTTGGTAAGCTGAAGTTGGATCTCAAGGTTCAGTTGAGAAGCTAAGGTGAGTTTGGTGAGTAGTTGCGGAAGAAAAACGAGCCGGGCGTGGTTCATTTAGCCCATTGGCAAGAGAGTGTGGAGCGCTGGGTGTCACGTGACGATTGGACTAGCAAAATGTTCACGGTCGACTTTTCCTCCCATTCTCTTCCGGTCCGTCGCATATAGTACATTTGCCTTGGAATCTCTGGAGCGTCTGAACAGTATTCTGCTTCAAAGGCCTTTTCCCCGATCAAGAAGGGGGTAACTTGCGAATTTGTAGTCACCCGTAGGCTAGAGTTCCATGACCTTCCAAACCTTGATTCCCAGTGCCTTGATCACTTTGCACATGGCTCTTTTCGATGCATAGTTCCACCACGCCTGCTCTTGCTCTGTACCTATCCCCATTCTCCGCTCCCCCTCACTTGCCTCTCAGCCTCCGATCTTCAACACTCAGGCGTCATCCCACCACTTCTCAAGTATCGAACTGGATCCGTGTTAGTCTTTCTTTCCATTCAAAACCCATCCCCTGCCGCAATCTCAAAACTGACCTGCCACTTCTGCAACCCCCTCTCCCTCGCGCCCCCTTTCCCACCTCCACTCGATCGACTCGCCATCTTTGGCTCATTCGCCTTGACATATTCCTGCGCCAGCGCCGCACAAACCTTCTTGTGCGCTTTAAAATGCGCTTTTTGGCAATCTTTCGAGCAGTATGTGACGCTGTGGCATTTGAGACACTGCTTAGGGCTCTCTGGAGATTTGGCACAGTGGGCGCATGTTGGTAGACTTGATGAGGAGGATTGCTCTGTTGTGGTTTCGGCCGTAGTGCTGGGAGAGTCTGTTTGGTCGGCCATGACGGCTGCGAAACTGGACACGAATATAGATAGAAGTGTCTAAGGTATGCAGTACGTTGTGAGGTAGGAAAATACTGCGTGGCTGCGTTCGAGATCTTGGCTTTTCGCTGGTGAAGGCTAGAGCGATTAGGCGAAGACGCTAGGCCATCTTTGGACTTGATACATTCCCAGGGAGCAGCAACAAATACTCGATCTTCCTTGACATGCGCAGTATGTACTGCTTGGTCATCTATTTGCTGCCTCGATTTAGCCGTTGGCTGAAGTATTTTTTTCGATTCTCGTGAGGTCAGTATTTCGAGTGTGCAATTCTGTGAATCGTTCAAAAAAACACCATGTCATTCGGATTGAAGTACTATTCGTTCTCCAAATGTAGTTATGCAAATGCTCTCCCTGAACGCCGTGCTCAATTACACCGATGTGGTTCAAACATCCAGTAGTCATCCTCTTGGGTTCTCAACCGTTCGCGTGACCGGTCGGACCTTGCGAAGTATCTGCAGTCATCATTAGCATTGGTGATTACGAATCGGACAGTGGAATACTTACAGTCAATCGTCACAAACGCCCGATCCACCTCATTGAGCCCCTCCAGGCAATACTGTAACGTCTCGGAGACATCATGGCATTGGCTCAACGGCGTGTTCTCCGCCATCAATATGTCGATCTCGACACAAACGCCGTCGCCCGCGTGATAGCACTTCATTGATTTGTAGCCTTCGACAAGTGGGGCGAATCGATATGCCATGAATAGCACCTTTCTCTCCAGTTGGTCACTTGCCGCTTCGCCAGTCAGTCGGGTGATGTTCTCGAGACAAGTGCCAGCCCAATCCCAGATAATGAACAAAGAGAGACTAGCAGCGCCGAGGGGATCGAGCCACCAAACGTTCAGTTTATGTCCGATGAGAGGGAATAGGAGCGAGAGAGTATTGAAGTAGACATCCTTTACACGATTAGCAGAGTCAGAATGAGCAAACTTTGCAAACTCACCGTCTTGCAATCCTGAGCGAGCGCCTGCACCTGCGTCGTCTTCACCCTTATGCACCCGAACCAAATTATCCCCTTAACGACGATCGTTGCTACCATGGCAAAGATAGCTGCTGGTGGCAGCTCTGCGACCTTGTGACTCCCACCTGGCATCAGCTTCTCGACTGATTCTTTCAGTATCTGCATAAAAGATATGACCATGATGATGGAGAAGACCAGGATGCCGATCGGCTCGAGACGTCTCCTGCCAACTGGGAATTTCTTCTTCAGTTTCGAGAGTCGCCATCCGACTAGTTTGTTTGTTGTCCATATTATGACTGTGCAGAGAAGATCGAGTGCGGAATCGACGAGGGACGCAATGAGGGAGAGAGAATTGGACCAGAGAGCTGCCACCCCCTTTGCGGCGAGGAGAAGAATATTCACGATGACGTTGATCTGTAAAGTTAGCCTGAGGGTATGCGTAGGCGAGAATGACAGCGGTCTAGCTTACGTTGATCACCCACTTCACTTGCTTTGCCGACTTTCTTCGTCGCTCACGCTCATCTTCTGGAAGGAATGGCTCCAAGTCCTCTCCACTTGTGCCTAACGGGCCCCTGTCTTCTGCAACTCCATCTCCGTCCGTGTCCCGAGGGTGCATGCTATCGACAACGTCGTCCGCAAGCGACGAGACCACCATGTCCACTTCGAGCCAGTCGTCGAGACGACGATTCTGTTCCTCGTAGAAAGCGCGGAGCTTCTTGTTCGGGACGCATTTGAGCTAAAGCAGTAAGTGTTAGCCAAATGCCGAATACTGGGACATGGTTTAAGGATGCTTACACTCTCGTCGCTTTTCCTGAAATGTTCCAAAAGTTGATGGTCGACATTCTCGATCAACTTCTTTTTCATGTCTTTCGCGCGGTTCTCGTACATCGTCTGCTTGATCGCATCGCGGAATCTGTGCTTCGGATGCACGGGGTTGATAGTGCCGTAGCCGCTCTCAACATCTTCGCGCCGGAAGTTGTTTGGGCCATTTCCAGGGTCGCCATTTGTGTAGCTCGAGTTCTTGCTAAGGAGATTTCGTCTTGTCCCGACCATGTTGGGTTCCAGATGAACAATGCGCGTTTGTCGGAAGATATTGTAATTCGCCGTCTCGGCCAGACTTACGGAGTATTGAAATCGAAAACAAGGGGCGGCCCGGCAGACATCATACAATAGAGGGGATCATATCATAGCGCATACGACCGCATCAAAGGGTGGACGAGACCAAGCCTCCTTAAGCTAATGAACAACATCATTCTGTCCCAGCATGGAGTTTGGCAAATCCTACCAGTGCTTGCGTCTCTGGTTTGTGGAGATGATGACATCACCCGCTAGCGCTGAGTGACACGATGCAGCGCGGCTTGGCAGGAGTAACAAAGGATCATCTCGCTTGCAAAGGTTCTCAGTCCTCCTGTCGAGCATTTCCTTGCATTTGCGACAAATTGACATGCTCTCCGGGGCGCTGTGAAGCGATATCCGCAAGCTTACAGCTTCGAAGTGCTGCCCAGTCTTGACGTCAAGCTGAAAATCCAATTTAAGGCATTGAGCCACGTTCTGAAACTTGGCAGAAGTCTGCCGCTCGAACCGAACGTTGCCCAGCCGCCACCCGCAAGACACGATCATCAGCCGCCTTCCTAGCAGTCATTTTAGTCGTGCAGAGTGAACGATATGGAGCAGTTTCAAACAAGGCATTGCATATCGTTAAGAAATATCTGCCTCATGTAGGGTGTGGCGCAGCATTGACCGTATTTGCAGTATACCATCTCCTGAGTCGGTGCTGCTTTTGAAGTTCACTCAATGGAACTGATAGTTAAGAGCAGTTTCAGATTGGCTCTCTACACAGTATGCATGGGTGAAAGCTACCCTTGGCTCAGTTACAATACTCTACCCGATTTCTTCCTCGCCGCGGAGGAAACAGGTTACAGAGCTACATAGGTGACCGTAACGCACAAAAGACGATCATAGAGTTAGAGTTCAGGACCAGCAATAATCACAACCCCCTACAACAACTGTCAATTGAACGGATATTTGTCTGCTTGTTCTAGATCACTCGAAGGACCGAGCATACGTTAATCTTAAAAAGGTTAGGCGCGAACATCCAACCAATGTGAGAACATAAGGATGCTGGGCGTAAGCCACCGCCAGGAACACCCGCAAAGTCTTCCTTCGTGAGGTCAGCTTGCAGCCGAAGAAATAAGCCCTCGATTGTTGAATCGCTGCCTTTTCTTCTGACTTCGATACCTACCGCGACTTGCCACGCAACAACATGGTTACCACAAGAGGCGCGCCACCATCCGGCACGCGACCCTACAATGCCGTACTACTCACAACCTTCATGATGATATCCATGGCTGGTGCCTGGTTCATGCGTATATACTTGATCCTGGAGGACGCGCCTGTCGGCTTCAACGACATGATCGAATCTGGAGTGCATCCCAATGGTGTCCCCGTGAAAGAGGATTTCACCGGCCTGTTCTACCTCGACAAAGGACTCTCGTTTCTCGTGGCTGCATTTCTTCCCGGTCCTGCGGGATGGAACGAGGTTTACTACTGGCAGCAATTCCATTTCCTGCCCCAGCTCGTCGCCATTATCGCCATCATGACCGTGGAATCATGCCGAGAGAGAAATCAAGGCAATTTGTTGAAGTAGTACGTAAATCGTAAGATGTTGTATAATATACACGAAGTATTGATGAAACATTCAGCCACTCCCTCTTTGCCTTCGTGTACCAAAACATCGGCGGCGCCATTGTTCTTCCGATCTGGATGCTCTTACTTCACCGCCTCCCTGGCCGCAACACGTACTACCAATCAGGTCGGACAATCCCCTTGCCCTATGCGCGCCTAATTCTACCATCTATGATCCTCCTATATCTCCTTCCCACCATCGCAATCTTCATCCCCAGCCAATCCATCACCATGCTCCAATCCGTCCTCGCATTCTGGCAACTCACCCCTGTCTTCGTCAACATTCCCCTATGGTTTGCATCGCCATTTGTATCCGCGGCACCGGCGACTGGAAAAGCGAAAACCGCAGATGTAAAGCATCTCAAAGTGCTGTACAACTCCATCCTTGGCATATCTATCATAGCACATTCGATCACAGTCTATAAGATTGCGTCATCTGAAAACCCAGATGTAACATTCGCCCGCGTTTTCCTGCCTAGTACGGTCTACTGGCTTACTTCCATGGATAACGGACTGCTCTGGATCTTCCAATGGGACTGGTTACTCATCGGGCTTTGCAGCACCATTCCCGCATTGGTGGCAATCTACGACATTCAACGTCTAGTTCCGGATATCGATGATGACCCAGCTAGTGACAAGATCTTCAAAGGCATGTATACTATCGTTGCTTTGGTGGTCTTGGGCGGGCCGGCTGCGGCGCTGGCAGGCGTGTGGGGATGGAGGGAAGATCAGCTTGCTGTTCTGGAGGAACGTGCTGAAAAGGAGAAGGAGAAGAAGGGATTTTGAGTATCGATGCATGGGGTTTGAGTAACATAGCTGCGAAAAACACTAATGGTGTGGATGGCTTCTCAGAGGCTCCTCAAGAACGTGGTTGGGAAGGAGCGGGTAGCGGAGTTTCGTATGCTCTACAATCAAGCGTCCATGAACGCCGCCTCTCAATCCCTCAATACATCAGCAAATAGCAAAGATTTCTTCAGCGCAGCTCAATCAGACACCAAAGGATTTTGTGACACCGCAACGCCAACATCGACAAGCTCCTGCGTCCCTTGCCCATCTGTCCAAGGGACTCGCGTTGGCCAATACGCAACATGTACCGCCCAATATACCGCCATTCGTCTCATACATTCTTTCCCAACTGGCTACTGACCTGTTGTTTCTCCGTTGCAGGTCAAGACATAATCATCAAAGAAAATTTACATATATTCCTCTACCACCTTAAAGTCGATCGAGGAGAAATGCTTTCCCTGCAAACTGCCCCACATCTGTCGCAGACGTACCTCAACGAGAAATTCCTCAGTCCACGATAGTCAGACCAGAAAGATACTTTTCAACCTCAGGGCTTCAAACGAGAACGTTGCCTGGCCTAAAGTCATCGTGACATAAACACTCGCCATCGACCTCGAGGAGACTGCCGAATTCTTCATTCACACGCTCTGTGAGGGGTATGTCAAGGCCGAATCTTGCTAGCGCAAGATGAAGGTTATTGTAAGAGTTTCGGTAGATCTTCACAGTGATGGGATTGATGTCGCCAGCTTCGATGAGGAGGTTTTGAGTTGGTGTCGCGATCCGAGTACTGTGTGCAGTTCTGCAAGCCACATAGCGAAGTTGACGGAAATAACATCGGTGAGGGATTTCGTGAAGTTGAGGTTGGTTTGCGGAGTGAATGTTACCATGGCATAACGTGGGATATATGCAAAGGAGCTGAGTGATATTGCCGTACAGTTTCGAGCAGATGCAAGGCAAACTATAATACTTTGTGAATTGATGTTTGATGTGCTTTTGCGAGGTTTGTGAATTATGCTGCGGCCGTGCATGCCCCTTCGATAGCCGAATGTGTCGGATCACAGCTCCCGCGAAATTATGTAGGATGAGTCATTTGCCAAGCACTAAGTAGTGAAAGAGAGCCGGAAAGCGGGGTCTGGCACTAGACCCAAACAGGACGACAGTCTCGACCTTCATCCTTTCCACTTCGTAATCCCTCTCGGGAGCATGTATCACAGCAGTCTCTTCAGAAATGGTCAGCATCCCTTGGCTGTACCCACTCCACAGCATCTCTAAGCTCATCCTTGGCTCTTGGTGAGTCAGCTCGCGACTCCGAAAGAGCGAGGCTAATGCAATGAACGCATAGTGGATCACCGCCGCGACGACCAGACTGGCGATATAGTGCGAAGTAGATACATAGAGTTGAAGTATAAGGGAGCGGGATAACCTAAGTCAAAACAAGGTGTTATTCCTGCTTAGCTTCTCATCTTGAACCAGGTTTTTCAACAAACTGCTCTAGCATTCTGTGTCATACATATTCTCCTATTCACTGAAAATGACACGCACACCGATCTTATTGATTGGCAGAAGCGCCAGGATTGCCATCAAGGTGTGCGAGGATTTGCTGCCTGAGTATGATGGTACGTGGTGTTTAATTTGATCGCTCATGTCTCCTCGCGATTAGCTCTACTTCACCCAAGACTTACCTTCTTCACAGTTATACACGTCATTCTCAGTGCCGAACAAGGCGTCAAAGATCTTCCCCTTCTGTTGTCAACGCCTCCTAGAGTTCCTGAGCATAGTCGAGATAACATTGGCTCGCAAAAGTACGATAGAAGAGCACGGGCAATTGCAGTAGGTGGTGGAATCGATGACGATTTGTTTCACGAGATGAAGAATGCATGCAAGCATGTTGACAAGAGCACTTTTTGGGTAAGCCTGAACCATCTGGACGAATGCAGCGGCAAGCGACAATGCTTATGAGTAACCAGGTCAGAGCCGACATCTCGGTCGACAACATGCCAGATCTTAGTGACACAGAAGCCTTTGGAGCCGAAACAGCGAAACGCGTCAAGCGGAAGCTGAACGAGCTCGAAGTCTGCACAGAAGAAGAAGCAGTAAAGAGCGAGGGTGTACATTTTTTCTGATCAGTCCAACTCTGAAGCAAAAACTCTTCACTCTACCGTTTCCCACTTCTAATGCTTCGTCATCAACATCACAAAACATTCAATCAACCCATAGACCAGCTCAATAAGAAGCACATACCCAACATACTTACCTACATTCCCCATCCCACAACCATACTGCTTCAACACCACCTACCCATCAATTATGCACTGATCCTCTAGACCACTCTTGTACATACACTCGCACCCCTCTATACACCTATAATTTCCACTCTCTAATTCGTTCACCATCATGCCCTGAAACACATATGCGTGATGATCAATCTTAGAAGAGAATGAAAATAATCTCCGAAACACATTCGGCTCGCTCAGGTGCACCATGAACCTATTCACAAACATCTACAGTCCTTTTTTCGAAAGCCGTAACAGCTAGAACGAAGAAAAAGATGGAGATGAGGGTGCATAGCAGCATGAAGAGAGATTAGGTGGCGAGGAGGTTGAGGAAGAACCATATTGCCCACGTCCAACCCCTGAGCCGTATGATTGAACATTCTCAGCCAATAAATCACTACGCTGAATGATATTTTGATGATTCAAATACGGAATTCCAATGAAAAAATTCGCTGCCATGCATGCCGTAGGCCCGTATATTTCGTTGGCGCTCTTTCTTTGGAATGATGCCAGCCAGGTCTTCGAGTTGTGCGGGGACGCACGCCACGGTCATGAAGGACATGAACGCACCACCGAAGAATAGCGCATTGGTGAAGTTCTGAATGTTGGAGTGCGTGGGCGCGAGGCGCAGCCAGACTGTGCGGATGCAGTATGCGTGGGAGATCTGTATGAAGACATGATCAAGTGTGCTTCAAGTATACATACCTAGGCCCCATCAACGCAATCATTCCTTCAGCTTCCACCACGCCACTGATGTTGGAAAGGATGCCAAGAGGCTATTTTGTCGTACGGTCGACCTTGACAGTGACAGTGACGTCTTTCCACGCGAAATTCTGCACTGTGTTATTCCTACGATGCGCTTGATTTTCGACCCGCAGCTTGCTTTTTGACACCGGCTAAATGATTTGACGCCGATATATCAAAAACAGAGTTTGAAATCGTCGATACTATCCTGACCAATACCGGTGTCAGTGTTCGGTTCGATCGAGTTGGGTGCGATGATGATGAGAACTCGAAATGTCTACTGCAGGATTGAGCCGTCAAAGATCTTCATCCATAGGCCGCTCAAATCCCTATAAAAGTCCAACTCGACTCCTACGCTGTCATCGGTGACCTCGGACCAATAAGACTCAGCTTACATTTAACCCCAGGCCCCAGCTCATTAGCATCGAGGGACAGCTGCGGCAAAGTCATTGGCTACCAGGAATATTAGGAACAATAATATATGCGATTCTTGCAGCTGTGTCTTTGTATGCTAGGGCGGAAAAGAGTTTTGACAAACCAGTTCTACGTAAAGTTAATTTCCTAGCGATTCGGGTGTCTTTGCATCACCTAATATGTCCCTCATTTTATATGTACGAGACAAGAAGAGTTGAAATAGTAGCGATTTATCTTAGTAAGTTAACAAAATGAGTAATTCTGCCAACTACTATAGGCTCGTAGTTTAACGTAGCCGGCTTGTCCGCAAACTCGATCGTACACTGCTCTGGTCACAAGCTCCTTACACAATAAAGTAACACACAAAGAAAATAACACATAACAGCGCAAGACCTAAACACTGTGGAACTATATTTCGCCCGTTTCATGATGCTTCGACACCAGAGCAATCATTGGTGTCAAAGCATCCAAATTTTGAGGCTATGGTCATGTATCTAAGTGGCGTAGTTCGGCGGCGCGTAAGGCAGAATGGCCCCTGTACATTCACCGGTCCGGCGCACAAGGTATATATACGAGATGTGCAGCTCTTTCGTTCCATCTTAACAAAATCCTCCTATCCACTCCAAAAAGACTACTACAAACCCTTCGAAGACCTCCCAGAACGATGCCCGGTTGCAAGTACTCTGATCCGAAAGAAGGGGGACTTGAATGCGGCAAAACGTGTCAGCAAGGCGCCGAATATTGCGAAAAACGTAAGAGAGTTAATCCAAAGGCTATGGACTTCATTGATAAGCCATGCATCAGACGAATGCAATAAGCCTGGCTGCCATAATAAGAGAACGGCGACTCGCTCGGGTACTACTCTTGAGACTAAGTGTGTTCAACGTACGTGCTTCTTTACCTGTGCACACTAAAACCGCTCACTATATTAGACCTTCATTAACAGTCGGGTATTGATGGGAAGCAAGGATGGACACTCGTTTTAGATGGAGAAGGCGTGACGGATGAGGGAGCTGCCATGTTGGCTGGCCAGCTTTACACATAGGAAACCTATACAAACAGTGACTCGCTGCCTCCTTTCTCATTGAGCACATATGTGATTGAAAGTTGATGATGATTCGTATAGCGTCGAGTGATCAGTGGCGCGTGGATCATGAACAAAATAATCCTTCAACGTGACTGTGCTTGAGAACCACTCACTCTATTTCAGTCGATCGCGATTTAGTGGACGCATTCCCACTCAAAGCAAGCTCGGTTGGGCTGACACTCTTGATACTGGTCTCCTGAGTCCTACCACTACGGTAGGCAGATGTTTCTGAGCATACTCCGTACACAGGCTCGAAACAGTGGCCAGCCTAGATGAGACGCAGTAGTGCATCAAAATGGCCATGATCATCAGCCCCAAAGCAACGTCTCTTAAAGGTTTAACATGAGGATCTTGTTTCCCAGGCGCCGAAAACGCAGCAGGCATCGAGTGAAACTATAATGCGGGGTCACTGCATCCATGGTTGCTGGAGGCCCGTGCCAAGCTTCCTTACCTAACCTGTCCGAAACAGGCATAGACTCTGCGCGTGTCAGAACGCGCCGTTCGGAGATGATATATATTACCTATCGCGGTCTGTACAAATGCCAAACACATGATCCACTATGGTGGTAAGAACAGTGTTATGCGTTGCGGAAAAGCCATCGATTGCGAAAGCAATCGCAAATCACTTAGGAGATCAAGTGACTACCGTGAGCACAGACGTGCGCAGTCCGCCAGCCGAGCTAATGGACGTGCAGCATAACATCCAAGGCAATCCGTATGTGAAGAACTACGAATTCGACTACACCTTTTCGCAGTGGGGTCCTTGTCATGTCACGATGACCTCTGTGCTAGGTCACCTCCTCAGCCACGAGTTTGAGCCCCGATACAAGAGCTGGACTTCATGCGACCCATCTTCGCTTTTCGACGCTCGCATCGAGGTTTTCGTTGGTAGCAACGGAAAGCCTATCGCGGACAACATCAAGCGAAACGCTCGCCGGGCCGACGTGCTCTACATTTGGACCGACTGCGACCGTGAAGGTGAGCACATAGGCACCGAGATTCGATCGGTGGCAGCGCAAAGCAACCAAGCGCTGGGTCGCGCAGGCGGCACAGTAAGGGCACATTTCTCCAACATCGAAAGGGCGCATATCATTCACGCTGCACAGCATCCTGCCAATCTCGATGAAGCGCAAGCCGACGCAGTAGCTTCTCGCATCGAGCTCGATCTTCGTGTGGGCGCAAGCTTCACCCGGCACCTCACTCTGAGTCTTCGTCCTGTGCTCCAACGAGGCAACCTGTCAGAAGCCTCTCAATTGATCAGCTACGGAAGCTGTCAATTTCCTACGCTTGGTTTCATCGTCGAGCGCTACTTGCGTGTTCGGACTTTCATCCCGGAACCATTCTGGGGCATCAAACTGACGCATCAAAAGGCTGGAACAAGCGTGAACTTTACTTGGGCTCGGAAACATCTCTTCGACAGAATGACAGCTGTTATTCTCTATGAGTGGTGTCTCACTTCGCAGAGTGCTCAGGTCCAAAAGGTCAAAACTAAGCCAACGAGCAAGTGGAAACCCTTACCTTTGACTACTCTAGAGCTTCAGAAGTGCGGCAGCAGATTTCTCGGAATGGACAGTCAAAAGGTTCTGCAGCTTGCAGAGAAGCTATATCAAAAGGGCTGGATCAGCTATCCTCGAACCGAGACAGATCAGTTCGATCAAGGTATGAACCTTCGCGACCTCGTCCAGAAGCAGGTGCAGGGCGGCCGCTGGGCTGCTTATGCATTGGCGCTGGTCGAGGGAGGCTTTTCGTGGCCCCGTAACGGTCATCATAACGATAAGGCCCACCCTCCTATCCACCCGGTTAATTTCGTCAATCCAACTACGCTCTCACATGAAGAGCAGCGTGTACATGAGTTCGTCGTCCGACGCTTCCTAGCATGCTGCAGCAAAGACGCCCAGGGATCAAAGACTAATATTAGCATTCTCTATGGACCAGAAACATTCAATGCATCGGGCCTTGTAATATTAGAGCGCAACTATCTCGATGTCTACGTTTACGATCGGTGGAGCAACCAAGAGCTTCCCCCGTTCGCCGAAGGCGAGGTCTTCGAGCCGACCGAAGCTATCCTCAGTGAAGGCAAGACGTCGCCGCCTGGGTATCTAATTGAACCGGACCTGCTTGCGCTGATGGATGCGAATGGTGTCGGCACCGATGCCACAATGGCTGACCATATTGCCACAATCGTACATCGACAATATGTCGAAGCCAGAACCCAGTCAAGACAGGCGCGGCATGGAAATGACGAAGAAGAGTCCGAGGAGTTGCCCACCCAACCGAGAGTCGGAAATCGTCATAGGGGCAGAACGACAGTAGCCCGTCGTGGTGCCGGCCGCGGTGGCGGTGGAACAGGTATTCGGGAATTTATACCCACGACGCTAGGAGTCGCTTTGGTTGAAGGCCACGAGAATATGGGGTTCGAGACTAATTTGACGAAGCCTTTTTTACGCAAGGAGGTAAGACAACGTCCTTGATCAATCTCCCTAGCGGGCTGCGACTGACAAGTGTAGATGGAGCTGAAGATGAACGCCATATGCAATGGACAAACGACAAAGGCTCGGGTCGTGAGCGAAACCATTGAGCAGTATAGAGGTGTCTATGCTCGCATGCAGCGACACCCGGACGTCCTTCATAAGTTAAGGACTAATTCCCGGCGTACCTACTTCTCCGCTGATGTGATTGTAGGCTGTTCGAAAGTATGTTTTCGGTGAAATCAACTGAGGATCGTCTACCAATTACCGCGCCTCTCAACCTGTCATTCTCTCGTGGCCTAGGCAGGGATTCCAACGTCATGATCTTTTGGCAAGGCTCCATTTTTTTTTGCGTAGATTTGTCTGTCACAGCTAACGAGCTGGTTCATTGAGTTTATTTCCTACTTCTTGTGAAACCGGAGAGTTACCCTACCCATCCCACTAAACAGCTTTTCTCCATCTCCAAGCCCCTCACAACTCACCACATCCAAAACCACGAGCGTAGACTTGTTAACATACTTGCGTATATCATTTATCTCATCTAAAACTAGTCTAGGGTAGTATACATACGCCATTCTTTTCTGCAAAAGTCATAGACCTGAATCCTTCCCCAGCGCCCCAAAACACCGCACAATCATCCCCCCTCCCCCTAGCTAGACCTACTTTAAACAAACAGTCCCAAAAGCTACTACCCCCAGCTTCAATTCTTCCAAATACCTACGACCATAACAGCGCGTCGCCGCGTCCGCCGGTTACACAGCTTTACATACGGTCCCGTACCTCACCTTGACACTAACGCTAATCCCACCAAGGAAAACCCAATTAATCAGGCTTTTTTTCTTTTGTGCTGGGAGTCCATATACACACATGCATGTTTTTATGTCTCAGGCTGGTGTTTCGGGATTTGCTGTGTGAGCGGGATAAACTGTTATTAGTACATCCCTTTGCATTCTCCATTCCGACGTACGTGATTAAGGATCGTCATGTCAATGGGCAATTAATATGAAAACATATATATATGTAGGCTCCGCTTGCACGCCTGCCTAATACATAAACTCGCTAATTTCCAGCAACTGTGCGTCCATGGCCCTTTTCGCGCCGACGCTGCTCTCCCTGTTTTCCCCGGTTAAGCGCTCCTCGTACGTCATCTCGAGTAACTTCTTCACACTCGCCTCGCCCATCAGCCCAGCAGGCATGCCGAAATCTCTGCCGTGTGCTTTTGCCCTCGCGACGATGGCGTCCGGACCAGCGGTGAAAAGGTCGAAGAAGAGCGCTGTGTTGGGTAGTTGGGCGCCTTCTTCGATATTTTTGAGATTTTGCTGGAGTACTAAGACGTTGAGCTGCATGTGTGCGCAGCCGTGCGTGTTCATGCGCTCGATGCGGGCGGTGCACAGCGACAGGAGGTATGTGTCCATTAGGGCGGCGAGGCCGTGGGTCATGCGTGCGTAGATATCTGCGGGGGCGTAGCGGGCGACTTCGGTGTCGAAGGCGACGAGGTTGGAGTTGAGGGCGAGGATGATTGGGGCGGGGTCGTTGAGGGATGCGTCGATGAAGAGGTTGGGTTGCAGTGAGGTGGATAACGAGTGGAGGATTGTGCTGCGGACGGAGAGGTAGAGGGTGCGGAGGATGCGGGTGCTGAGGGATTGGTAGTCGGATACGACGCGGTCGAATTTGCTGGAAAATGTTAAAACATGCAGTCAATGTGAAAGTGAGGGGATGGGACTTACGTAACGGTCTCATGATTGAGTGGAAGGTAGACAGGCGTGCCCTCTACCCTGGGCTCGGACGAGGTGAGCATTGTCCATCGCTGTATATGTCTGTCTTTCGATGCCTCTGAAGGTGCAGAGTTGGTGGCTCGATCACTAATATGCCGTAATCGTGCTGTCTTGGTGGCTAGCCACTTCATACTTGTGTGCAACCGACAGAGGTTAACAATATTCTTCTTATCTTGCAGCATGTCCGCATGGTCCAATGGCTCCTGGTTGATTGCTTGTATGAGAAGACCAATCTCGTTCCCGATAAGTTGATCACAGATGTCGGTGTCAGACCAAGGATCAGATTGAAGGATTTGCGACACAAGCCTTTCCATCTCTTCAGACTCAGACCAGGCAGCGGGTGCTTTCAGCCGCTGACCCGATAGCCGTGGCTGTGAACGGCTAACAAGGGCTTCGTACCATCCAACGCACTTTTGCGCGTACGTGTCCATCTGAACGACGATGAGTTGGGAGAAGGCTTGGTCGTGCGGTAGATTGTCGAGCATCTTGCAAAATGCTGTGATGAGATTGAAGAATTGCGCAGTACCCTACATTATTAGCGAGAGTCGAGTTATGAAGAGACACCAGCTCACCTTGAAGATCGGCTTCTTGGAGTACTTTGCCCAATGCAGATCCTCGCTAAATGAGTCAAGTTCAATAAATGTTTGTGAAGACATCTCGGCGAGTGTCTCGTCCAGCTGGGGATGGAACACATTCACGAGGAATTCATCGAGAAAGGAAGTCAAAGTGCTCATGACGATATCTGAGTTCGGGGGCACGACTTCCTTGAGGCGATTGAGGAAATCTAGCGATGGTGGGAGCAATATGCCCATATTGAACACACTTGGTTCAACGAGTAGCTTGTGCCCAGTCGCACTCCCATCGAGATTTGCGCTTGTATCAGCCACCATGTCTTCCGGTCTTTTTGAGTCTGAGACAAGGCCAGGTACCGATGACTTGAGAATGAACTCGAGATCGTCCCGCTCCTGTACGAGGTCGGGTGATTTGATATTCATGTCAGACAGCTTGAACATGCGCTTGGTCTTGTCTCGTGGAGCACGCGAAAATGCGCTCCCAGCCGACTTCTGGCCCTGCCCTGTGCGATATGAAGCTTCGCCGTCGGTCGCTAGATAGTCGTGCAGCAACGAGCGCATCTGCGTGGGTGTTAGTGTGAGACTTTTCTTTCGGTCGCATTACATGCCTCGCTTTGATAGAGCTTCCACAATTCCTTGAAGCCACGGGTCAGGGTCGCACTCGACGAATCGCGCAACCCCTCCCGGCGGACGATGCCCGCAACTACATCATGGACAGCACGATGGCTTTCAGCGATGGCTTCAAATCGAGCATAGAGGGTCCAGAGCAGATCATTGAGGAGCGTCGACCGGATTTCATCGCTTTCAATACCAGTCTTGGCCTTGCCATCTTTTCTAGATGCATAAGCTCGTAATACGCTTGGATGTCTTTGTGCAACTTCGTTGTTCGACTTGTCTACAACCTTGAACAACTCAACAGGCAATCGCTGCTCAATTGTGTTGATGGCCACGTCTAGGCGGTTCATCTTATTGAGCGATTCGATCACGAGTCGTATGTACTGGAACGTGTCGGTTTCGGGGTTATGCGTGGAGTCATCGGTCATCTGGTCGAGTTAGTTGCGCAGATGATGGTAACAATCTTGTGTGCTTACAGGTTCCGAGGTATCAAGACCGTCTAAGAAGAAGTATAGCAGCCTGCCCCTAGAATCTGTCTGCGTTCGTTCTGAGATACCGCCCTTGACTTGGTTCTGTGCGTATTCCTTCCACCTATCCTCGCAGTATGGTGACTTGAGGTACAGGTGGCTGTGAAGCTCTTCAACCAGAATGTCTGTCAAAGACACCTCCTGGTTGCTGAGGTAGGTGCGCAGGTCATTAAGAGCACCAATATTCTCCATTTCTGATCTTCTGATCATGAGAAGTGCTTTTTGAAGGATATCTACTGCAGTCAGAAAGCGCTTCTCTGATATGCGTGCCTCGAGCTGCTCGGGGACGAGTTGTAGCTCTTCGATGGCATGCAGCATTTGCAGCATGTCATCATAGTTCTGAGATGCAGATGCAAAGTCTTTGAGCTCAAGCTTGGCTGTCGAGAGCTGGGTTTTGGCGGACGTCAGGGAAGACTTGAGATTTCTGACACGGTGCTGGGAGCTCTGCAGGCTTGACTGGATTTGATGGAAGGTACCAATGGAGCTGTTGAAACCCTGATGATGCTCGTTCACGATGGCTTTGAGGGCCTGCTGCAGCTCTTGGTGTGTCGTTCTGAACTGGCCATATTGGCTGGCCAGGCCAAGCGAACTTGAGTCCATGAGCTTCAGTGCGACCTCGATTGGGACGCACTGGTCCTGGGTCATGAAGTCCCAGTTCTGACGAATGTACTGCAGTACGTCTTCGATGCGCTGGCTGCCGGGGCCATAATTTTCATTGCCATTTCCATTTCCGCCCGGCCTGCTGCGAGTCTGCGTCTCTCTGCTGCGTCGGTTTGCACGAGTGCGCTCAACACTCGTAGGCCGTATGACCTGGGGCGCATCTTCTTGCGATTGTTGCAGGCCGCCGTAGCCCCCTGGCCGTCGATCTCGCCCGCCGCTCTGAGGTCGGGCCTGTTCGTCCTCTCGGGCGTTGAAGCCGCCATAGCCTCCAGGTCTTCGCTCCCTTTGGCTGTCATTGCTCGGCCGCCGGGGATAGTCGTCGGCCGGTGCAGGCATGGCCCCGTATCCGCCTGGTCGACGCTGGCGGTTGCCGTAGTTGCCGTTCGTGTACCCGCCGTTGGCCCCGGCCTGCGAGTAGCCCGGAATGCGGGACATGGTGCGTCCAACAGTCGCAAGCTTATATATGTCGTATGCGCGCAGGCGTCAAGATCATGGCGTGCACCTGGGCGCGTTGCGCATCGTCGGGCAGTGTCGTGGCGGGCTTGCGGGGCGCTCGGGGGTGTCTACGGTTACGTTGCAGCAGCAGCAGAGATCGTCTGTCGCAGAGATGTACTTGGAATGCGCCAGGCCAAGGACAATGGACGCAGCACGGCGCAGGTGAGACAAGTCCGCTCTAGGAACATGTGGTGGTGCCAGCGGTGAGGCTGCCCAGTCGCGTCCGGGCCGCCCTTCACCACGCCAAGCCCGCCACTTCCGCCCGCAGTGCTCTGTCCACCCCACCCTCACCACGCCAAGCCCGCCGCCTCCGCCCGCAGTGCTCTCACCCCGCCAAGCCCACCCGCTCCGCTCCGCACGTCCCAAGCTTCTTCCGAGTCGGCCTTCTTCGTGCGCCTTGCAGTGCTCTGTCCACTCTCACCTCGCCGTCGCCGACCTGCCATGCTGCGCTGATTCGATGCCCACCTCCCCCTAAACCCAACTTCCTCCCGCCTCCTCCCCCATCTGGCCGCGTTGCCTCCAAACCCATCATGTCTGCCGTCTACGCCAACGGCGCCCACGGCGTCAACAGCGCAGGCAGCATGTTCCCGCCGCCGCGCTACTCGGACGTGCCCAGCGCCATCACCATCTCGGTCGCGGACGAAGAGGGCGGCCAGCTCGACGTAGAAGTCGCGCTCGACGAGGACATCCAGGACGACCCGACGGAGCTGTGCGCCATCCTGGAGAACGAAAAGAGCCTGACGTCGACATGGGTGCAGGTCGCCGTCGCCTACGCGAAGCAGAAGAAGGTCGACGTGGCCGTGGACGTGCTCAAGCAAGCCATTGCCGTCTTCGGGCGCGCGCGCGCCGAGGAGAGGCTCAGCATCCTCAACGGACTCTGCTGGCTGTATCTGCTCAAGTGTCGCGAAGCGCCGCGAGTAAAGTCCGGTAAGCCCTGGCACCTGCCTCCATACGAGCGCCACTAATGCCCCCAGACGCGACCGCAGATCCCGACCTCAAGACCAAAGACGCCTACATCCAGGAGGCCACCAGCGTGCTCAACGAGGCCTCGCGCATCAGCCCCTCGCACCCGCCGCTTTTCCTGGCCCGCGGCGTCCTCCAGCTGCTTCGCGCCTCTCTGCAAGGCCCCTCGACGACGGCCGGTCCGAATCTCATCAGTGTAGAGCGCGCCGAGACGCTGAAACAGGCGGCCAAGTGCTTTGACGACGCGCTCAGAGCGTCGGCTGGAAAGAATCTCATGGCCAAACTGGGCAAGGCCCGTGTCAGCTACTCCATGGGCAGGTGGGCCGAGGCTCTCAAGGGCTACCAGAATGTCCTCGAGAGCTCGCCGGATCTGATCGACCCCGACCCGCGCATTGGAATCGGCTGCTGTTTCTGGCAACTTGGGTTCAAAGATGATGCTGCAGGCGCATGGCAAAGATCTCTGGACCTCAACCCAAAGTCCAAGATTGCTTCGATTCTGCTGGGTATATATAACCTTTACCTTTCCTCGCAACTGCCGCCCACGGATCCCGACTTCACCAAATTTTACAAAAAGGCCACCAACGAGTATGTCATACCCGCGACGAAGCTGGACAACACGTTTCCCTTGACATGCGCCACCCTCGGGAGCTATTTCATCATCCGCAAGGACTGGGCAAAAGCACAGACGGTCGCAAGGCGTGCCATCGATCTCACCGACGTCAACGCGGTCGCTAGCGACGGCTGGTACCAACTTGCTCGGAAAGCCCACACAGAGGGTGACACGGCAGAAGCGTCTTTGTGCTACACCAAGTCTGATCAGGCCCGCGGAGGAGACGAGCGAGGCTACATCCCAGCCAAATTCGGCTCTGCACAGATGAATGTTCTAATGCACAACTATGACGGTGCTAAATTCCGCCTGGAGAAGATCCTCCAACAACAGCCAACTCTAGAAGCCCAGACGTTGCTGGGCACGCTTTACGCCGAGGACGTCTTCACCGCGCAGAACAACAAATCTACAGAAGACAAGTCAGCCGAGTTGAAGAAGGCTCTCAAATATCTCGAGGATGTCCAAAAGGCGTGGCGAGACCCGAAAAAGAAGGTCACACCTGACCAGTCGGTCCTCCTGAACTTGGCGCGACTCTACGAGGCAGACCATCCGGAGAAAAGTCTGAAGTGCCTCGAGGAGGTGGAGCAGATGGAACTTGATGCAATTCCAGAAGAAGACTACCCAGAAGACCTTGAAGAAGAGTACGAGATCAAGGCTGCTCTCCGCGAACTTCTTCCACCCCAGCTCCTCAACAACATGGGTTGCTTCCACTTCCAGGCAGAGCGCTATGCTCGCGCACGGGACCTGTTTCAGGCTGCACTGAATGCATGTGTCAAGGCCGCCTCCCGTGACGAATCCATTGATACCGATGCTTTGGTCACCTCTATCAGTTACAATCTTGGTCGTTGTTACGAGTCGGAAAGCATGCTGGAGGAAGCCAGGGAGGTATACGAGAATCTTTTGAAACGACATGCCGACTACGTGGACGCGCGCATCCGACTGACATACATCTCCCTGCGTCAAAATCCGAGCGATCTCGGTCCCAGAGCAATGAAAGATCTATTCAAGGACTATGAAGATAACATTGAAGTTCGGGCTCTTTATGGTTGGTACCAGAACAAGTCCAAACGCCGGACGCAAAATTTCGCGACAGACGAGGAACAACGACTGTACAAGCACACCCTAATGAGGTCCGACAAGCATGATCGGTATTCTCTCATGGGTATGGGCAATATCTATTTGACCATTGCTCGCGAGATGCCAAGAAGTACAGAGAATGAGAAGGACAAGCGTCGAAAAACTTACGAAAAGGCTGTCGAGTTCTTCGACAAGGTGCTCCAGCTCGACCCGAAGAACGCGTATGCTGCTCAAGGTATCGCAATTGCTTTAGTCGAAGATAAGAAGGATTACTCGACTGCACTACAGATCTTCATGAAGGTCAAGGAGACGCTCAAGGATTATAGCGTGTATGTCAATCTAGGCCATACCTACTGCGATATCAAGCAGTACGCTCGCGCAATTGAGAATGTAAGCTTGTCATGCCGCATTTCTAGGGCTTCCCTAACAGAACCCAGTACGAAGCAGCTCTAGCAAAAGCAGGTCGACAGAATGACCCCAAGATCCTTGCTTGTCTCGGACGCACCTGGTACCTGCGCGCACGTCACGATCGCAGCTATGAAGCATTCCGCACCGCGCTCGAATATTCCCAGCAGGCTCTCAAGATCGTTCCTTCAGACTTGGCTTCCCAGTTCAACGTCGCGTTCATTCACTTCCAGATTGCGCAAATCATCATTGGCATTCCCGAAGCGGATCGTACGCTACAACAGGTGGACGATGCCGCGACAGGCCTTGCCGATGCCATTGAAGCTCTGGAGCAAATTGCAAAAGCCGAAGCACCGCCCTTCCCAAAGAACGACATCACATCTCGCGCAAACATGGGTCGCAATACCATGATTAAGCAACTCGAACGCCAACGTGAGAAGCAGGTCACGTACGAGGAGGTGAATGCGAGCAAACTCGAGCAAGCGAGAACGCTACGCGAAGAAGAGATTCGTCGGCGCGCAGAATCCAAACAACATGCAGAGCAAGCGGCCCAAGATCGTCGACGCAAGATCATTGAAGATCAGGAACGCATTGCCGCCCGCGATCGTGAACTCATGGACAAGCGAGGAGAAGAAGAACGACGGCGCCTGGAGGAAGACGAAGACAGGGAACTGCGGAGGGCCGAACGCAAGGCTCGTGGGCCCAAGCAGCCGAAGCGCAAGAAGAAGGACGCAGATTCGGACACCGAGGTGGGGTCTGATTCGGATGCAGCGGAACCGAGATCGCGTCGCCGCAGAACGACTGCTTCGGGCACTGAAGGCCTTTCCGACCAGGAGCGACCCCGGGAGAAGAAGAAGAGGAAGTTGGCGCGGAAGAGCGAGCCAAGTGGCAAGTACAAGTCGGCCGAGTTCATCGACGATGACAGCGACGATGATGCCCATCTACCTGCGGAAGACACTGAGAAGGCGGACGCGCAACTGGCGAGCGAGGGCGAAGGAGTTGCAGCAGCCCCTCGTGCGCGCAAGGGCCGCGTCGTCGACGACGAAGATGAAGACGAGGAAGACGGTGTTGCCGCACCCAAAGAGAACGGCGCCGTGATAGACGAAGAGGACGATGAGTAGCGAGAAGGAGTAGGGGTGTTTCTATAAGTTTGACATTTATTCTTCCATCTCGTATGCATCAGCGCTACGGCGTCCTGGAGTGGCCAAAACTCGCACTGCACGGCAAAGGCTGGACTTTGGCATTCTTTCTTAGTGGCCGGATATGGCATGCAGAGTTAGTTTTGTAAGATAGTGTCGATTGAATTTGCTTCTCCCGTGCTATATATGATCTGCTGTACTCCGTAGATGGGTGAGATGACGTTGCTAGATCCGAGCATAGGCCGAGCCATCTCCGGCGCCCGAGCTCCAACCCCGGCGTCACCGATGCGCGCACTGAGATGCGACTTTCCGTAGACGCGCCGCCCACACGCCAAATCGAGCTTCTGGACGCGGCTGAAGCTGCCGATACTCGCGTAGGCCATGTTCCCCAGCGCCCGGTAGCATTCCGCTCTACTCGAAGCCCGCCATGGCGTACGACCTGGGCAGCGGGTATGCTCCGCCCAGCACGAGCAATGCGCAAGAGCAGGACGGCTCCTTGCCAATGTTCAACATAGAACGAGTGTCGCTGCAGTTCAGCATTTCGTCCGACTTTGTCGCCGCCGCCGTTGCCAACAATGTCCTTATCCTTGGGCTTTCGACGGGGCGCATCTTGCGCATCGACTTGGACAGCCCAGCTGACATAGACGGTGAGTGGGCGGCACCTCGCGACAACTACTGCCAAGCTGATACTGGCCGCTGTCAGATATTGATCTGCCGAAGAAGCCATCTGAAGTTGGTGTGATAAAGCGCCTGTTCCTCGACCCCTCGGCATCACACCTCATCGTAACCACGACCCTCGCCGAGAACTACTACCTGCACACGCAATCGCGAACACCAAAGGTGCTGTCGCGGCTAAAGGGCGTTGCAATCGAAAGCATATCATGGAATCCATCGCAGCCGACGGCATCAACACGCGAGATATTGGTAGGAGCTTCAGACGGCCATGTGTACGAGGTGTACATTGAGCCCTCGTCCGAGTTCTACAGGCGGGAAGAGAAATACCTGAAAGACGTCTATCACGCAAACGACGGGCCCATTGTCGGCCTCTGGACAGACACAGTACCTGGACGGGCCGATCTGCGGCGGGTCATCATCGCGACGCCCTCAACGTTTCTACATTTTGCGGGCAAGCTTGGCCGATCGGGCCATGAAGGCAGCGGCTCCACATTCTCAAAGCTCTTCGAGAGTGAATCGGCCACCGTACACGAGATTTCAAACGCCGCGCCCTCCGCCACATCTCTCCTGGCCGTCTCGCCAGAACTCCAGGAAACGCACGCATACGACCAATCCAACGCTGAGCGGATATTTGGCTGGCTGACATGGCAAGGCGTGTTCCATGGCAAGCTATACTTGTCACAAGACACACATGAACTTGGCGGCAAAGTACTCGGCGACTCAAAAATGTTGCCTAGATCGCAGATCCCACCCTCACAAACCGCCAGCGGGAGGACGAGAAAGACGCAAGAGCCGGTCAGCTCAATGATCCTGAGTCAGTGGCACATTCTGCAACTCGTCGAAGGGAGAATAGTCGTAATCAATCGCCTGGACGACACTGTTGTTCTGGATCAAGTCGTGCTCGAGCCTGGCCAAAGTGCCATCGGACTAGTAGCCGACATCAAGAAAAACACCTACTGGCTCTTCACGACTCGCGAGATCTTCGAGGTTGTTGTTACCGACGAGACAAGAGATGTTTGGAAGATCATGCTCAAGTCACAGCATTTCGGTGCTGCATCACAGTATGCAAAGACTTCGGCGCAGAAGGATGCAGTCGCGACAGCGTCTGGTGACTACCTTGTTGGTAAGGGCCAGTACATGGAGGCTGCCACAGTGTATGGTCGGAGCACCAAGCCCTTCGAGCAAGTCGCGTTAGCTTTCATCGACAAAGGAGAGCAAGATGCGCTGCGGAAATATCTCCTCACCAAGTTATCGACCTTGAAAAAGGCACATGTCATGCAGCGAATCATGGTGGCTACCTGGCTCGTTGAGCTGTATATGGCGAAGCTGAATACCCTCGATGACACCATCACCACCAGAGCCGAGCTCTCTGAAAGCATGAACACCGCCGAAACACACGACCAGCTGTCAGTGATTCGGAGAGAGTACCAGGAATTCGCTAGCAAGTACAAGACGGATCTCGATCGGAAAACGGTCTACGAGATCATCAGCAGTCATGGTCGAGAAGAAGAACTTCTGTATTTTGCTACAGTGGTCAACGACTACAACTATGTCCTCTCGTATTGGGTGCAACGGGAGCGATGGACTGAGTCTTTGGATGTTCTCAAGAAACAATCAGACCCTGAAATTTTCTACAAATATAGCAGTGTGCTGATGGCGCATGTCCCTGTGGAGCTTGTCGACATCATGATGCGTCACACCACATTCGATGCGCAGAAGCTCATCCCAGCATTCCTGAACTACAACAACTCAACAAGGGCCTCATTAAGTCAGAACCAAGCAGTGCGATACCTCCTCTTCGAAATCAATCAGCACAACTCTACCGACGCCGCTGTCCACAACACTCTCATCTCCATCTACGCTTCCAATCCCGCGACCGACGAGTCCGCTCTCCTAGCCTACCTCGAAGGCCAATCCCAAGCGCACGAGCAAAACTACGATGCCGACTTCGCCCTCCGTCTCTGCATCCAACACAAACGGGTCCAATCTTGCGTGCACATTTACAGCTCCATGCAGCAATACGCGCAAGCCGTCGACCTAGCCCTCTCTTACGACTCCATAGACCTCGCCTCCACCGTCGCCGACCGCTCCAACACCACCCCCGCCCTCCGCAAAAAGCTCTGGCTCGCCATCGCCAAGAAAGTTATTTCTTCATCCTCGGGCATTAAGACCGCTATTGAATTCCTCCGGCGTGTAGATCTACTGCGCATCGAGGACCTCATTCCCTTCTTTCCTGACTTTGTCGTCATAGACGACTTCAAGGAAGAAATATGCTCCGCCCTCGAAGACTACAGCCGACGCATCGATAGCTTGAAGGAAGAAATGGACGACAGCGAACGCACGGCCATGCACATCAAGAGCGACATCAAGGCGCTCGGACAGCGCTACGCGATCGTCGAACCAGGTGAGAAGTGCTATATTTGCGGCTTACCGCTGCTAGCTCGACAGTTCTTCGTGTTCCCCTGCCAGCACGCATTTCATAGTGATTGTCTGGCGAAGAAAGTCGTGGATGTGGCAGGTGCAGCGAGAGGAAGGAGGATCGGCGAACTGCAAGTCGAAGTGAGTAAAGGCGTCGGAGGCTTGAAGAGGGAACGGGCGATTGCCGAGTTGGATGCGTTGGTGGGAGGGAGTTGGTAAGTTTATTCTCTATTATTTCCCTTCCATGGTCGTCACATTGATACGCTAACTTGTGTGTGAAAAATGTAGTGTGCTCTGCAGTGAAATCGCGGTCAAAATGATTGATCAGCCGTTTATTTCGTCACGGGATGATAAGGCGGATTGGGCGCTGTGAAATGCAAGCCAGTCATCTACATAGCGTAGCCGTGGAGCACGTTGTGTCATCCAAAGGTTGATTTATTTGGCATCAGATACGTAAATAAATACTCCCACGATATGATGCGGACACGCATACTGAGCAAGCGATCCTTGGAATGGACAAGGGTGGTTGGGATGACTTGATTTGTTTTAAACGTTTGATACGTAGGTAGGCAATATGTAATAAAATCCTCGTGGCGGATTAATGACTTGCGTTGTGGGTGTTGGTTTGGGTTCTAATGAACGTGCTATTCTTAGGGGGGCTACGCTCGTCGCTGACCCAAAGGGTTGCATGGCGCTTGGACCTGGACAAGTCAGGATTGTAGATGGTATCGTATGGACTTGCTTCACTGGAAGTAAGTTCACATGACAGTTAGTGACAGACAGTGAACTAGAAGGAAAGGAAAGCGAATATCGTGAGTTGCGCAAATTTTTGGATGTAGTAAGCAAAATTAATCTGACTTGGAGACTTGAGATCATCAGGACTAATTAGTTGTCCGTCATCTCTCCTTGTTCGATCTTTCCTGAACTACACAGTCAGAATCCTCCTTCGCAAACCACAGTGTCGTCCAGCTAAAGCCTGATTCCTTCTTGCCTTCTCCTCGAATCACTTCACAATCGAACTTCTTCACTCTCTGCGAAACGATCATAGACATCTCCAACAGAATAATCTTCATGCCGATACGCATTCGTGGTCCAGTTTCAAACGGCAACCAGTTCCGATCCATGATTGCGCGCTTCTCCTCGGTGAACCATCGCTCTGGCCTGGAGTCGTTCGCATCTGTGCTGAAGAAGCAAGTGACACGATACGGTGTGCAACCCAAGCGTTGACACGGACATTTGCGTGAAGCACTACGCGTAGATGGGGTAATTTCTGTCAACGAGATTAGACCGTCTACATTGCCTTGCTCAAGCTCTGCTCGTAGCTTTGGACGCGCCGCTGGGTTCATTGTGAGGTACGTTCTTGCCGCTGTTGATGGAATAGCCGTGGTATGAGAGTCTGCACAAACATTTGCGCCACAAGGCCTGATGGTGTCGAATCTAGTGCTTTTGCTAGCTTATTCGAGCGGGAAACGTTTGTCCAATGAATCCTACCTGTATTCTGGACTCGGAGTTTGTCCCGAAACTGGATCCTGGATGTGCGTTTGTACGAAAGGCAAGACTTGGCCGAGGGAATGCTTGAGCTTAAGATGGTTGGCCGGAATGAGTCCAATTGTACTACCATGTGTTGAGCCGTCGTCAAGGGCGGTGATCACGCCCGTGCTGTCGCCGTCTTCTTCTGTGAGATGAGGCCGAATCCAGAGCTAAGCGTGATCTCGCTGATCACTTCAAAGGCATAGAATTGCATCAGTTCACGAACATCGACATGCTCCCCGGTCCAAGAGTATTCAAGAAGTCATTTGAACAAGATTTTATTGCATGTGTCGACGAGTGGTTCGTACGAGAGTAGATTCGTGTTCGAAAACAAATGGGCGGTAGGACGTCTCATCTTCGCATGGGCCGGAATATCAAATTCAGTAAAGGTGTTAGGCTGTGCAGCATCTCCAAAGGGGACGTAGTTGTGGCTTCCTAGGATGACTCGAGTTGCGTGTGTATTGATGCTGTATCTGTTCAGTGCAAGTATGATAACAGGTCCTGGTATTGTAAGCTGTTGATAAGTACACGGGCCTGTTTACGCACCATATTTCCTTTGTAGCTCAATGTTGTATGTTGCGAAGTCATGTTTGTAGACCGCACGTGTATAATTACCGTACAAAGGCGTTAACATCGTACGAGCCGACGATGACTTATAGACATCCATCGACTCCATCAAAGTTAATCAAGTCATCACACTTTTAGCACCTCCGTTACTCAATTCGTGACTGCTCCCTTCTGTAAATCAAATGCTCTCGAATTAATTGTTACAACTGTCAAAATATCAAGTAAATAGCTCATCATCTTCGACACGCTGCTCTTCTGCATCCTCGTCAACCTCTCCCTCTTCGACCGGCTCCCCCTCATCCAAGTCTCCTTCCTTATCCCCCTCTTCCTCTTCGTCCACCTCTCCATCTTTGACTGGCTCTTTCTCTTCATCGATATCTCCGTCTTCACCATTGCTGTCTTCCTCACTACTGCTCTCTTGCTCTTCTTCCTCACTTCCCTCATCCTCACCGCTTCCCTGTTCATTGAAAATATAGTGAATCGAAAAATTGTTCTCCTTCGTCAGAGGCTCCCCATGATTGTCTGCCCACCCAACGTTTTTCGCCTTTTTCCTTGCAGGCCGAGCTTCGTGACCGTCTTCGCCTGACATCGATTCGGCGAAGGGAGCTTTACGTTTCGCAGATGTAGGCGATGAGTTCAGAGAGGGAGAAGCAGGCGGTGAAATGTCTGCATCAAAGAGAGAGTCTTGTGAGGCGTTGCTATGCTCTGATGGTGATCTCGTGGGTGACAGGGGCTCTCTAGCCCGAGTTGGCGAGCCGACTGGAGACGGTGTTGCGGGGACTTCGCTGTCTTCATGCTCTGACTTGGGGGATGCTGGCGCGCTTGGAGGCGACGCCGTCTCGCCGAAATCGGATGGGACTTCACTCAAGCCCGGCTCATTCCCCTCCCCCTCGCTCTCCTCAATCGCCGTCGCCTGATCATCCGCATCATCCTCCTCCTTCTCTTATCTCTTCTCACTACCCATATCCTCCCCCTTCACTAACCCCTCACTCTCCCGCTCCTCATGGATATTCTTAACAATCGTAGTCCCCTGCTCAATCACAACATCCGTCTCGACTTCATTCTCATCCACCTTATCAGTCTGCACAACTTGCACGCTCTCCGTAACCGCCGCGGCAGCAAACTTCCATCCTTCGCGCTGCTCTGACAACTCAAGTGCGGGTGCAGCGGGGAGAGTGTAGTCTGCTTCTTCGTCACTGTCCTCGATAATGTCTGCGGATTTATATGTCTTGCGACTCTTCTTTGCGACGGGCGGCTCAGTGGTTGGAGCCTTGCGCTTTTCGGTCTTGATCTTTGACTTGGGTTTTGTTGCTGGAGATGGAGGAGGCGAAGATTTCTTATTCTCCCTGATTGTTGTTATTTTTGTAGCGGCGCGTTTCTTAATTAAGATTTCTTTTATCGATTCCTTTTTTTCCCCTGGGACTTCGATTGCACAGTCCTCTTCCGATTCTTCTTGTTCTCCCTCTTCCTGTGGGTGGTCCTCGTCGCTTTCAACATACTGGCTCTTCTTCAGCTCTTGCAGTATCTTGTTTTCTTCCTCTGTGGGTCTGAAGTCAGACCGGATTTCTTGCGGCGCAGCCAGCTGTCGGGCTGGTGCTGGTGGAGCAGTCTTTGCGACTTCTTCGTCTTCTATGTCCTGGGCTAATTTCTCGAACCTGGCGAACTCTATGGGACTGGGCTCAGTGGATTCGATGTCTCGTGCTTGCGATGACTTTTGAGCTGCGCGAAAGTTGTTGAGGCAGTCGTTCTGGGTGGGCATTCTGACTGTGCGGGTTTTGCGAATTGGTTGCTCAGTGATCCCGCCTTCATCAGACTCGTCAATGTGATCGAGAACCGGCCTGCGACCGTGCGATTTCTTGACAGACTTCTTAGTATCCGCGGTGGACTTTGTGTTGTCTCCAGTGGCTTCCGCCGTCTTTCTCTTTCTCTTTCTCGGCTTCTCAACCTCTTTATTCGGAGGAGTCACGTTCTCAACCACGTTCTCTCTACCTCCAACGCCGCTCTCATTGCTCTGCGAATCCTTGATAATTTTCCTCGCCTCGACCTTTTCGGCCCAAATTGCATTCGCACGCTCAGTCGTGCGATCCTTACCCTTTCTGTGCTCTGGCACACGTGATTTGTACCAAGCTTGCAACAAGATCTTCAATTCCTTTTCCACTCTACATCCATCTGCAGATGTGAAATCGTGTCCTTTCCGCGTCATCGAATACTCCGCCGGCTCAAACGGATCTTTCGCACCCCAGTGCTTTGGGCGCGTATAATATTTGCGACCCTTCGGGTCAAGATAAGCACGTCGAGCTTTATCTGCTTGGTCTTGATTGTAATCTTCAATTACACGCTGCGCCAGACCCTTAATGCGGGAGAGTGGTTCCTGGGGCTTACACCCTCCATCATTGCGAGCACCTTCGTGTTCTTTCTTCTCTTGTTCTGGCTCAAGAAAACGGTCAAATTTCTCTTCTATGCCTAGTTTCCAGCTCCCTTTACGGTTTTCGGGATCAGCAATGTCCCAATACAGAGCCATGCGCAAATGATTCTTTGTGCACATGGAAATGTCCGTCTTCATGTGGCCGCGAGGTCGATGGCGCTCACATTCCTTGTAGTATGTGCACTTATTGCAAGTTACTATGATATCTGAAACCGCGTAAGGGAGATACGGGATTCGATTAGCCGTGTTGACCTTGCGAATAAAGTATACCGGTTCGTTGGTGTAGTTTGGGTTTTTGTTGATGTCCTCTGGGACAACCGAGACTTGTTTCTGATGTGGCTCCCTCCGACCATGCCCCTCTTTGTCGTGAATGTTCTGCTTTATGGAGTTGAGGATATCTTGGAGATTTTGGGTGCTGGGTAGTTGCTCTGCGGTCAGCTGTTGTCCTGAAGCATTGTTGGACAGGATCTTCTCCTTGTCAACGAGATAAGCGTCTCCCTTTTTGGCGTCTCCAAGAAGATTCTTGAGATACGGAGCGTGTTCGTTGAGGTCGGACATAAGTGCAATTCGTTGTGTGGAGTTTAGTCAGGGTGTGGTGAGTGTAGACCAATGCGCTGCTTTAACTTCTCAGCTAATTGATGTGTGATGAAATGAACACCGAGACCGCGCGCCAGCTGTCTTGATGTGAGCGGACTTCATGAAAGCAATCACAATGCTATGAACGCCGTGAAACTCTGCGGATGGCTTGTTGTTCGCGTTTCGTCCAGCGTAGCTCACAATGACATTGTGACGAGTGCCGATTAGCTCGAATGACTTACAAAGAATCAGACGGAGACCCATGCCATGATATGCTCTTTGTGCTAAATTGTCCTTTCATCAACACTGACAGTCATACACGGCGAAACACAGTGCTCACAGCACGGATCAGGATCGGCAAAGTGGTGGCTGCAAAGCAAAAAGGATGGCAGTGGCAAAATCCTTGTGGTTGCATTCTTCATTCATCAATCTCTCCAGTCAAAGTACACCAAATCGTGACGTTCAACACCATCCGATACAGCGCTCCAGAACGCCAACCCTGTGTAGTAGGTGTTAAATCGTGTAATACAATATGTAAAAGATACAAAAGGGCTCGAAAATGCATGTCCCTATAGTTTCAGTGAAAGAAAGCACATGACGGAGTCCATCCAACAAAATGCTGGGAAGAAGCGGAGCTTTGCTTTCGAGTGCCATAAGCTGATAATGTATCAACACTTATGCCTTCAGACTGTCTTGCATGCTTCGACTGCTGGCGCTAAGCGGAATATTGCTGGTGGGTAGGACGGTTTTGGGCTTGCTGGCATTCTGTCGCACCTTTGCGAGCGCATAGACGATACCACTGACAAAGCCAACAAGGATGGCGGTTACACTACCGAATGTGACGGGCGCATCGAAGAAGATTAATCCACTAAGAGCGACCGGGAGTTTGTTCAGTGCTCCTACCATCGAGTATGTGGTAGAGGTAGTGACGCGGACTGCCCATGCGGATGTGTATGAAATGAAGACGGAAGAAAGACCCGAGATGATCATGACGATTATGACAGTGTTGCGCTGGTCGGCGGGGAAGTTCTTCGCGATGTTTGCAGGGGACCAGTCTTCGACAAGGATGGAAGCGACTAGCAGGATGGGGATGGTGAGAAGATTGTTATAGTACATGGCTGAATGGTATTAGCACGTGCCCTGTTACTGTTGCTGGTGATGCTCACTGTCAAAGTCCTTGAAGTTGGTCAACTTGATGCGCTTCCTCATGCACAAAAGGTAAGTGGCAGTGCAAAGACAATTGAACATCATCCAGAGGTAACCAGCATGTAGGGTCGACATGGCATCGGTAGCTCCCTCAGAAGCCTGGCCGAGGGTACTCAGCGCATGCTGAATGTCTGCCCATGCCGCAATGATGGAACTCAGGACCATCAATCCGAAGGAGAAGAGTGACATGGGTGTGACGGAGCCTCCAAACCAAAGAACCTCTCCGTATGCGATCAAGATGGTTGTCAAGTTCTTGAAGATGGTGTAGACGGGGATCGATAGGTACTTGAGCGCCCAAGTGCTGGTGTAGATCATGCCGATGAGGAGCAGGGAAATGGGGAACCCTGTTGCTGTTAGCCAAGCATATCTTCTCTTGGAGAGCATTCACATACACTTCTTTGCTTCGTCGGTCTTGAAGTCGCGGTAGCTGATTACTCCACCGGCTTTGCACATGGAGATGGCTGCTACACAAACAACAGACTGGACAGTGTCAGTTCCAGCTCGCCGTAATCCCTTTGTTTCGCCATACCTGGATGCACAGCAGGAAAAAGTTGAGGTTAAAGTGGACCCCAGACAGAACGTATTTGTTCGTGACGGTCATGAGAATGGAGGATCCGCAGTACGAAAGGATAGCCGCAATGGGGCTCTCTGTTAGCGATGCGGCGCTCTTGTGTGGAGCGGGTCGCAAAGGCGAAGGCGCCCTGGAGCTCTTCGAAGTCCCCATATCGACTCTGTAGTCGTCGCTTTTCTTCTCCTCGGCCATTGCGGAATATGGACAGTGTAGGTGTGGGCGGCGTGTGCTAGACAATCAAGGTGTGCCGGGAGTGAATGGACAGTCCAGAAAGGACAGATAACGCGGGGTTGAAAGGTGGTGAGGGGGTGTGGGAGGAAAGGACAGGATGCGGGAGCAAGACGACGGAGAGGGAAGTGTCGCAAGAGGAGTGAAGCAAGGACGCGAATGGGTGGGTCTCAACCTTTGCGTCTCCCCTGGCTCCGAGGGTGTTGGTCTGTATCGTCGTAATTTCACAAGGCGAAGGAGGCGCTAAACTGCTTTTGGCCCCTGCAGCCTTTCGTCAGCTGCGAGTTGACCACCACGGCCCTGCTGCCTGCAGATCAATACAGTACGAGAGCAGTCGATGTTCCGCTGTGCTATCTTGCCACACTCTGCAGCCCGCGCCTTTGCGCAAATTTGGACATCGCTATGTGCAGTCTTGCAGTGAACGCTCATGTTGAACGGGTCCACGTGATGAGACCAGGCTAGGTATCGCTTAGAGTCCTGTTCAAGGCACTACACCCCCTTTATATTTTCAGCCCGCCGGCGTGCAACATCCTCCCAAATGGCCGGACTCGACCCAAAAGTTGCTTCTGTCATCGACCGAGCGACAAGGGACGACGACTCGGATGAAGACGCCCTCATTGCATCTCTGGAAGACGATTCAGAACTCGATGCCTTTAGAGAGCAACGTCTGCAACAGCTGCACGCTGAATTCGACAGGGCGCGACGGCTCAAAGCGAATGAGCATGGCACATATACCGAGATCAGGGACGAGAAGGCGTTGATGGATATCACCACAGGGACAAAACTATGCGTGGTACACTTCTTCAAGCCGGACTTCAATCGCTGTCGCATCATGGACACGCATCTCGAGGTGGGGTTCGACCTGTTTTCTACCAGAAACAACCTAACCAGGGCTAGTCTCTTGCACAATCTCACTATGAAGCTCGCATGCTGAAGATCAACGTGGACAATTGTCCGTTCTTGGTCACTAAACTGGGCATTCAGGTCCTTCCATGCGTGCTTGCTTTCATCGATGGAGTGGGAGTTGATCGCATTGTTGGATTTGAAGGACTCGGTAGATCACCGGACAATTTCGCGACACGAGACCTTGAAGCGAGACTTATCCGCGCAGAAGTATTTGCAAGGAACAAGGTCACTGACGAGGACGAGAAGCGAAGGTTACAGAGGAGCAAGGCTAGCCGACAAGAGGACGAAGAAGAAGATTGGGAGGACTGAGATTCCTCCACCATGAACGACCACCGACCACTGGACTGAACCACATCGGCAACTTTAAAGAGCTAGAGAACGTCAAGAGAAGCAATCAGGTATGTGATCTGGAAGACGAGGGTACAGAGGTGCAATTTCAAGCATGCAAAGCATGCGATTTCTAGGACAGGTGGGCAATCAGGTTCTTGCAACATGCGCCTGTTCTGCGTGACACAACGTCTCTGCAGAAGTCGGGGTGCTCCTGCGCAACAGAAGTTGGTGAACTCTGTGGCGGACGCCGGAAGTGCACATGTTACCCAAGCCGATCACTGTATATTGATCAGATGCGAAGCGCTTGCCGGTGCATCTATTTCTGTACTCGATAAATGGTTGCGCGTATACATCAACGATATGGCTACTTCCATTGAACAGAAGACTGTATGTACCATGGATGACGTCATCCGCCACGTGCATGCTGATGCCCAACTCAAAAAGTTTTCTGATAATTGCTCAACATTTCCCTCGCTTATGAAAACAGCAACGCAATCTCTTCACAAGCACTTCAAGATCGCCAATACCACAAAATGAAGGCATACTGGTTTGACAATCTTCCTGTAAGCTACCGTACCCCACTTTTACACCCGATCCTCACATGACTAACTCCTGCATCAGGGCGACCAACGCCAGCCCCACGACTCCGGCCGTGCGGTGGACCCAATATATCTGTCCAAGCTTGGCGTTTTGTACTATCAAATCAATTCCCAGGCTGAAGTAGACGATTTAGCAGCAGCCCGCTGTTACAGGAACCGGGATGAAATCACCGTCTCGCCAGAGAAGATGGGAGACATTTACGAGGAGAAGGTAAAAAGCTTCTTCCACGAGCATCTTCACGAGGACGAAGAGATACGGTATATCCTCGATGGTGCCGGATTTTTCGATGTCAGGAGTGAGGGGGATGACTGGGTGAGGATCTGGCTCGAGAAGGGCGACTTGATCATCCTGCCCAGCGGCATCTACCATCGCTTTACCACTGATGAGCAAAATGTAAGTCGACTAGCAGCTTGCAATAGCCTCGGCGATTCCTCAATCATGCGGACCAAGATATGCAGTGGCGATGCGCATGCTAATGTTTGTGTGTAGTACACAAAGGCAATGCGCTTGTTCAAGGATGAGCCGAAGTGGACACCACTGAACAGGGGTAACGAAACCGACGAGAACCAGTTCCGAAAGGATTATCTCAAGACTCAGCAGGGAGTTGCTGTGTAGTAGGTTTCCATCGCGATGCCGACTCCAGCAGAAGAATGTAATGAGAAACGATCGAAAGCAAATGCCCCCCACTTCCAAGGCACCTTCCTCGCGCCCTTCTGTTTGACCCGCGCGTTTAGTTTTCTTCCTGTTCAAACGAGCTCCCGCTTTGTTGGAAGCATGTATCCGTGTGTGGTGGGTTATGCATAACCAGTTCAGCTGGGCAAGCACGCGCACTCGAGTTTGCGAGTCGTAGACCTGCATGGCAACCATGTCCCGTTTTTTCTACGTAGGGCAAGTATTTTTTTTGCACTTATATCTACTGCAGTCATCTCCTTCCTTTCACGGTCCGTGTCTTCAGCGCAGCTTCGCCACTCATTATCTTTGCCCCATATCTTGCAAGAATACTCACGCCAGCCAAAATGTTCCCTCCAAACTTCTGGCTAGCGGATCCCTTCGAACCCTTCACCAAGCGCCCGTCACCAGTTCAGACCCCCTACTCCTACGACTACTACAACACCTCATCACCCACCCATACCCATACCCATCGCATCCCCAAGAAACACCAGCACGCCCCAGCCTACACGCCCAGCACCAGCGCCACCGATCTCGACACCATCACCGACACCGACACTCTCGACCCCACCTACCCGCCCTACAACCACAAAGCCCGCCACCGCCCCACCCCAGCCCCAACCCCAGTCTTCCAAGACTTTTCCAGCAGGAACGTCCGCCTACCCCCTCCATCCGCCCACCTCCTCCACCCAAACGAAATCCTGATCCTCCCCACTTCACTCACTCACCTCAAAATCTCCCTCGAACCCACCGCCTCCGCACGCAGCACTGTCCGCGCCGCCGTCCCGCCGTCCATGCGCCTCCGCGACGTCGTCAAGCAAATCGTGTCGGCTGAGCATCTGTCGTTGACCCGCGTGTACGTGCAGTTGAGGGGTGAGTGGGTGGAGGCTGGGGCGCCGTTGAAAGTCGGGGAGGCTGGGGAGTTGGGAAGGTATGTGAGGGGGGAGAGGGAGGATGGGAGTGTGAGAGTGAGGGTGGTTGTTGAGCAGAGAGAGAGGGAGAGGGAGGTTGAGAGGAGGGGGTTTGGGTTCGAGATGGGTGGTAGGGTCGAGAGGATGAGGGTATATTGAGTGGGTGGGGTTGAGCATGTCTGTTGGGAGTGCGATGTAAGATGGTGTGTTACAGATGGTGATTTGCCACACGGTCTCACGAGTTGGTGCGGGATTGACAAAGAGTGATGGGCTTAGAGTTGAGAATTCACTAGCACAAAGGCTGCTTTTTGGTGGTCGTACAACCCTTTGTTTCGATGTTGCTACATAGACTACTGTCGAAAACCCAATGAACCATTGACCCCAACACCTTCCCACACACGCCTGACACGTTAAAAAGAAAGGTAAAACACCGGGTCCGAATACGGCTCATTGACCGGATGGTGGTGGAATGGCTCCGTCAACAGAATGAGAAGTGCGTCACAAAGCCTGCAGATGCACAAGAGAAGCCTGTCAGTGGTTGTTCCCACTCGTTTCCGTCTGATCCCGCGCTCTTGCGCGCTCGGTAGCCGATACCTGATCGTCATGTTTCCCGCCCGCGCGCAGTAGAAACACGCGTCATGATGCGTTTATGCTTCCGCAGGCTTGTTCTTCTTCTTCTGCTCAACTTTCAACAATAGAGCGCGGTTAATGTGTGGTAGAACACCCCCGAAGGCGATAGTCGCGCGGATGAGCGTGTCGAGCTCCTCGTCTCCACGGATGGCGAGTTGCAAGTGACGTGGCGTGATGCGCTTGACCTTGAGATCCTTGGCAGCGTTGCCTGCCAGCTCGAGTACTTCGGCAGTCAGGTATTCGAGAACGGCGGTAAGGTAGATGGAAGCTTTGGCGCCAATGCGCGTCTTCTGGCGCGTGATAGTTCGGAGGTGACGCTTTATGCGACCGCAAGGAAACTGTTGCGAGGAGTCAATATCAACGCGTCATACTTTGGGCAGCTATGGAAGGCCGGATGCGCGGGGTCGGGTTCACGACGTGACGCGATGTTAACTCACCTGAAGACCGGCTTTGGCTGAGTGCGACTTGGTCGTCTTGACGTGAGAGTCACCCTTTCCGCCCGTCTTGCCTCCAGTCTTTCCTGCACGGCTGTTAGCCTTCCAAGATGCGACGGCGCGACTTGGAGTCAGCGCGTACCTTTGCCGCCGGCCATTTTGGTTAACTATTTGGGATGAATGTCGGTGACGATGGTATCGATAAGGGTTCGCGACCGTGATGCCTGAGTGTCAGGACGTAAGTGATGTGGTGTCGTTGGCGAGAGGTGGGGTGGCTGGGTAGCGGTAAAGTCTGCTAGGGACCTTGTTGTTGTAGTTCGAACCGCGAACTAACCGGTTCGGAAGTCACGCCTGGCACGTGATGCATGCCAAATCATCCGGACGTGTTACCGTGCACCAACGCCTTGTCTGTGCAGCCGTCGTGCGCAGGCTGTGGCAATGCTCGGCGCTACTGCATGCCCATCTGTGATGGCATCTGATTGCGCTGTAGGTTGAAGGCGTCATCATCAGGTCGCTGTTCGATGGCAGCTCTTGAGCTTGGCGATGAGCGAAACAAGGGCGACAGACGAGGAATGCATTCCAGACAATCAAAAATTGACAGCTACTTTTGATCATGTCAGTTCAATTTGTACTGATCTAGACGCCCTCGTCAAGCGCGCAAGCATTGTGTCGCTGCTTGGCCATGCCGTGTCTGCTATGAGATCATCGCCATAGCCTCCATTTTGAACGCAATGTAATGCTGAGATGATGAACAGAGAGAAAGCTTCAGGATAGGTCCAAATCGAGCTGGCCTGTATACACAGCCCCGCCGCATGTATTTGTGTTCCTGATCATGGTAGACAGGGAGATGTCTGGAAAGGACGAAAGCTTGGGACAAGCGTAGGAAGGAAAGCAGAGACAGAGCTTACAGAGTTGAAGCAGTGAGGACATCTCATCTGCTTATGAGCCATCTTGGCTAAGTTCCTGTTGGGGAAACTGCTGGACAGCTGCTATAGAGCTGGAAAGGGCTGTGATATTCGACACGTGAACTGTCCAATCTGTAAGGACTCGAAATCGTAACCAGTGGCCAGCAAGCCTGATCGGCAGCTGGGCAACGGGAGGCTGCACGAAGCCGCATCCAGGACGATATGCTACTGTAGATAGTTGCACGATTGCGCGGGTGCGTGTTGGGATGCATGGGACCTTGCGCCGCACACGGGAGCGGCGACCGAGCTAGACCCGCAGGGCTTAGTGTCTTGGCACCCTCTCCACGCAGGACGACAACTAAGAGCTCTCCCGTGGACGACGAGCGACAAGTTCACCAGCTATCACGCATTTGCGCACCCTCTCCGACGTTTCCGACAGTCTCTGGCGCCCGCCCTACCATCGCAACGTTTCTAAGCGCGCCCGAGGCCCTGGGAACAAGCGACCACTGAGGCCAGCTCCGCGCTTCTGCCGATCGCCGACGCCGCATGCTACTCCCCGCAGGCTTTCCAACAATCCACCTTAGCATATCTCTAGAGCTCCGCCATGGCGTGGCAGTCGCCGTCAGCCATGAACGCGGGCGGTGCGGGCGGAGGAGGTGACGGAAATGCGCCGGCAGGGACAGAATACACGTTGCAAGGTCAGCCGCGCCCCTGGACAGCGTCACGGGGTGTTGTTGATAGCAGAGTCGGGCTAATGCGGGCACCAGGTGTTATGCGCTTTTTGCAGCTCGAGTGGCACAACCACGAGCGCGCTAGGAACGCCTGGGACATCGAGCGCGCCGAGATGAAGGCCAAAATCGCAAAGCAGGAGGGCGAGGTTCGGAGTGCAAAGAAGCTGAATGACCAGCTAAACAGGCACATCCGGATGCTGGAGCAGGCCCTGATGAACGAGCGAGCTAAGAGCAAGGCTGTTGCCGCAGGCGGGGACGCCCAAGCAGCAACAGACGATAAGAAAGACGCCAGGGGTAAGAAGGGTGCCTTGCATGCCACAAAGTGTATGTCGACTCTCGTCCTGCTCTCACATTGACATCGTGGCGGAATCTAACACCCAGTGTAGCTCAAGACAAAAGACACAACTCCTTCCTCGACGTCGACTCGGAGCTCCTGGACCGCTCAGAGTCGGACCGCGATGGTCTGCGCGAGAAATCGAAACTCTACCTCACTAAATGCGTCGAGGAAATCACATACCTCCTCACTCCCCCTCCGCAAGCGCCGCCACAGCAGCCTAGTTTACACACGCTCGCCAACGGTGCTGGATACATGAACCACGGCGATGCATCACTCGAGGATATATACATGCAACAGCATCGTCAAAAGCTACAATCTCAGCTGCCGACTATGCCCAACACCTCCATGCCCAACCATCAGCCCCCGAACCTACCAATATCTTCTGAAATGCAAAGCCTCGCCAATCAAAACCAGATACACCACGCGCCTGAGATGACTCGGGAGCCTGCTGGACAACACACAATGGGGCAGCAGCCTGGCATGCCTGGTGACTTCGCTCCGATGCGGCAGAATCAAGTTCAAGACCCACTGCACTACTCGTCCGTCCCCGACGAGCAAGTGGAAAAGGTGACCCATGCATACGATAATCACGGTCGGCAGATAACTACTCAGGCTGAGCTTCCATCAGTACAGCGTGAACCTGCAAGTGACGATCCAGACCAGTGGACTTTCGACACCGAGCCCAATACTGATGGGTCTACAAACGGACCTCCTCTAGGAAGACCAGATATGATACGCTTTCCCGATGCCGACGATCCGCCCGCCAAATCCCCGCCTCGTGTGAACAAGACGCGCAGCAAAGGTGGAGATCTCGGCGCAGGGAGAAGACTAAGCAGCGAGCAGAAAGGGCTGCTAGCTTCGGCGAACCAAACTGGCATGGCCGATCAACCAAGTTTCAAGGTCAAATTTGCTCTGCGAGGCCACCTTGACGTGGTTCGCTCTGTCATTTTCACAGGCGGTGGTAGTCCGTCCGAACCGGAGATCTGCACGGCTGGCGACGATGGCATGATCAAGAGGTGGATGATACCGACGAGCTACGCAAACCAACACAGCATGAATAATGATCTCGACATTGCGCCCTTTTGGTCACACAGAGGTCATGAAGGTGCTGTAACGTCACTGGCTGCTTGTCCCGCTTCTGCACACTTCGCAACAGGAGGTCGAGTATCTGGCGACGGCTGGATATTCTCGGGTGGCCAAGACGCCACAATCCGCGTTTGGGAACGCGGCAGAGTTGATCCTAAAGCAACGCTCGATGGCCATACCGATGCTGTCTGGACAGTATGTGTACTTCCCACCACCTGCGCATCGGTGTTTGGATCCGACTGTAGCAAATTCGGAGGTCCGGACCGCATACTGCTAGCCTCGGGCTCAGCAGATGGTACAATCAAACTTTGGGCCGTCAGTGCACCCCCGCAATTGGTTTCGCCACAGACAGGATCCCGACGTGGAGTCGGAGGAAGCAGGAGACATAGCGTGACCTCGGGATCGAACCATCCATCGTCACCACAACCTAGTGTGGCTACGCAGACGCCATTCCACTACATGTTGGTTCACACTATAGAAAGAGATACGCACCCCTCACCTACGTGCGTTAGTCCGCTCGCGCTGAACGGCGAGAATTTTGTTGTTTCTTTCGCGGACGCTTCTATTCTTGTATACGACACCAGGACGGGCGAAGAGCTCATTGGCATGGCTAGTAACGAGACCTATGACGGCACACCGGCGACTGGCATCACTTCAGTCGTGGCTACTTCTCAGAGCATCGAAGGACCAACGGAAGCCGGACGTGGCAACTCAGATGAGGAAAACATCCATGGACCCACTGGTTCAAGTAGTGGTGGCGGTCTGGAGGGTGTTGTAATTAGCGGGCACGAAGACCAGTATATCAGGTTCTTCGATGCCAACTCTGGCAAGTCTCTCTGTTTTATAACAGGTCCATGGAATTTCGGCTGACTTTTGCTAGGGCAATGCACGTACCAGATGCTTGCTCACCCTTCAGCTATCTCATCCCTCTCTCTCAGCAAAGACGGACGCGAAGCTGTGTCCGCAGGTCACGACGCATCGATTCGCTTCTGGTCTCTTGACAAACGCATCTGCACACAAGAAATTACCGCGCACCGCATCATGCGTGGCGAGGGCGTCTGTAGCGTTGTGTGGAGTCAAGACGGCCGTCTCGTCGTTTCAGCAGGCGGGGACGGTATTGTCAAGGTGTTTGCGAGATAGTATCTTCGCCCAGACTTCATTGACTACCCGTAACCTGTTTACCATTGCGTGGATGCATTTTTAGCTGGATCATACCCCGAGCGCTTTTTTGTTGAATATGAATTGTAGCTGGACGAATGACGGGACATGGTAATCTTTTCCTCTTTCATTCTCAAACATCTCGACCTTTATCCTACCATTCTTGTATCATCCTGGCTTCATTGCATTCTTTGTTGGGAGAAAACGTAATGCATGGTCTTGAGCGTCTTCGATCATGAGTTTCATTGTACTATACAAGTGCGCTGAGAGATGGGATACTTTTGGACAATAGAAGTACATCGTCTGTACTGAAGAACCTATTTTGTGTGTGTGTGCTAGTGGTCCACTTCCTTGTTTGCCACGCCATTCCAGCACCTTTCAAGCACCCATTTCACCCCCGCGTCATCTTTTCCCGGTCAAACCCCGGTGCTGCCTCGCGACCACAGCATCACCTCAAGATATCTCGCCATTCACATGCGCCGTCTCGACATGCGTTGAGCCAAGCTCACCGCCCTATGCACGCCGGATTTCCAGGCACGACGAAACAGCCAATCTTTCTGCTAGACAGATCATGACACATGAAATACCTGTAACGGCCAATTTCTGTGTCAAAGACCATCAACGTCATGTTAGGCCAGTGGAGTTTCGATCAACAGATCATTCTCTCGGACACGTAAGCCAACGGAAACCAGCACCACCAGAGTGCTGGTAAATTTTGTCCAGGCATTGGCACATTACAGTTCACGGACATTTCGCCATGTAGCTAGTCTTGTCGCAGGCCAAGCCCTTCAAAGCGTCTGGTTATGTCGCGGAAAACCCAGTCACACCTCATGGCTCGATGACACTTTGCACAGAACCCACCAGTACGACCTGCCGCGAAAAGTCATGTGTCACGGCGGCGCCCCTACGACGCTGGAGAAACGAGTCGCCGTCGACGGAGAAAAAAAAACCGACGCGGAAATCCCCCTCCATCCCGCGTCCCTCCCGTCGAGCAAGTCCCCGGAACCCGCGGGACCAACGGGGGAAACGGGAGACGATCCACCACCACCACGTCTACTCCGTACCTACCTCAAGCGACCTAGCCACAACCCCTCCCTTTAGCACTACCGACTACCGACTACCGACTACAGCCACCTACATTCAACGTCAAACTCCCCAAAAACACACCCTCTTTCTCTCTCACTCTCTCTCTCTCACTCTCACTCACTCACTTGCACGCCTTCAAATCAAACATACCCGCCCACTCCCGCCTATCATCCCGCACGTCATCTCTCTATCCAACTCATCTCCGCACAGACACGCGACCCCACGACTCCAGCATAAGTCCTCCCCACCCACCCTAGGCACAAGACAGCGTTGAATAGGTGGGGAGTGCAAATGATGCGGGAGTAGGTATATCGAGGTCGAGGGAAGGTATGGGGGTTGAGAGGGGGGGGGTGGGGGTTGTGCTGGGGGGGTGGGGCGAGGGGGTGTAGGTGTAGGGGTGTAGGTGTAGGCGTGTAGGTGTAGGGGTGTAGGTAGATTGGGGATATTTGTATGGGGGTGTGTGGAGATGTGAATGGTTGGGGGTGTGGAGAGGGGGTTATGCTACGTGGTTGGGGGACTAGTTGGAATCTGTTGGGTCGGGTGAGTGAGTAGACATAAGCGTGTGCGGGTGCGGAGATTGATGCTACGAGTTCCGGGGTGATTGATCTAGTGTTGATTGATGTTGAGTGGATATGTTGACTAGTGAACGATGTGCTACAATGTTAGTTTGTTGTGTGTTGACTAGTGAACGACATGCTACACGGTTAGTTGTGTATTGACATTACAATCTCATCTCTTGCATCTTGCACGCCACAGTTTTTATATCGACGAACAGATTTCATACATTGCTCTCATGCTCTCTCTCGTTCCAAACATGCTCTTTTCTCTCCCAATCTTCGTATTCACAACCTTTCCTCACTCAATCTCAAACTCCGCTTTCCCATATGGCGTTCCCCCATACCAAATGCACCTAAGTGGGTATCGTGAAACAAATTCATAGTCGAAGTTGGAAAAAGCCCGCCTGAATGTCTGGTCATCAAAAAAGGGAAACGCCTTTCCGCTATGCACGCATGTTATGAGTACTCGTATTCCCGCCTTGGCGGTTGACAGATAGGAGAAGCGGTCGATGGATCGAACGCTGCTGTGTGTAGTGTTATATAATGTACAGAAAAACCGGGCGCTCAGTCCGAGAGCTCAATGGCGTCGTCTTCAGTGCCGCCTGGCTTTTGGGTGTGTTGGAAGGGCTCAGCTTCTTCCCCTTCTTCGGTGGACTCGTCGTAGGTCTCGTGCTCGCCGTGGGTCCATGGGCCGTTGGAGAAGGCGTTGGCGTGCTGGAAGCCACCCTCGTCCTCCATGGCCGAATCACCGTCTTCGTCTTCACTCTCGAGAGTTTCTTCGTCATCCTCAGTTTCCTCATCGCCCTCGTATTCTTCCTCTGGGGTAGCAGAGTGATCATCCTCGGCTTCGACGTCGATAACTTCGACACCGCTGAAGTCTTCCTCCTCGTCTGCTTCGCTGTACTGCTCCTGCGTGTAGCCGTTGACTGGCACGTACGAGAGCTGTGTCGGAATCGCCGATGATTGTTGCGTCGCATTTAGAGCAGGTGACGACAACGATGGTTCAATGCTATTTGGACGCGAGTTCGCAGGTGAACTGAGACCATACTTCTCGCGGTAAGCACGAATTGCCTCGGGACCTTGACCATACAACGGTTTGGGAACAAATTTACTAGAACGATACCAGTATGCCGCACGTTCTTTGTTCGCCGCAGTTCCAATGCTATCGCCAAGGTAGGGCTGTTGTAGAGACGCGGCCCGTCGATGGAGGTTGAGTGCGCTCCGACCATAGTCGTGCTGCACCTTTGTCGGTGACTCCCGCGTTGAGCGAGATCTGCTGAGGACTTGCTTGGCCTGTTCGATCAGACTCGATCGCTTGTTCAGAGACGAGCTGCCGTTAAAAGACGCCGCATTCATGTTGGCTTGTGGTAATCCGTTAGACTTCCTGAACTGTTGTTCCAGAGCCTCGAAGCGAGCCCGTCGGTCTGTCGTTGATTTCGAAAGTGCCGGCTCCGGAGGTTGCGCAATGGTCGAGGGCGACATTCTCGGACGTTTCGGCTCGATCTCAGGCGCATCCTCTTCCTCGGAAGAGTCGAAGCTGCGTTTACGTAGCCTGCACGGATCCAGGCCTAGCGCGCGTAGTGCGAAGTAGTCGCCTTCTGTACGATCCATGGGCGCTCTCGAATTATGGTATGCTTCCGAGTAGCCGCTGCTTGACATGTGAGTGCTGCTCATGCTTACTGGAGTTAGAGCAGTCTGCGCAACGATCTGCTGTGATGGCTGTGGGCTTGAGCCCCGGCGTCTCTCCTCTGTGCGCTTTGCACTTCGAGTGCTAGCAGCTGCCTGCGGTTTGCGGAATGCGTTCTCGATGTTGGCTCGATCAGACACTGTTTCCGACACAGTGGGTGCTGTTGTCTCATTGACCGTAATCTCCGCATTCGCCATCATCTCCTTCTGTTCCTTCAATCGTCGGCGCCTGTCTCGAGCTCGCCTCGCTCGCTTCTGTTTCTCGATTTTCGCAATCCAACTCGCCATGATCAGTCGCTGAAGCCCCAACATCCGCTGTTCGTACATGGCATCCGCTACTACCTGTCTCTTCTCAAATAAGACCTTCTTCTTTTCCTTCTCCACTACGACAGAGGCATATTCTGCCGTACGACCAACTAGATTCTCCAAAAACTGCATCATTAGTCCCTCCTCAGCATCCGCCATGATGTCCTCCGCCAACATATCATACCCGCGCTCACGCGCGTGTACTTTTGCTGAACGTGATTCTTCTTCTTGCCTTTGTCGTTCTTGCGCTTCTCGCACCGCACGATTTCGCTCTTCCTCTTGCAAGCGCCGCCTATGTTGCTCTGCCTCGATTCGTTGCCGTTCCATTTGTTGTCGAGCCTCTTCCTCGCGCATTCGTTTTCGTTGCGCCTCAGCTTCAGAATCTGCTTTCTGGCGTCGTGCCATTTCTTCGGCTTTCTGTTTCTCTGCATCCTGCGTTGCACGCGCAGCTGGTGCAGGTGTTCCAGCTGGCGTGAAGGAGAACGACGTGCTTGGGGTCGACGGCTTTTCGCTGCCTCCGGCAAATCCAGGGAACGTGAAAGCTGAGGTACTAGTGCTAACAGATGTAGCCGCAGATTCCTGCGGTGCAGTCTGCGCATTTTGTGTAAAGAACTTGAAGGCTGGTGCGGGCGGTGTGATTGTGGCAGCCGCAGGTGTAGCCATAGTCGTAGATGTGGCTGCAGGCAAAAATGGGTTCGGTTTGTCGGCGTTTGCAAATGGAGTGCTTGATGTCACAAGGGGGGTAAACTCGACAGAATCTTTGGATACATCAAAAAGACCAGGTTGAACGCCGCTGGCGCCCGGTCCCTGTGAAGCCTGAGCAGGCGCCTGTGGTTTGGGAAGAAACGGGTTAGATGGCGCAATGCCTGGCGCACAATCAATCGCCTTTTGGAAAGGATTTGTTGTTGGGACACCTGAGCTCGGGGTTGATGGTTGACGTGGTAAGAAAGGATTTGTGGTGGGATGAAGAGCGGAAGCATTGCTGAGGCCTTTCGCAAACGGGTTAGAGGACGCGGTCGGGGCTTCTGGAACGAATAGCGAAGTATCATCTTCCACCTCTTCGTGTATGGAGCCAATCATCAGCCCATTGTTTTTCGCGTGCTGCACTGACAAGGCCTGAACAACGGCAGAGAATGCTCGATTATATCGCTTCTGTTCGACGATACCCTGGGAGAAGATCTGAGGTTTGAGATCTGCTGCCAATGCTAATGGGATTCGTGCAAAACCCTTTGCGGTGACATCAAGGAAGGTCGGTCCGCCGTTGGTCGAACTGAATTGGAAGCCATATGCCTCGCAGAGCTGCACAGCCTCAGAATCCTTGTCTAGACCAAGAACATCTCTGACCCTGCGAGTCGTCCATGTCTCTACTGTTTGTGGGTTTGAGGTCGAGCCAATGCGGTAGACGCGCCATAATGTATCGAGTACGACGTGTCGCACGCGTTGAAACGAGACCTCGGCTGCACATGCCATGAGATATGACACGCTGGGAGACTTGATCAACTCCCAGAATCGTTTCCAGTTGGCCTGGGCCTGGATGAAAGAGGAACTCTTGGTGAAAATGACTGCCTTCATTGAGCGATAGATGTCGATGGCTGTCTTGACTCGAGGATTGTTGCGTAGATCGCTGGGCAAGCGATGGAGTTCGTTTTCGTACTGAGTGTTGGTGAAGAGCGGGGCTAGGATGAGGCGGTATGCCCAGAACTCGGCCTCGTTCTCTGATGGATAGCCCACGCGTCGATTGTCGATGTACCGCTCTTGCAGGGACATGAGCGTCTGGTTGAGCTGCTCGATGTCTTGTTGGTGGGAGTAGTCCTCCTTGCTGGTGCGTGCCATTTGATGAGTGGCGAGGATCAGGAACCGGGCGCTGCGCTCCAGGCAGGTGAGCAACAGGTTGATGTCCGAGCGCCGCTCGATGCGCTGGGTTCGCAGGTCCTTACGGACGGCTCGTGTGCGGTCCCAAATCCAGCTGTGGAGAAAGTCGAATTCGTCCGTGTCCAGTCGCTTCATGAGATAGTCTATCGTTTTCTGCGGCTGTTAATCGCGCACCGCCAGGGCCAGGGTGCACTTACCAAACACGTCACCGGCGACCGAATCTCCGACACCAGCTCAACGTCCATGCCTGCCGCGGAGCGTGCATATGCCTTCACCATGCGTGTCTCGTCGGGTATGCGCTGCTTGCGTGGAAGGTGTTGGGTGTCTGGTGTCTGCGCGCGTGTTAGCCCCAGCGTGACATGAGAGCAGCAGCCCACCTACGCATTCTGGTGGCTTGACGTCGTCCTCGACTATGCGACGCACGCGCTCGTACTCCGGGCACATGTCGGTACACAGGCCGACGAGCTTCACCGAGTCGCTCAGGCGCATTTGGCCTTCCGGGTTCATGCGGCCTTCCTTGATGAATCGCTGGCGCAGTTGTGGTCGCTTCGCTTTGATCTGCACCCGTTAGGTCGCGCCTCTCTTTCGTCTGCCCGTCGTGCCGCGCTTACATGGTCGAGTCGCTTCGAGTAGGCATCTTGGGCGAATGGCGTGGAATTGGGACTGCCCGTGTGGTCGGCAAGAGGAGTGCTCCAGGTGCTGCGCGTTTGTCAGTACAGGCTGCGAGCGGCGCCACGAGCTTCCGTCGTCCAATGGCGGTGCATGAGAGGTTGGGTGTTGATGTCGCATTGTGCGAGGAAGCGTGCTCGAACTGCTCGCGGCCTGGGTCCATTGTCAATGGGGGGATGAGGGCCTACGCATGGTTGCCGCGCCCGTTGGCATGTGCGCGGGCGTTGCTGCTGCCGTTTGGTGTCGTGGTAGTGTTGTTGTGGCCGCCGCGTGCGCCTCGTCCTCCTCTACCGCCGCGCCGTGTCGACATGTTTGGCGGCCTGTTTGGCGGCCTGCGGGCATGTGTTAGTGAATGTTCTGCGCGCGACTGGTCAGGCGGGGTCCCAGGAGCGGCCGATTTGACGTGTAGCACTGTGCAGACCGTGTCGATGCGCAGGTCGACAGCGGTTGCGTGGGGGGCAACAAAGAAGCGGCCGCGAGGCTCCATGGAACGCAACACATGCCATGCGCATGGGCCGCGCGAGCGCCAAGGCCACACCATCCCCACACGGCTCTAGTGCCGCTCTACGGAGTACAATTACATACCACTCAACACCAAAATCACAACTCACAATGCATTCACGCGCGCTTCACTCATTCGACGTCCCCCAAATGCGTTGGAACATGCTTTTGCGCATTTGCTTGTATATCCTGACAAACCGAAATCTTTTTGTGAATTAGGCGACACTATTGTGTCGTTGTGAGCCCATCTCTTCGCTCTTCTCTTCATCATCGTCATAATCATAATCGTCATAGTCATCATCCATACTCAAGCGCCATCCTTGTCCATCTGCGACCTCCATCGCCACCATTTTTGTACAACGACCAGCAACCCCCTAAAGATCCGAAAGAAAGAGGTCCACCAAGGCCCCGCATTAGGTCCACCATTAGGGCAGCTGTTATGTCCAACCCATTGTCGTTGTCGCATTACATTCGTGAGCGGCATAACGTCGTGTGGAGGGGGGCAGGGGGGGGAAGGGGTATATTGCGCGCCGGACAGCCTGCTAAAATGCGCATTTCAGGAAACAACCAGCACTAACAACTGGGGTCCCGGCCGAAACAGAACCACTTAGGAATGGTCTGCGTGCAAGTGGTGCCGGGACAAGAAAAAACCAATCAACGACCAAATAACATATGCGAGAGCCGGTATCCGGGTAGGAAAATCGTTGCAGAGCTCGTGAGTCGCAACAGGCGGCCGGTGAACCGCCGTGCAACAAAGGAAATGTACACAACCGAAACTTGTTGATGGAGTGGGAGCTCAGTGCTGCTCAATAACCCTGGGAGCCAGTAAATCTGTACTCGTAGGATAGCCCACTAAAGGACGCAGGTGCTTGTGGTGACGGAGCCGACGAAGAATTGGCATCCGTGTTGTTGAATGGTAGAGCATCGGTGGCGTATGGGTAGTCCATGTCGTTTAGCGACGCGTTAGCGACGAAGCATGATTGATCCATGTGATTAGGAAAGACGCTGTTGAGCATCGTAAGCTGCTGAGGATCGGCATAAGGGTGATTGTTGAGATTCGGAAAGCACAATGGGCTCGCATTCGTGTTCGTGGAGGGCCTTGACGATGGCAGCGAATGGAAGCTGGCAATGGCGTTGGCATAGGCAGTACGCTGAGGATGGAAGCCCAAAGTGTTGCCGCTGTAGTGGAATGGTGTACCAACATCAGAAGACAGAAAAACCCCTCCTTTAGCATCATTTTCGTCGTCCGCAAGCCGTGGATCAGTGTCATATCGCATGGCATTGTGGAGGATCTGTGCATCGGGGCTGCTCCCTTGCGCCTGCTGTCCAGATTCAACAACGCTTCCGCCTTTAGCATCCGTGTTGTCGTCCGTAAAGACAGCAGTGGTGTCGTGGATTTGATGATTGGGGTTTTGCACACGTTTGACATGGGCTGGCGTGTTGGAGCGATCACGGTTTGCTTGTGTATCAGGCATGGCGTTGACCACTCCGCTGGTATCCTTCTGGAGACGAATGTGAGTGGTGGAGCCATCAAAAGATGAACTGGCTTCTGTTCCAACTTCATTCTCCCCAATCTGTGGCTGGGGGTTTGGCGTAGCTAGCTTCGTCTTCGTCTTGACAGGCGTAGGTGAAGGCGAGGGTGGGGACGTAGTCGCAGGTGTAGACAGAGGTGCTGTAGCTCGCTCCCGAGATACCGGTACCCGACCGCGCGCAACTACTTGTTTAGCTGCGGCCCTTGCAGCCCTTCGGGCTTCCTTCGCCTCATGAATATTAAGGAGTCGGGTAGCAATTTTGAACATGGTATCGTCAGGTTCAGTGTCGTCTCCAGAACTCCCACTGGACTCCACAATCACAGTTGGCTTAGGTTGGGCTCTCTTTCTCTCGCCGGGCCGCTGTCGCTTGATGCGGTTTCCTTGCGACTTGGGTGGCTTAGGAATGAAATGCCAAGTGATGGTCTTGCCTCTCGGGGCTTTGGTGAGGTTTTGGTAGTTCCAAAGCTCGTACTGGTTAACATGGTCCTCGTAAGACTGAGATACGTCGAACAGGCTCGGTAGGATTTTCTCTTCAGCTCGCTTCTTCATAGCCGTGCTGAAATCGAGATTACGAGAGGACGAGTATGCTTCTGCGGGTGTCATCTCCACCTCCAATTCGGCTATCCGTCGAAGCTTGTGTGTCCATGCCATTCGACGTTTGAACTCGTCGGCGGGCGTGTCTCGATGCTGTAGTAGAATGTCCACCGCTAACGTCAAGAGACCTACAAAAATATAAGCAATTATAAAGGAAAGCATGGCAGAATGAGGTACCATCTTTGTCCAGGTGTGCGGGCTCGGAATACGGCACGGTCTGTGGCCACCACGGTGGAGTGTCTTTTGGAGCTTCAGCGGGGAGTAGCTTGTGATATGGGCCATGGAGACCCTTGCGCTTTGGCTCAAGCTGCTTAACCCACGCCGTCAACATGCTTCGCACGGGCTTCATCGTAAGCTCATCGATGCGATTGCGGAAGAAAATCTTAAGCTGCTCGATGTCGCCCACATGGAACGTCTTCGAATCCTCAGTCTTCACAGTGCGCTCCTCGCCATATTCGTCGTCGTTGTCTTCAGTGTTGCTAGCTTCGCGTACGTGGCGAGGTTGTGATGGTCTTTGGGCGATAGACCGGGTCCTCTTCCGTGACGGGACTTTCTTCAGCACATGCTGCGGCTCTGGCTTCACCTTTGGTGAGACGATGCCGAGCGGCGAATCAGGATGAGCCACCTTTGTGGCATTGAGCCCTGTGGTACCAGTGGCGTGTGGCAAATGATGTTCCGCGACGCCTGGTACACGGGGCTGCTCACTAGCAGCTCCTGGCTGATAGGCTGGCGGGAGGATGTCCGAAGTGCCGCGAAAGGTTGGACTCTTCCAACGAGGTTCTTGAGCGATGGTAGATGTTTTGGCGAGGTGTTCGAAGCCGCAAATAGGGCGGTATATGTACTCAACACGGCCGTCTCGATCCTCTGCTACTAATTCGCATGCTACAATCTCTCCTATTGGAGTTGGAATGGCGACATCGTCTTCTTCCTCTGGCACAACAGCAGCCTTGGTGGGGGACAATGGCGTGGCCTATGCATATTTGTCAGAACTATATGCCAACCCATTAATGCTGTTGTTGACATGGACAGGCACTGTAAATACAATTCCGGTGCTCTGGGCTGGAAGGGAACGGCCGCTAGCTAGCTAGATAACTAGCAAGGAGCGCTCCGGCACGAGTGGCAGGGCGCGGGGGCCGCAGCCTAGTTGGACGACACTTGGAACACGAAACGCCAAAACTCACCTTGTTCATTTGCTCTCGTTCACTGCTGAAATGAGCCACGAGCTGTGATTGTAGCGTCGGTTGCGAAGTACGTTCCGCGGAATCGGACGGCGTAAATGCCTTGGAATGGACTGCAGCGTCAAAGTCGACGAATTCGAAGGCCCATGGGTCTTTGCCAAAGTCACCCTTGGCTCGGGTTTGATCTTTGCATGGCGGCAAGGAGATTGCACGGTCTTTTTGAGCGGATGAGCCCGCTTGTGCACCTGCGGTCCTGGCCATTGAGATGTCCTACTGACGCTAGATGATCGCTGCAAGGCGTCGCACGGGGGTGAGGTCGTTATGCAGCTAACGACATAGACGTGGTATCGAGATTATGGCCGAGAAGAGGAGATTGACTCTGTCTGCTGTCAGCATTCCGTACCGAAGTTGGCCGACCAATGTCATCGTGCAAAGGGATACCATCAGTTCGTGATCCGCCAAAGCGTGTTTGACAGAAGATCAGCGCAGTGTAATGCCGGGTCCGACTGCTGGCTGTGCATGACTCGCTTGAGTTAAGAAAAGGCAGTGCTTACCTCAAGATGGAAGATTCAGAGAGCCGCCAACTAACTCGCGGCAGCGGTGGACGTCAAAAACAGAATCACGTCGGCAAGACCGGCCGGTCCGGTGGAAAGCGTTGTAATCACCCAGTGATGAGACGGATGGTACAGAGAGTTGTCGGGGTTGTGGCGTTTACCACTTGGAGTCCAATCGAGCCTCTGACGACGTTCGCAGGGTTCAAGCACCAAAAAACAAAAGATTTGATATGTGAGGGATAGCGAGAACGATGGACGAGGCTTTTATTGACAAGGCTTCCTCTTGTTTTAAGCAGACCCTCTTTTGCCCGCACCCTCCCCTTGCGAGCAGGGATCGCAGAAGTATGAATCAAACGGCAGGCAAGCAGGCATATCCTACGACGCAGCGTACCGTGAGTCCAGAGCGATTGGCAGCCGTTGAGCTTGAACAGTATCTAGAGACTGGGATCATGCCTTTGGATGATGCCAACGACATGTCTCCCGCCTTCCCCGAGCATCACACTACGACCAACAGGGCTACTTCCACCACTATTGTCAAGAGAGTAACAACGAGAAAACGACGAGGCGGGAGACACGGACGGGAACTTCTCCGCACCGACTACAAGCCAATGTACGAGTTTGACAGATGGCGCATAAGGACCCACTGCCGCTGTACGCGCTCGGTTACAGGCCGATCGATCCCCGAACGATGAAATCTCATCTAACCTCTGCGATTCCAACACCCAGATGCTAGCGAGGCTGTTCGTCGCAAAGCACCGATAAGCAAACGAGGGAATGTGCCCAAGGAAGCTGTCGAGTAGCATGGGCTCAAGGCCCCCACCGCGGTGGCATGACAAGATATATTGCATCCATACATAGCTCGGCAGGCAAGCACGACGCACACTGTCTGTAAGCGATGTTGCACACATACTACATACGTATTAGAGGCGGCCAGTGCACCGATCCCGGATGCCGTGCGCTGAATTTGTACCACTCGAGACCCGAACATGCCTACTGCACAACCCACTGCACTCGTCCTATTTTGGAAGATTCAACGCACTCCGCAAGGAAGCGTGTCCCGAACCACTTGGCCTCCAGCGGCAATCAGAGCAGCCTCAGAATCCCGCGCTGCCCTTCCCCTTCGACCAGTGCCGTTGCACTACTGCCGTGGCATTTGCAGTGTGGCCGTCTGCACACGCGAAACGAGACAGTGAAAGCAGGCTGACAAACCCGACTCCCCCGCGAGGTCCCAGACGCTGCATGTACCGAATCAATGGGATCGCACCGTCCCTTCCCACTCGTGAGATGTTCACCGTCGACCAGGTCTGCGGTCGAGATCGCACACTCGCGATGTGCCCATGTTGCGATTGACGAAGGCGATATGCGAATCGTCTCCCGCCCGCCCGCCCGCCGGCGCCTTTCTCTCACCGACTGAAGCTCTGCTGCACCTCGCATGTACCTGTGCAGCGCTGGTTTTTTTTGGGGGGGGGCCTTTGCGCATCTTTGTCTCGCTTCCATGCAGGAATGGCCAGATGCGTCCGGCTGCAGCGGATTGGTGCGTTTGACGCACTGGCATACGCGGCACACGCACACAGAGATTTGATGTTTTATTGCACTGCGTCTGCGCAAATCTACGCGAGTGGGCTCCGGGTTCTGCTCTCACGCTCGCTAGCAACCAAGGTGCGCTTCGTTCCAACACTCTGCCTTTTCGTCGTCTGGTACGCGGCTAGCCCTAGTCGGATTAGTCTCCGGCGCTCCAGGCACGCTAAGGGACGGACGGGCGGCTTCTGGAAGCGCTAACGAGGGTCCATTTCCAGCACACCAAACGCATGTCCACTGGCCAACCACTCCCTTCTCGCTTCGACCCCTGTCGCCACCACTGCCAGAGACATCGCATGGAAGGCCAGGGGCCACGTCCATGCGCCGTTCGGCACAAGACAGATATGAACCATGGCCCGTCCACTGGAAATCACGACGCCAAACCCTCACCACGGATGCCTGCCATGCCACGGCACGTCAAGTGCAACGAGGCAAGGTGAGGTGGAGCCCGTGTAACCATATCCACAACGAGTTACATGCGAGTACCCCACACTCCCACCCAGTCTGTCACCTACCCACCCCATGCCGTGTTTGCATGTATTCTGAGAACCCGCGTTGCTCCTCACCGTCGCCAGTCCTGGACACACGCCATGTTTTGCTTTTTCCTTCTTGCCCCTCGTCATCCTCCTCTGTCATGACAATGTGACCAGCCCCGCCGCAGCTGCACCGTTGAACCACATGATGCTGGTCCAGGGACCCTTCTCCCCCCGCTCGCGTCACCAACCTCACGCAAGCGGTAAAGCCCACCCCGGTCTATTCTGAGCATGCGGCGCTTCCCTTCCCATGTTCCCCGAGTAGCGTGTATGCATGCAAGTGTGCCGCTGTTTCACAGTGTACGGAGCTGTCAACGGAATCATGACTGACATGTGCGTGCACGCCATTACTGGCACGGATACCGACTGCAATTTTAGGTACATGGCTACGACTGCGTCGGCAGGCTCTTCACGTCGAGCGAATTCAGTAACCCGGCTTCGCGCACCAACTCGTAGAACAATCCTTTTCGTCTCACCAGCTCGGCCGGGCTGTCCAACTCGGCCACTCGGCCCTTGTCTAGCACAAGAATGCGGTCCGAATCGAGGATCGTGTTGATCCGGTGAGCAATGGTGATGATGGTCTTGTTCTTGAACATGCTAGAGCGCAATGTGGCTTGCAGCATGGCGTCCGTCTCAACGTCGACGGCCGCCGTGGCTTCATCGAGAACGAGAATGTTCGACGGCGCAAGGAGGGCGCGTGCGAGCGACACCAATTGGCGCTGGCCCGAGCTGAGGTTGGAGCCGCCCTCGTTGATATGGGCATCGAGCTTGCCAGGCATGCTAGCAACATGATCCTTTAGCCGCGCGTGGTCTGCCAATCAGTCAGCGGTGACACAAGGAGCTTATCGCGGCTAACATACCCAATACACTCCACAACTCCGTGTCGTCGTGCACGTGACCTGGATCTAGATTATCTCGTACAGTTCCTTCGAACAGAGCTGCGTCTTGCGGTATGATGGCTAATCGTCGCCGAAGATCTAGCAGACCGATGGTGCTAGTGTTGAGATTGTCGATGCTCACAAAGCCTTCTGCAGACTCGATGATGCGGAACAGTGCTAATGTAAGGGAGCTCTTTCCCGCGCCCGTGCGACCTACCACGCCCATCTTCTCATTCGGCTTGATCTCGAGATGGATGTTTTTCAACACCAAGTCCAGACCCGGCCGGTATCGGGTGCTGTAGTTGTTAAAGGCAAGCGCGCCTTGAGACGGCCAACTGATCGGTGGCCGATTCTTGGAGATGATCTCGGGTGCTTCACTAGGGAGAGCCGCATATTCCAAAACACGCTCTACGGAAACAATGTTCGTCTCCACTTCCACTGTCTGTCGGACAATCCAGTTGAGGCTCTGCGTGATTTGGAGCGCGTAGGACATGGAAAGACCAACCATACCGGCCGATAGGCCGCTGCGGCTAGCCACGGAGATGATTGCGAATCCGGCAGCAGCCAAGATGATGACTGAGCCAAGGAATTCAAGGCGCACAGCAAGCCATCTGTTGGCGCTAATCGAAGGATAATAGGCTCTCAAATTGGCGTCCACTCGCCATTCGTTCTCGAGTTCAAACCGCTTCTGCTGGTTGTAGGCACGAATAGTGCTCATGCCACTGAGCGACTCCTGAAAGTGTGCGTAGATTGGGCTTCGACTGACACTGTCGAGACGCTTCAGTTCCCGCGAGGTGCGCAAATAGTACCGCTGGATGTACAGGTACAAAGCGCCAAGTGGAAGGATTAGTGCCACGAAAACGGGCGTGGACGCAGAAATGACGACAAGGGTGAACCCGGCTGCAGTCAAGTTAGGTGTGACACGTAGCCAGTAATCCGGATAACAACATACCTCTAGCGGTATTGACGAAGAGCATGTTGAACGTTCGGCTGTGTTGCGTCAGTCTCTGATCACTCCACCGTGTGCTTGTATGGGGCTCATTACGCTAAAACCTCATCTACACGATATATGTCACTACAAAATTGAGTTAGCAGAGTCGAGACTACTACCATGACGACAATAACGCCGATCACAAACTCCATCGGTATGCGTGGTTCGGACCGTCCCAGGGGAGAATCTGGGAGATCACGAGCAAGAACATACCTTGAAAACCGATTGAGGATCCGTCCAGCAGGGGTGGTCTCAAAGAAGCTCATTGGAGACCGGAACATGGCAAAGGCCATCCGCTCGTGTAGTTTCCGGCTTGCCTAACATCCAATTAGCCATGACAGGCCTCTCATGCAGGCATGACTCGACTCTCGAGCCTTGCAGAAACGTACCTCGATGGAGCAGAATATCCAAAGGATGAGCGTCTGCACGACCACAAGGGCGGCGGATCCTATGCCAAAAGCGAAGTAGATGCCGATATACTTGCCTACGTGTGGATTTCCATTGCTTCGCTGGTTGACTTCTGACCAGTGTTTGAGCCACACGCTTGCGCCTGCGTGGCATTAGCGTCTGTGTTCAGGAAGGAAGAACGACCCCGCCAATAATGTCTCACTTACCCACTGATCCAGTCTGCGCTCCCACCAGCAGCAGTAAGTAGATGGCGACAGCGGCAAGGTTGCTCGTCTTTGCGTATTCCCCATACACCGACCATTTGACCTTGCCTTGTTCAGAGAACTCTTTTGTTTGCTTGCTCTTCAGTCCGCCACCTTCTTCATCCGTGAGCTTCCCGCGAGCACCCTTGAAACTTGCCGTGCTTGCACGGCGAAGGGTATTGGAACTGAATTTTCGTGCTGTCTCGCCTCCAGGCTTAAGTGGAGCGAGATGAGCCGCGCCCTCCTGGGCAGCCTCAGCTTCTGCCTGGTCTTGGTCGTCATCCTCGACAGGACTTCCACCGTAGACAGTGGACTCTTCGTCGCTCATTACGCTCTCGTGATTGCTATCACCCTCGCCCTGGTCTTCGTTCTGTGATGTTTTGATGAGCTGAGCAATTTCGCCTTTCATCGCCATGAGCTGATCGTAATTGCCCCTTTCAAGAATTTTGTTATCGCGAAGCAGTATGATCATATCTGCTTCCATCAAGACCGGAATCGAGTTCGTAGCCAAAATACGTGTCTTTCCTGCTAGTAAGCCCTTGGAGCCAAGAACGTTGTCGATCAAATGCCTTCCAACATGCTGATCAACGGCGGACAAGCAGTCGTCGAGGAGGTACACGTCTGCGCGTGCGTAGACTGCTCGCGCAAGCGTGAGACGTGCTTTCTGACCACCAGACAACGAGATCCCACGTTCTCCAACCTCTGTTTGGTCTCCGTCAGGGAGTTGCGCGAAGTCATCGCTGAGCGCGCACGCCTGAACAGTCTTTTTGAAGAATTGCGGGTCCCATCGGTGACCAAAGACTATGTTTTCCCTTACAGAAGCATTCATCACCCAAGCTGACTGTGGTACGTAGGCAGTCTTTCCTCGTAGGACGACTTCACCATTGATCTTCCACAGATCCCCGAGCACGGCTTGAAGCAGTGACGATTTGCCAGATCCGACTCGACCGACTATGCAAGCAAGTTCTCCCTTGTGTGCAGAAAAGTTGATGTTCTCCAGTGTCTTGCGTTCAGCGCTTCGGTCCCACGTGAAACTTGCATCTCTAATGCGAACAGATTCGTCTCCAGTATCCTGTACGGCATCCTCGCGAATAACGGCGTTCTCTTGCAGCTCATCGGCTGTCAAGTAGCCAGTAATACGGCCTACGGCAACACTGGCCTCGACGATCGCAGTGATAACCATGGGAAGGATAGCGAGGGGGAAAGTGAGCAGATTGAATAGTGTGAGAGCTGGGAAGACGATGTCGGTAGTCAAGGTACGATTTTGCGTCAACACAAAGACGCCGAAAGTGGAACAGGATACAAGGAAAGGGGTTGTCGACCAGGTGAAGGTCGAGAACGCCTGCGTTGCACCGATCTTGCGGAGGGTTTTGAGTTCCTGGTCGTTACGGATGTGGTTGAGACGGCTGGCAAAGGCTGTTGTCCAGGCGTAAAGCTTGATAGACTTCATGTTGTTGAGGATCTCCGAGATAAGCTTCGTCCGGGAATCCTTGTTATTCATCTGCTCTTTCTGCAAAGTCTTCATCCATCGCGCTATGACTCCATTAACGGGAATCATGACAAACATGGCAGCAACACCAGCGAAGCAACTGTAGCCGAGAAGTTGGTACAGCGATAGCATGCACAATACGATCTGAAATGGAGCAGACCATAATTGCTGGCCGTACTGTGCGAGATCCTGAAGTCGCTGAGTGTCCACAGCCATGTAGTTGACGATGTCGCCCGTGGACTTTGACGCTCGGCCTTCATTTGAAAGTCTGGTCGACTTCGAGTAGATAGCAGCCGTCAAGGAAGATTTGATGCGCATGCCTGTCTCAAAAGAGCGCTGAAAATACTGATGGAGACAGGCAGTCTGCGATACAGAGACGGCGAACATGGAAAGTGCAATGGCAGCGCCTCGGATAACAGGCTGAGGCTTTCCAACGCGGTATGAGTCTACGAAGCTGATCAAAAGCCTCAGCAACTGCGGTTGCGCAAAATTCAGCACATCACTAATGGTCTTGATAGCAGCGCCCCTAAAGTACGGTCCGCCGAACGAGCGGAATAGTGCCAACCACAACGAAGGGTGTTTCTTCTCCGTCTCGTATGCCCACGCATCCTCGAACTTTCGAGAAGTGTGCCTGGTCGAATCCCGCTTGCGCAAGTTCCATAGGTCGTCTTGTGTGAGGAATGTTGTGTACCCGCGCTTCATCATTGGAGTCATCCATCCAAAAGTCAGGACAGAGAAGACATCGGCATACTCGTAAGCGCATTCGTCCTCATCTCCGAGCGCATCGTAGTCACTCAATCGCTTCTGCACCAGCCATTCCAACGCGAATTCCAATATAGCCAGAACAACACTGACCGTGAAAACCGAGAAGTAGGCGACATGCTCGCGGTGCAAGTCTTGGGAAATGAGGGACCGTAGCTTGACGGCATATGCAATGAGGAGGAAGAGCCAGTAGAAGAGGACTACACCATTGGCATTGCGTGACCGCCAGTGCTCAATGTACTGGATGTAGAGGATGACGCCGAGGGACACTAGTGTGAGGATCGTGGTCCAGAAGCGAAAGTCGCCAGCCCATACGTCTTTGTAGTATTCGATTTGTAGGGCGGCCTGGACAGCGGTCGCGGCGATGAGGGCTCCGAGAGTAATCTGTTCAGGCGCGTAAGATGAGTTGTTCCAGAAAGGTCTATCGTGACAAGACAAAAGCACATGACATACCAATTTTGCGAAAAAGTGCCAATTGCGCTTCACGGGCTGGGGCGGACATTTGCGATATAGATACCACAACGCGCCGGCGCCTCCTACAATTCCAAACGCCGCGACAGTCGTTATCCACACATCCAAAAAGCATGGAGTGAAGTCATAGCGAATTGGGCTTATTGGGCCCCACCCTTCACTATTACCGCATAATGTTTGCCGGTCGTGCTTCGAGGCTGTGAGGTAACCGTACGCGCCAGATGCCGAAAACGGTGGCAGAAACGGAATCTCATGTCCCTGCTGCATCGGTTGGATGGTCGTAGGATATGCCGAGCTCACAGAGGCGCAGAATCAAGGTAAGCGAATATCGAGCGGCGAAGGTAAAGAAATGAGGAAGGCAGCACGTTCGGATGGAAAGCTATAGATGGGTGACTAAGCCTAACTTAACGCGTGGTCTGAGCGTTGACTATGTCATCAACACTTGACTAGTTCGCGGGGATAACAACGCTCCCATCTCCGAAAGCCAAATGCCGACAACCCTACGGAGTACGGAGTATCACAAAGTCTTTTTGGGGGCGCATGTTTTCGAACCACTACTGTCCGTTATCAGCGAAGCGCTTGCACAACTTCGTGGCTGCACCACATGGGAATCGCGTGCGTGAGCCACGACTCACAAGCGTTCCAGTGCCTCGCTTACATGCCGATCCCAGCCATCGTGTGACGCGTGCGACAGATCGTGAGTACGTTGCCAAGTCACGTGTACCGACCCAAATCTCCAGGTCTCTTTCCCAAAGAGCTGCTTTGATGAAACAGACATACTTACAGTTCGCTTCTCTCCTCAGGCGCACCTCTTACCGTCGACGATAACGCTTTCAAGGCGGAGCTCGCTGCCTTTAGATGAGAGAATCGCGGCGCATCCTCGCCTAGTCCCCAGGCAAACACACCGCCCAGCCTTTTCGTTCCCACGATAGCTGGCAACTTCTTCCTGATTGTATCGGGGGTTTCCCATGACCAGAAGAGACTCTCTTTTTCGTCCCAGTAGTAGTGGCCTCCCCCTACCTCGTCATATACACCGTGTCTCAGCGCCGCAAGGAACGACTCCAACTGCTCGGTTGGCACATCGTCATGCCACGAAAACGCGCCTGCCTTGCCCAAATCTGCACCAGTCTCGGGATTCTCCATGAGCTCCGTCAAGCACCCAATAGGCTTCATACGGCAATCTGTGCCATTGGCGGTCTTGTACCACTTCACGTAGAATGCTAGACCCAGGTGCGCTTTCTCCACCGGCATACCACGCTGTAGATACGCATCGATTGCTTCCAACGAGTTCTGAATACCAGTGTGATGTTTAGTTATATTGTCTCGGCGGTTCATTAAGTCGTACGTCATGATATTGAGGAAGTCGACAGATTCAATGATCTTGGGAATCGTGTCTCGGGTGAAAGCCAGCATATCCCGCACTAGACCCGGAACCGCCGCAGAGATTATTTTTGATGGACCTACAGCCGCTCTGATTGCAGCGAGAAGTTCGGGATATGCGGCGATCTCCCAAGTCTTCTCGGAATTAGGATGTGATTTGTAGTCCTCGCCGTTGCCACTGAATTTATATTAGAGCACATGAGGACATGAAGACAAGAACTTACCCTGGGTATTCCCAATCAACATCCACACCGTCCGCTCCCGTTGCATCTAGCATAGCTCTCACGTTCTCGGCGAAAAGCGCTCTGCTCTCCTCCGTCCTTGCGGCTTGGTCGAAGCCTGTCGTATCTCCCCAGCCACCGATAGCCACCTGTACTACAGTGCCGTCCGCAAACTTGGGACGCACTTCATTGACTGTAGTGAACAGCGGCCACTCAGCGCGACCGATGTCGTTGAAGATATCGGAGCGCATGAACGCCAGCGCAACATGCGTCACGTCAGCCACGAGAGCCGGCTCCGGCACGACATTGTGCTGCCTGCACATCGTTCAGTGTATGCAACCTGCTGGGATCGATAATTCTTACCCAGTCAAATACATAATGTACTTTAGCTTCGATGACTTTGCATTGACTGATGAAGCTGACACGATGGCAACAGCAACAAGCAGCCATTTTGATATGTTCGTGAAGAGCATCCTCATCAATACACTCAGCGCTGACAGCTTCGACACGTTGACTTCGGTGAGACGATTGGTGGACAGCACCTGCTTGTGCCAAGCCACTAATTAATCATTGTCGGGTCTTGACTCTTTTGTGGGGCAGCACCTGAGCGCCCTTCCATCCCAACACCCTCGAACAGCTCATGCTGGACTTTGACGAACATGCCGTGATCACGGTTTCAGTTGCTCGCATCGTCGCTTCTTTTGCCCTCTTCTGTGCACGCAGCTGCATACATCGTCCAGTGGCTGTCTGAAGCGCCTCGCATGTCGTTCTCGACCGCCATGCTCCTGAGTCCTGACTCTCGCTTTCCAGAGTCTGGCCCACTCGTAGTCTCGTACTAGCTTGTACAGTATAGACGCGCACGCGAATCTAACACACACGATACGAACTCTCCTGAGGTAGGCTCATGGTCGCAAAGATACCCGGACAGGAAGACATGATGATCTTTATATCAGTCCCGCATAGTTTTGGCATCGCGACACACCGCAGTTGCGAGATCTAATCTTCGTGGTGATCTGGACCTATTAGGAGAGTGACTTACCAAATTGGACGACATCACGGCAACATTCTGCCAGTTATGTTGCGCAACTTCGGGGTTGCCGCCTTGCAGCTTGACGCCTCGTACACCATCCTGATCTCTGATCGACACGCCTTCGCCAAGCTCTTCCAGCAAAGTCCCAATATCACCCTCAATACTACCCTTTTCGTCTGCACTAGCCCCGCCCCGCCTAACATGCACCGTACGAGGCAGAGCTAGCTCAAGAGTCAGGTACTATCTATTTATCCTTGGCATCAAACGTCGCAGCATGTAGACAACGATTTCTAGACTGTAAATAATTTGTTGTACTTGGGTTACTATCGATATAGTACTTATGATGTGCCAGTTTCTGGTCTGGGTTGCTAATTTTTTAAGGATGGCTCTCCTTCGAGAATATGCGCCTGCCCGCTGTAGAAACGTAGAGGAGGGGGTGATTACCAGTCCCACATCACACCTTATAGCCAGCAGGAGGTACAAAGGAAGTATGTATAAAAGGCTAGCGCACTACAACCCAATATATCAAATCTGTCAAGGTACAAAGGAGGAACAATACAAAGTCTCTAGCACAGGGCGTGTCAAAAACTAGCCCAAATTGCAAAATACTCTAGGTTATCAGGAGTAGGGAGCTGAGCAGATAGAAGAGTAGAAGAGGCTCCGCCAGCGATACCTGGAATGGAAAGGCTCCTTAATACAGTGGGTAAAGCATAAATAGCAAAGTCTTTGTATTAGTGAAACATATGTATACCTGTCTGCAGTTAGAGTTTTGCTCAGCAGCTTATACGCATCGCTACTTCAATCCTTACAAACGACCTTCCCATTGCTCATACTAATATTTTTACAGCCAGCCTGAGTTGGTATTGGCGTTGGTATCACGCAAGCATAGTGTAAGACCCACACCGCAGTGCTGCTTGGCGCTAACCTTCTAAACGACCACGAATGTCACGACAACCAAAAGTCGCTGAGTCGTCTCGATACGACAAAATCGTAAGGTCGTTAGGCCTGGCTAGATGAGCTTGCGAACAACAGCATACGCTCCTTCAAGCACTGCAAACTGCACAAACAAGTAGGTCTGATTGCTACTTTAATTATGTATTAAAGTGCTGTAGCTAATAGAGGGAGTTAATGTGTTTAACTACCTAAACAAGTATACAGCAAGTTCACCACCATCTCACGTTGCTTTCTAAGACTCACTGATTCCACGAAGCGCGGGCTGTGTCGCAACGACAAGTATGGGTGCTTTCCGAAATACCAACTGCCAACCATTTCTGGCATAGATCAGAGACGTAAGGTGTAGTTTATATACTGACATGCGTATACACGCTGCATCTAGCTAAAAACTTAATTTTTAGCGCCCTCATTAAGATTCACTAATCTTACACTGTTCTACACAAACAATTTAGAACCTTTTTAATATTATACTTATAAGAACCCTGTGGCTACTGTCATTAGTCTAATCTGTGCAATTTGCAGCTTAAGCTCTTGATACATTTGCACTTGAAAACAGTGTTGATTCTCACCATATTGAGGTGGCAGTTGGTATTTCGGAATCCATTATAAAAGACGATCGTATCCTCGCTTAAATTAGCATCACACCTCCTCCGTCCTCAACAAACAGTCTCTATAACGTCGATCGCCACCGGGAGCCTGCCATTACACGCTTCTGGACTGCTTCGTACAACTAACCATCAAACGAAAAAGCCTCACAGAGCCACCGATTCAATTTGACTATCGTCATTCACCGTAACCAGCTGTGTCTCCCCAGTTCATCTCGAAAATATCAGGAACCATGCCTCGCAACAAACCCCGTCTCCAGCTCGCTCTCTACGCGCGGCCGAAGCACCCTGGAACTTACCACTACGCGCTCTTAATTTCTCCCAAAAGCTCCAAAAAACAGCAGGCCAATTCAGCCACCAAACACCACGTCAAAAACACGCTCCAAAATATCTCCGGCGAGCTCACACAGCCATGGCGCTATCAACGTCTTGCCATCTCGGACGTCCAGCTTGAACAACGTCTACTAGTCCGTATCGTTGTAGCTAAAGTTACGTCCCCAGATGCACTTGAAAGGATCCTTGAGTCAGTGCCGGTTTACCAGATCGATGACCCGGATCAAGCGAAAGCGCAATCGTTCACTTGCTTGACGTGGATTCGAACTGCGCTGGAGGAGCTGGGGGTGCAGGGGGCAGTAGCTGGATTGGGGGAGTGGGAGGAGATTCAGAAGAAGGCACTAGAATACGTGGAGAGGAAGAAGGAGATGGGGAGGTGGAGTGCGGGCTGGAAGGGGGAGGTAGGGGTGCCGATGTTGGATTTACTTGACGGGAGAGAGGTTGTTGGGTAGGAAGCTGGACTCAATCACTCCATTGCAATTCAGAGACAGTGTTAAATATCAATTCGACTAGCAGAATAATCAACAAAACGTGTTTACTAGAGTGCTTTGTAAACGGTAAACTTGTACACTCCGGGGCGAGACCAGTGAGTGGTAACTGGCAAGCTCATGTGCTTTGTAGCCAGGTAGGCCGCTTACCTGATGATTCACAGTCGCGGGTCGTAAGAGGGTAACCTGAGCTTGTCCACGTCAAGGCGACTCCAATGAGTCGGCGCAACTTATTTTGTTTCGGAGAGGGTTTTGGAAAGCTCCTGGCAGTTGTTGTTCGCAGCTCGTCTTGCGTTTGCGCGTACCAGCACCGGTAGCTGCGACTGCGGCTGAGATGACATATTGTAGCACGGTTACCGCACAGCTCGCGCATATGAGCGTGAGTCCTACCGGTAGAACGTGTGACACGAACGTAGCTTCTTTTCCCATTTACGAGCCTTGGCTTACGAGTCACGATTCCCGGAACCGCTCTCATAGCACCGTGACGCATACTATGATTGGTGGACGTTGTAATGTGTGCAAGATGTGATTGGTATTTGAGCTCGCATTCTTATGCTCTGTCGCAGTTCTTGGATTTCAATATTGATGCACCGATATTTGTATCGCATTGGTAGTCAGTGAGACGATAATTTCCATACGGATTGATCGCACCACCCTTCTCGGCTGGGTGAATACATCGTCTATCCCGTGACGGTTTTTACCCTTGTCTGAAGCTTGCTATTCTGCTTTCTATTCGTAGTGATCTCTTACGATCCTCAACTGAGTCCGAATAATGAGCTGGTCATGTACAAATAAGCGTTCTTTCATGCAATCCTAGCTACAGAAACAAGAACAAAAACATCTAGACATTTGCAGCCTGGAAGATACAAGGGAAGCCCGACGAATTCTGAACATGAACGGTGGTGAGGTATTCCTTGTCTACGACGGAGCGTGTCTCTCCACCCAGGGGATGGACGTTACCTGTTCAGTTCTTCAGGCTTGTTATCACCAGGATGACCGTCCACATTTATGTCCTCCTCGCAACATTGTGCCCACATCCCCAGCCTCCTTGGAGAGTCTGGGTGGAAAGGATTAGCCGTGTGAAAACCCTGGAGTCTGTGCGGGTGTTCTTGAGTTAGATGCATTATAACACCCCGGATCCTCCCCAAACCCAGCTATTTGACAGGGTACTAAAGCTTTCTGCGATAGACACGAGCATCAAGGGTTGTCTCTGTCTACAGTTCCGCAATTGCGCTCCCGCTTGTGCTTTGCGAGCGATAAGAATCTACTGTTAACATTGGCTGCTTGTTGCTTTGAAGATAGCGGACGCGGATGCCGCTGCTAGTACTGCTGTTGTTATCACTATAGCAGTTTCTAGTATTGTAACGGCTGTCCCGCAGTGCTGAACAAAGTTTCAGAGCCAAATTATAGTTGGAGAGTGGCTAGAAACATGGATGTCGAGTCGCAGGGTCATCTCAATCTCGTCTGCGAACGTCTGTGGCAAGTTCGCAAGTAGGATGTTCTGCCGAATGAGGCAACAGTGTTGCGAGTCTGTTTAATAAAGTCTAAAGAGCCCCATCCGTAGCTCAAGGTCATGTATAGCCCATTTGGCAACTCGGATGTTGTGTGTATCAGATGTGCATAATTCTGATGGTCACCAGACCTTTATAGACACAAATAGGCCTGTGGGATATCATGACTTCGAGGACGTGTGCTTGCTGCATCTTGTGTGCGGAGATAAGCGATTGTTCGTCCAGCGTTTGACTTGTAGAAGAGATTGTACTGATGTTGTTTCTCGCGATGTGACACGCAGGCCGATGTGAGGGCTCAAACGGTCTATGATATGGGCAGAAACTTGATATTCGTGCAATGTGCGACCCATATCACAGTGTCAAGCCAGGCAAAACCTGAAAGTCAAGGTGATTGAGTATGCAGCGCCGTACTCGCCTGAAAAGTCCTTGAATTTCAGTAGTCACATCTTTAGTGCTATAGCAAGACTCGATACCTTTGAGTTGTGTGATTTCTTGCTGCCGACTATGCACTGCCTTCCTTTTGCGAATAGTCGATCTCTGCCATAGATAGTTACATACCTAAAGTGCGGCTTGCTCTAGATTCCTTGAGGTTTGCATGACCGAATCAGATGTATTCGTCCTCTCTACTTCAACACGCATTCTGGGCCTCTGCTTAACACCCCCCTCCACCACCTCCTCCACCTCCATCCCCCCCTCCACACCCCTCTCCACACCCCCCACCGCCACCGCCACCGCCACCCCCATCACCCCCCAAAAAACCGCCTCCACCACCGCCATATACTCCACCGTGGCCCGCGTGACCATATGCGTACCCGTGTTTCCCCATGCGTTTAGACTGGCGCATAGGCGGCGCATAATCGTAATCAGAGAGGAGTTTAGACGAGTGACAACCCATTTCGAATGCGCGAGATGATATGCTTGGCTTTACAGCGTGTAGGACTCCCAGGTCTGAGTCGGTGTTGGGCCGATTGTCGGATTGATCCTTTTGAGTTTGTATCTGTTTGGATCGGGGCGCGGTGGGATGGTGTGAGAAGGTTGAGTGGCGGGGTGAATGTTTGCACGAGGAAGTGCGGGCGTGGGAGGATTGGTATGTTATGCGAGGAGGAATGGGATGGGAGGGTGGGGTTGGGGTGAGGAAGGTATGTATGTACGTATGTATGTATGTATATATGTATGTATGTATGTACGTATGTATGTATGTATATATGTATATATGTATGTAATGACAAGTCCACCTGCAGCTGCTGCCCAAGTCCAACAGCAGAACGAATCGTAAGCTAAATACCATCATCTCACATAGGTAGGTAGTCCAACTCCGCCCCGCCACAGCCACTGCCCTGCCCTGCCCTGCGCCACCACCCTCGCACCAAACACAACCGCACCCCCCATTCGCCAAAAGCCATCATCCCCGCATCCCCTCCACCCAGTAACCGCACCAACTAGAAACCAAACAGCCAACACTCCCCTCATCCAGCCCAGCAACGCCATCCGTGCGCAGAACCACCGCAAGGCCGTGAAGACAGCAGCTTCCTTACCACAACCACACCTTCCAGCGCGCACAGACGCAGCGCAGAATTCCACACGCTGGCGTCAGCCAGCGCGGCGAAAAGGGCGAGCACCAGTGCGGTGCACGGCACTGCCACTGCCGTTAGTGTACGTTGCTTGGTCGTTGTAAAACGCGAGTAGTGGGATGGGTCGGATGGGGGTGTTTGTGATTTGGTGCGGTGGGGGTTGGAGTTACGTGTGTCGCATCTCAATCTTGTTATCCTACTGGGTGGTGGCTACGGGAGAGATGGGCATGGTTTGGGAAATCATACTCTACATTACACTACGCTTTACACCTCACTACTACATCATCACCACCAACACGGGTTATCTTGTCTATTGTCATTGCCCTAGCCCCTTTTTTTTTGCTCTTCACCTCTCATTCGATACCTTTTTTCTTCTTTCTGTCGTCTTTTCCTCCTTCTTTGGTGAGGAGTGGTTGGAGGGGAAGATTGTATTGACTAACTGTGTTAGGCAGCGCGATGTGGGAGATGGGGAGAAGTTAGAGAGAAGGGGAAAAGAGAAAAGAGAAAAGAGAAAAGAGAAAAGAGAAAAGAGAAAAGAGAAAAGAGAAAAGAGAAAAGGAAAAGAGAAAAGAGAAAAGAGAAGATATAATCAATCCCCTCCATGCATCCGTACAGGCCAAAAAAAGAAGAAGAAGAAAGAATCTTTTTTTGGCCCAGGAGCAAAAAATTTGGTCCAGGAGAAAAAAAAGAAAAAGAAAAGGGACGCTCCACCAAAACCTACAAGTCCAAAGGTGCATTATCAGAGCAAAGCAAAGGGGGGGCTGTACTGCTCCATTACTCCAGAATAAACCGCACGATGCCCGGGGACTACGTAACGAAACCAGTCTATAAGAAAGGGAACCCCCTCCCCCCCCCCGCTTGAAAAAAATGTATATATGCATATCCAATTCACAAGTTTCCGAACCGCTTAAGCTCCGCCCAAATGCAATGTCGTACAAACAACAACAACAAGGTTTTCATACCGGCTTGGGTTATCATTTCCAGGAAAGAAAAAAGAAAAAAGAAACTTGCGGCTTACTTGCCGCCCTGCTTCTTGGCCTTGAGCGCAAGGTGCGAGTAGACCCAGCCGCCTCCGAGCGCCAGTAAGACGCCGAACCACTCCCGGGGGCTGAGGATTTTGCCCTCGCTGTACCATCCGATGCTGAGGATGAGGATGGTTTTCAAGTGGCTGACAATGTTGAAGGTCAAGGCGCTGGTGCGGCCAATGATTAGGAATTGCGACAGGTTGTACATGGACGCCATGATACCCGATGCGCAGGCGCTCCAGAGGATTTCAGAGGGGACTTGGCTGATGCGCGGGATGGTGTCGAAGAAAGGGACAAAGGGGATGAGGAGGCAGACGGAGATGGGGGCTTGGTTGAGCAGAAGCTGTGGTGGGGAGACGGCAAAGTCTTCGATTTTCTTGCCGATCCAGATCTGGTAGAGGGCGGTGGAGCAAAAGGCCAAGGTCGCGACGATGACGCCGAAAAGCTGGGTTTTGGCCGTCTCGTTGATGGTGAAGCTGACGCCGATGCAAGTTGCGACAATGGCGGCGAGCATGTACCGCGTGACCTGTTTGCGGAACAGGACAAAGTTGATGAGAACGACAGTCGGGGTGGTCATGACCTTGGACAGTTGGTAGAAGCCAATCGAGTTGAAGGTCAGCGACAGGTTGCCGAGGACGACGTAGCCGGCGAAGAAGCCGCAGACGGGCAGCATGTGCAGCGGGTTGAGGCGGACGGCCTTGAAGGCGCGGAAGGGACCGAGGGTGGAGACGAAGAGGACGAGGCCGGTTGCTGCAAAGTGCCACATGACGACCATGAGCTGGCACTTTTTGATTTGGGCGTCGCTGAAGACCCTGCGCGCTGTTAGCCATGTTGCCGCCGAGGACCGCCTGTGTCCGGGCGTACTTTTTGCTCAGGAAGATGAGCCCGAGGGTGGAGAGGGTGTTGAGCGCGATCCAGAAGCACGTTATCAGCTTCTCCTTGAGCGACAAGGGCGCGGGCTCGACGGCGGATTTCTCGACGTGGGGCAGCTCCTCGAGCTCATGCGACTCGCGGGGATCGACATTGTCGACGAGGCCGTCGGTTGAGGGGCGCTGCTCCACTGCCACCGGAGTCAGCCTGCGCCCGTACGATGTGCCCGCGACAGGCAGGAATTCTTACCCATGGGTGCGATGAGTGAAAGTAGCAGCGATGGGCAAAGGAGCGGCGGGGCACGGGCGGCGCGCCGGGTTGGAGATGGGAGATGGGAGATGGGGCGAGATGGGAGATGGGAGATGCGAGATGCGAGATGCAAGATGCGGCGGATGAAGGGGATTCGGCGAATGAAGCGCGCACAGCGACCAGAAGCACGGCGACGAAAAGGCCCAGGACCTACCACGGGAGAAGGAGAACAGGGAGGGCCAACAGCACGATGCAGCGCCTCTCACACAGCGCCAAGGAGGCCGAAGGCGCTGTCAGCCTGTAGCGCACGGCCAGATCGATTGGGGTCGACCAAGGATGACTTGTCCCGCAAAGACTTGTCAGCAACTTGTTCATTCACCACATTTCGCAGCGACTGAAACTACCTCTCGTTGTACATTGATACAGTCTCTCTATTTTGTCAAGACTCCATCCAAGGCGAGGGGTCAGGCACACAGGGCTACCAACACACCGCACAGTAAAAAAGAACCCCCCCTTGCATTACGGCGAACACGGCGCCAAACAAAAAAAAAACCGGGTGACCGACCCTAGCGCATGCTGTGAAAAGCGAACGACTGTAATGTACATGGGCAACCAAAGTCCTGCCAAAACTGCGCCGGGACCGCCATGTAGAAATGTTGTGAGATAGTCTAGTGTTACAGAGAAGAGACGGAGCGAAATCCTTATACTTCGCCATCAGCAACGGCGAGGCGCTGCTTGGCAGTCTTCGCCTTCTTGCTGAGTCCCTTCTTTCCCTTCTTGCCTGATGCACCTGATGGTCCTTCCATGTTGGGAACAGGTGTAGCAGCACCGCTGGCTTTTGCGCTTTCGTCAAAGTGTCCTTCGCCTGCGTGTGCGTTAGTGAACCATGGTCAAACTAGTCCATTGTGGCAACTCACCCTCATGGTACATGTCGTCCAGGTTGGCCTCCACTCGCTTCTTCTTGCCGCGCTTCTTGCCAGGCGGAGCGTTCTTCTCTGCTTCAGCCAGCTCAGCCTCCTTCTTCTCAATCTCAGCGGCCTGCTCGTCGTCCACAAGCCACATGGCCATATCCTTGGTACGATTCTCACGAGATCGCGTGTTGAAGTCGACCTGTGCGCCGGCGCCTCCAGAGATGACAACGCGTTGCACTTCTTCCTTCTGGAGCGCACGCTTGCGGATACGTTCTTCAATCGTACCACGGGTAATGAGACGGTACACGGTCACCTGTCGGGTTTGTCCAAGACGATGGGCACGATCCATGGCCTGCGAATCAATGGTGGGGTTCCAATCCGAGTCGTAGAAAATGACAGTGTCGGCAGACGTCAGGTTGATACCAAGACCACCAGCACGAGTAGAGAGGAGGAACACGAAGATGGAGGGGTCGCGCTGGAAGTCGGCAACGGTATCTCGACGATCCTCCAGCTTGGTAGATCCATCCAGGCGGCAGTATTTGTAGTTTCGATAAGTCAAGTACTCTTCCATGAGGTCAATCATCCTGGTCATCTGAAAGTAGAGCAGAACACGATGATCGCCTGCCTTGAGCTCTTTGAGGAGGCCATCGAGTCGAGCAAGCTTGCCAGAGTCGGTGACGAAACGCGACATAGACGGAGCCTCAATGTGTGTATATCGCGTCCTGGCGTTTGTCGGCGAGGGCAATTTGTCGCGCACAGTAAGAGCCGCGCTTTCTGATTTGACCTCGAGGAGAGCTTGTTCCGACTTGTCCGAGATACCGTAAAGCACATTCCGGACAGATGGGTTGAAGAAGTCTCGCTGTTTCTCCGCCATGACACTTTGGCTAGCACAGTAGAGCTCTACTGGAGGCGCTGCTGCTCGTGGCTTGGCGCACGGCTCGATGACGTCCAGGCCTGTAAGCTCAAAAGAAGCTTGCGAGACGTTCAGGAGATTGCGCATATAGCCTTCCTCCGTCATTTCGGTCAGAGGAGCTCGGTCTTGGCGATGGGCAATCTTTAGCATGGAATGCTTCGGCTCGTACTGGTCGTTCTCATCATCATAGACCATGGCGTATTGACCGACCTTGTTTGGCTGAGAGCCAGCATCAAGTGCCCGCTGGAAAAGGTCGCTCTTAGCAATCTTGGATACCTCGGTCGCTGACAGATCAGTGAATCGAAGCCATGAGAAAGCATTCGCCTCGCGTACGGATAGTTCCACATTGTGAGGATTCCATATATTCATGAGGTTGTCCAAGTAGTGGCCGCGGAACCCAGCTTTCTCATTCTCCGGCCCGGCCATGTCGAGGCGGCCACCGTTCCTACCCACCAGTCGTGGAAGCGAATATTCGATCAAGTTGCGCGTAGTGTATCCGACCCTCACGTTTTGGCCTTCACGAAGGAAAGAAGGGGTCTCGGCAAAGGACGCGAACGAGAACGGGGACCAGGTGTCGGCTCGCTCGAACAGATCAGGGTGATTGCAGACCTTCCTGAACTGCATGACGAGGTTCATCAGGGTGGCACTGTCCTGGTCGTCGCCAACAGCCTTTTCGATCAGATCCATGATGCTAATCTTGTTGCGCAGATTGGCATAGTAGGCGCGTTGTCGGTACGTGAGGTCGCAATAAACGTCCAGTTCAATCTTGTCTCCCAGCTCCTTTTGCACGTGCTTCTTGACACGTCGTAACATAAAGGGCTTCAAAATCATGTGCAGACGTCTCAGTTGGTCTTCGTTGAGCTTGGTGTTGCTCTGAGCGTGACTCTCAATGTCCTTTGAGAACCATTCACTGAATTCGTCGTGGGAATCGAACAAACTCGGCATGATGAAATGGAGGAGAGCCCACAGTTCCTGCATGTTGTTCTGAATGGGCGTACCGGTGAGAAGGAGTCGATTACGCGAGTGGAAATTCAAAAGACTCTTCCATCGAGAACTGTTGGATGACTTGATGGCCTGGGCTTCGTCAAGAATCATGTATTGCCAGCGCATTTTCTGGAAATACTGGGCGTCTTGAACGACCAGCTGATAAGAGGACACGACAACGTGGAAGGGCGAGTCTCGAGTGTAGGTGACGTGTTTCCGGTCCCAAAGCTTGCGCAAGACCTTTCGATCCTTGGCAGTACCCCAGTACGGAATTACGTTGAGATCAGGTACGAAGCGGGCGATTTCCTGTTGCCAATTGTGCAAAGTGGAAGCCGGGGCGATGACCAGGAAAGGGCCCCAAATGTTGTACCGTTCGGCGAGGTAGGCCATGACGGATATGGACTGGACCGTCTTCCCAAGACCCATTTCGTCGGCGAGAATACCGTTGATACCCTGTTCGTACAAGTTGACGAGCCAGTTGAGACCCTTGAGTTGGTACTCCTTGAGCGTGCAATCGAGTAGCTTGGGTTGTGGGATCCAGTCTTCCTTATTCTGCAGACCCGATGGATTCTGGAAGTTGAGCTCTCCGTCGTCTTCCTTGTCCTCGGGGTTATTGAATGCACGAGCCCGGTCTTGCGCTTCTTGGATGGCATGTTGCGCGTTGGCCATGGCGGCCGCGTTCAGTGCACTTTCGTCGTCATTGTCAAAGTCGAGATCCTCGAAATTGGTCACCTTTGCTGCAGGCTTCCCTTCCATGGCAGCCACGTTGATGCCAGAAGACCCCTCTTGCTCGGCTGGGGCACTCGCAATGGTCTCAGCATCGTCTGTGGATCTCTCAATCTCGGCTGTCCTTGCCTTCTTTCCGATGAAATGAGAGTACAGTTCCGTCTGAGAGATGAGGAAGTTGAGCTTGCGCTTTTGTCGGTTGGCTTCCCGCTCGGCTTCGACCTTTTTTGCATTTTCCAGCTCTTGTCGCTCTGCATTTTTACGAGACTCGCGCTCGTCGCGCTCGTTCCGCTTCCAAAAGGCAAGCATTTCACGCATGCCGCGCTTGGCCCTGGCTTGTGTGTCCTTTTGGTTCTTGTTGGTTCGCATCTGCCATCTCCGCGCCTCCTTGGCGGCCAATTGTGCGGTTTTGCGATGGTTGGACTGCTTTGTGGAGATGGAATTCTCCTTGATGCGTACGACCTTGGGCACATCCTTGCGGGCAAGGTCCTTGATGATTTGCGCGTACAGGTTGCGGTAAGCTGACGAGTCGTGCGATGTCGAAAAGCCGTTGGCCAGCTCCTCGGTGTAGCTGCGGTCTCGCAGCGATCCCAAGCGTGCTTCCTCGCGTGGGGCAATGTTCGGTAGCTCGTCGCCGCGGTCAATGGCGGCCTGTCCCGCAGCAGCAGCATCCTTCTCGGCTTGTTTTTGCTCCTTGCTCTTCTTAAGACGCCCGGTGGCACGATTGGCTTTCCGCTTACCACCGGTTCCAGGGTCGTCGTCGGCTTGGAATGAGCTCATTGTGCCTCCCTCGAGATTGGGACCATGGGGCGTTGCTTCTCGCATGTCCTTGCTCGGGGCATTGCCTTGGAGTAGCTGGCTGGTGTTCTTGGCCTTGCGCTCGGCCTTTTGTGCAGCTGCGAGGTGTCGCTCTTTCTCTTCTTCGTTATCGGCCTGACCAGCCTTTGCGAGCGCTTCAGCACGTTTGGCCTCCTCGTTCTGGATCGTCTTCTCCCGTCTCCGCTTGCGCTGCATGTCCTTTTTGCGCTCCTTTTCTTCAGCAATTTCCTGGCTCTGGACCTGCTGCCAAGCATCACCCTCGTGTTCCAAGTGGTACGAATGTTTCGCATAGTCGCGGTGGGCGGCCAGTACGTCGTGGAAGCGCGTCAGTGTAGCGGTTCGTCGTTTCTGGACAGGTTAGTGGCATCATGGGTTGGATGGAGCGACAGCCTACCTTTCGCTTGGCAGTCTCTCCACTGATGACGTCGAGACGGCGCTTGAGGCTGCGTTGTGCCCACTCTTGGTGATGGAAAGGAGCGCCTGTCGCATGCATGTCGCTCATTTGCTTGGTTTCAATGTGCGCCAGGGCAGCGTCAATCTCAGCCTCGTCCGGGACTGGCAATTCGCAAGGCGGCGCCTCGGGCTGTGCTGCGCGTAGCAGGCCAGGCGGCTGCAAAGGCTCGTATGGAGGGCGATGAAGGGTGCGGTTGTCGGGCGGTGGCAAGTCGGCGGGCGCTGGTGAAGGCATGGGCTCCTGCTTGACGAAGTGGGGGTTCAGCGGCTGGGCCAGGCGGTCGTTGATGGACGGCAGTTGCGGTGGCTTTGGCGGCGGATCGTTGTCGGTGCCAGCAGACATGATGCTCGAGAGGGACATGGGGTCGGCGCGCGTCGGCGGCGGGGGCGGGGGCGGCGGCTGGGTGCTGGTGAGCAAGCTGCAGGGGGGATGTTTGTCAATGTAGTACGCACCTCGTCCTTGATCGAAGGTCGCGTCGCATAGCTTGTTGGCGGCGGCTGCACGGCGCCTCGATGCATCGACTGGAAGACGGACGGCGAGACGGGCGAGTGGGCCATGTGGTGCTGCGAGTGAGGGCGCTGCAGCGGCGAGTGGTGGGCATACGAGGGCGCGACGGGGGGGTGGTGGGCGTGTGGTAGGGGCGCGGCGGGCGAGTGGTGGGCGTGTGGTAGGGGCGCGGCGGGCGAGTGGTGGGCGTGTGGTAGGGGCGCGGCGGGCGAGTGGTGGGCGTGTGGTAGGGGCGCGGCGGGCGAGTGGGAGGGCTTGTCGTAGGGGCGCTGGGGCTCAGGGTCAGCTCGGCAGGGCGGCATGGAAAAAGAGTCGCGGGGAAGGGGAAGGGGAAGGGGAAGGGGCGTGTGGATGGACGCACCTGCGGGGGGCACTGGGTTCCATGGTCCGAGGTCGGGTCGTAGTACTTGGACGCGGCGCCGTCGCGCGGATAAAGGGCCGTGGCCATGGGCGGCAGCGCGGCGGCGGCGGTGGTCGTGGTGGTGGGCGACGGGGGCGACGGGGGCGCGCGGTGGTGTGGATGGGCGCCCACGTCGTGGTTGTGGGCGGGCATTCTCTCTCTCTCGCTCTCTCTCGCTCTCTCTCGCTCTCGTCGTCGGCGGAGCGCCGCGGACGGATGGGGCGGGCGGGAGCAGAGGGCGTGTCTTCTCTCAGGCCGGGGCAGTGTGGGCGCAGGAATGCAGGCGCGCCGGCGAAACGGGACACGGGGCTGGTCAGCTCCTGCTTAGTGCGCCCGCGACGATGAGGTTGCAGAGCGTGCCGGACGGCGGCGACCACCTTGCGACCATCCTGCACCGCGCGACACGGCTGCCAGCTGGCGTGCACGCGAGCCACCCGCGGCACGTGACCGTGCAGGCTGCCCGTGTGTGTGTGCTTGTCGCCTGGCTGCCTTGGTCCCTCGCCTTGCCCGTCCACGTCCAGCCCGGCCAGCCCGTCCAGCCCGTCCCAGCTGCTTCCCGCTTCTCTACCAGGCGTCCATGCCCGCCCGCTACCGGCTTAGCGTGGCGCGTGCTGCACCTCGGTCGCGCTAAACCGCTTGGCATCAAATGTTCTCCGGCTCTTCTGCGCCCGCAACCGGCCCCCAGCAGAAACACCCGCACCGTCCGACACCGCCATGGCCGCCGTGTACAAGACCCTGTCCGGCTCCGACACCCTCGACAGGGAGCCCGGAGAGAGGCGCAACCGCCAGCGTGTTCTCATTCTGGTACGTCGGACGCTGGCCGACGCTGCGCTCCTGCTGATGACAGACAGAGTTCGAGAGGTGTCACGTTTCGACATCGCCATCTGCTGCAAGACCTCTACTCGTTGATGTCCGCGCTGCGCATCGCCTGTTCTCGTGTTCCCGCTGACGGTACTGCAGGCCCCACAGCCGCAAAGAGGCGAAGCTCGACACAAAGACCAAGCTCTACCAACTCAATGAACTGGCCGAACTGTACAACTGCAACAACGTGCTCTTCTTCGAGGCCCGCAAAGGCAAAGATCTCTACTGCTGGATGTCGAAGCCGCCAAACGGCCCAACCGTGAAGATGCACCTGCAGAACCTGCACACCATGGAGGAGCTCAACTTCATCGGCAACTGCCTGAAAGGATCCCGCCCCATTCTCTCCTTTGACGCAGCCTTCGACAAGCAGCCGCACCTTCGCCTCATCAAGGAGCTCTTCACCCAAATCTTTGGCGTACCCAAGACGAGCCGAAAGGTCAAGCCATTCGTGGACCACGTCATGGGCTTTACCGTCGCCCATGGCAAAATCTGGATCCGCGTCTTCCAGATCAACGAATCAGAGCCCGGAAAGAAGAAGGTGGCTGTAGATGGAGAAGAGAGGGAAGTTGACTCTGCGCCCAAGAAGAAGGGTGGAAAGACGGAATTCGACGTCAGCCTTGTCGAGATTGGCCCACGATTTGTCCTTACCCCCATTGTCATCCAAGAGTCAAGTTTCGGAGGCCCAATCATCTACGAAAACAAGGAATTCATATCACCCAACCAGATTCGTTCCGACCTGCGCAAATCCAAAGCAGGAAGGTTCAACAGGCGGACTGAAGCAACCCGGGACACGAGGATCAAGCGCGCGGACCTCGGTCTCACATCGCACGGTGGACGCAAGAAGGAGAAGGATCCACTCAGCGACCAGGTCTTGTTTGCATAAACCTTGGTCACCGGGAAGTCCAAGCAACAAGGATGGCGTTCATAGGTGTACTGGGGCGGGAATTCTTGACACAATATCTCTCAATCAGACCGAATCATACCCAAAAGCTATCTACCAGTTGCCAACACGGACTTCCTTTGGAATCCCGCTTTCTCCCCCCCTGACATGTCGTGCCGTCATCCACCGCTCACTAAACACATCTTCAACGTACCTTTGGACGTACAGGATGAGTAAACGGGTGTCGACAGCATTGAACACGTAGATTCCTGCAATGCTGCCGGCACGCTGGACACGGAGAGGAAAAGACAAGAGTTACTCCGCCAAGACTGCCGTGACGTTTGTGAACAGAGCATCTATCATCAAGGGGAGAAGACGGCGGCCCAACTAAAGAACTGTGCCTTATTCCAGGCACTGCGCACTTTCTGCGCATACTACGACGCGATTGGCGGTCGATGTATGCTACAATGTATCCATGCCCCTTGATCGTGATAGTAGGTACAAAGACGCGTGTGTGCTGATTCGTGCCGTTTAGCCAAGTCCAGAAAGAACTTTCTGCCCTTGCATGCCTTGTGGAATAGATCTGAGCTCTTTGTAAGCCAGTTGCAAGCTAGTATTTGATACAGTCTGCTGAACTACAAAAGAAAATGCTAGGCTGGTACTACAGTGATGGAGAGTCCAATATCAAGGCAATAAGGCATCAAGCTCAAAAGTCAAGGTTCATGGCAGTCTGTCCACGCCATGCTTCTTGACAATTATCGGCTTTGGGGTAAAATCAAGCCACTCAAGAAGAGCAAAGAGGACAAAGTCATCGTTTTGGATGTACCAATTGCAGTCGCCGACCTGGACGTAACTACGCTGTTCGACGACATCTCTTGAGTATGCAAAGCGGAGCCATGATTTTCTCACAATGTTGGCAACAGATTCACTCAAATTCAACAGACCTCGCCAACGGCTATGTGATTCTATCACTCATCGGTCACCTATCGGGAGAGACGAGAATGTGGTCAAGTAATTATGTCCTCTCAGCAATCACTCCAGCCATAGTCCTGGCAGGCAGCCTGATATGGTTTAACACCTCGATGAGAGAAGTGACATTGTGGGCAGCCAGCGTCTTGTGGCGTATCTGTCACTCCGCAATGGGAGGCAACAGTCTAGCCATATGTTCCATTCTGGGCTCTTCCCAGCGACAGGATTATTGTCACGAGCTCACAAACATAGCAACGGCAACTTCAACTTCAATTGCAACCATGGCCTCTTTGAATACCCCTATCGGACACCCTGCGATACCTCCCAATGTCGTTCCAGACGACATTTGGGTCATTGTCACGACACACCACCCCCTGGCACAGCACGCGAATTGGGGCACTCCACACATTACCACGATTCTTAGAGACGGCAACGGGATCCCAAACGGGAATCATGTATTCTTGCGTCGGATCATCCCGCACCTATGCTTCTACATGGGTCGAGATATTGCCCGGGACAGCCTTGTTGGAGGTCGGAGTCTGCTTCAAGACGTCTATCTACCAGGTGCCTCTGTTGCTTTACAGCAGTGCGTTTTGATTCCTGACTGGGAACGCAACGTTTGGCGTCTCGAGTCCCGCACTAGGAAAATCGCTATTGTCAACGATACGCCAATTCAGGACTACACTGCACGCACGAAGCGGATGCCCAATCCGCTGCCGAATTTCGTCTATCTGAAACAGTCAGAGGTCAATATCGTTATGATCAATGGCATGCAGGTCGACATTTGGCTAATCAAGTCAGTTCGCGAAGCCTATCAAGCCCACGAGCTGCCACCTGCACTGCTGAACGGAATTCGCCATGTTGGCCCTACCCCCCAGAGTGAAGTTGACCGCTACTACCTCACCCGTGAACAAGTGTCAGCCAAATCATATCGCGTAGTTGAGCGATTTACTGGCGAGACGTTTACCGCGAAACTGTTCCAAACCGGTGGAGACCCGCAGCAGCTTCGAGATCGCGATTTCTTGACCCTGAACAAGCATGATGTCGATGCTTCAATCGTTCGCTACCAGCAAACGGTGGAGATCGAGGGCATTCCCGCAATCATCACCGACTCCCATTATGATTACATGTCCTACGCGAGATTGCGAGGGAATATCAAGAAATCTCATCCGGGCATCCGATTTTCGATTGCGACAAAGTTGGTTCGACGTCTGTTTTCGGCTTTGGCCTGGATGCATTTCAATGGTATCATCCATGGACGTGTCTCCAGCGAGAACGTCCTTGTACGCCTGACCGACAAAAAGTTCGCACACGTTCTCTTAGTGGACTACACGACCGCTCGTTCCGTCCCGGTCGAGCTGCCAGAGCCCATGTCGGACATGATCGCTGACGGCCATTCTGCCATGCAGCTTATCGAGGATTGCTGTGACATCTGGGCATTTCGAAACGGTCCCACGCTGACGGCCATGGGCGAGGATCTAATGCAAAAACACGCGCAGGATGCTTTGCACAAGTACCAGGTTGTTCAGCGCGTGCATGCCGATTTTTACAACACCGACCGCAATTCACACGAATCTGTAAAGGGCATCCAAATCGACAGGCTGCTCAATAAATTGGCAAGCGAATGGCACAGCGCCCGAGACAAGCAAGCACAGAACCGCGCAGAGCGAGAGATAGCCAACATGTCCAAGTCCAAAATCGAGGCAAAGACTCAAGAGTGGGAAAGTGCAAATGGTCCCCAGGTCGGGGTCCACAAGCAGTACATGGTACTCTCGCTCGGACATTCGTATCTCGATAGCTTGGCTGACCCGTTCCACTTCGGGCGATGGGACACCAAGCCTTCTGAGATTTGCGCGAAGATCCGGGAGTTCGGCGGTGAGCTCGAAGAGCCGTGGCAGACCTTTGAGGTCTGTCTGACGACTCCACTTGTGCACGGCGCAGGAGGATTCAGTGCAGAGGACATGCTGAATTGGCTTGCAGCTTGTTGTGAAGTCTTTCCTGAATGGCGTAAGGTGCTGCATCTAGAATGCCAGTCCCATCTGCGGCCCAACAGCGTAGGCGTTATCCCTGCCAATGACCTTCACAACCTTCGCGTCGCTCTCCAAGCTCATGGAGAGCTACCGCCTTCCATGTCGATTATGTTCAACCACATCCCACATGAAATGGCTACACCGCAGCAAGTGGAGGAATCCTTCCAGGTTTGGTACCACATTCCTTCGCGGATGTTTAACCTCACGCAGCTTCAGCGTCTCGCTACTCCAGCACGACTTGCCGCCACGATTTCCGAGGGTCAGATTCGCTGCAACCACTTTGTCGAAGTTCGCGGTGATCCCAAGGTACAGGGCAACTATGCTTCAATAGCACTCCTAGAAGCCTTCGTAAAGCAGCTTGGACTGCGGTTGGCCCAAACTCCGAATTTGCTGTCTACCACTCCCAGCTTCGACCCATCGGACTTCAGCCAAGTGCCTTCGGGCCGGATTGTTCTGGCTCGTCCCGGTTTGATAGGCTATGGTTCCATGTTGCGCTCTGGCGACCAAGCCAGCTTCCTCTATTCACGCACGAATTCCAAGTTCATCATGCCCAGCGCTTTCATACCGACGTACTTTGGCGACATCAAGGTGCTTCCGACACTGCCGAACAACCGCAATTACGATCGGCCGGATCATTGGTCGAAGTTTCAGACATCAGAAGAGCACGAGGCGTCGGCAAATCTGGATAAGCGACGGAAGCTCGTCGCTCTGGGCCCAAAGGCTAGCAAGTTACGGCATGGTAGGACACATTCACCTGCATTGTCAGACATCATGGAGGTGGACGACTCCACACTTGTCCAAATGCTGGATGAGCGAGAACGTGTTCGCTCCGATGCCCGCCCTCCAGCGACGCGCATCGCAGATGAGATGTCTTCGGCAACTGCAACGGTGGTCCCCAAGCGAGCGCGCCCCGAAGATGAAGACGCTGCACCGTCGGCGCCCAAGATTCGCCTGCCAGACATCTCGATGAGCTTCATTCAGCGAATGGAGGAGCATAATCAGGCGCCTTCCAGCGGCCGTCCAATGCCTGGCCATCCGACTGTGCCACAGATTGGCGAGAGCTCATTCGGCAACACGTCCTTCATCAAGCGGAACCTCCACGATCCCAACCAGTCGTTCACTGTGGTAGACGACAACGAGGGTCTCCAGGAAGACTGGGCCGAAGTGGACCGCATGCTTGCTAAGATGCCAGCCGAGGATGAGGAGCCCGAACTCCAAGGCCTCACTGGATACATTTTCCACGACGTTCCGGACGATGATGGACCAGACACGAATCCTCCCAGCTTCACTGGTAAGGGCAAGGGTAAAGCCACCGCTGAGGAAGAAGCATTTTTTGACGCGCAAACGCAGAATCAGCGCGGTGGCTTCTCCTTGTCCAAGTCCTTTTGCCAGTCACCAAAGAAAATGCAAGACTCGCCTGCTACGTCCTTCATGAAGAAGCACCGACGGAACATGAGCGGGCTATCTACCGTCACGCACAGCTCTGATATCATGTCCGCCACACAACCGTCTAGCCCAACGCCGCAGGCACCTCTCCACACGACCCCGGGTCAGACGGACGGCATTGGCAAGGCGAATGTTAGCAGTGGCATGGTCCGTGGCTCTCTCACGCAAGCCAGCACCCAGCCAGGATCCGCAGCACGACCAATCCCCTTTGGCAACCCAGCAACTCGACCGCGCACGTTCCCAGCGCACATCATAAATTCAAACACGTCGTTTGGCACGAGCATGCCTGACACGGATCCTGGCATGTCCTTTGGCGACAACATGCCCCCCACGCAAGCCAACAGTCCCCAGGTCGCACCACACATCGGCAACAACATCCCGAACATGAACATGTCTTTCCGATCTGACATGCCGCCTACCGAAGCCGGTAGTCCCACAGCTCCGGCCAACCGCGCACCCAACATCCCCCACTCCCTCCCCATGGACAGCTCGTTTGGATCCGACATGCCGCCCACCGAACCCGGCAGTCCTACAGGCGCTCCCCATCTCGGCTACGTATTCAACACGCATGCATCGTTGGCATCGGATCAACCACCCACACAGCCGAACAGCCCCGTCGGCCCAGCCAACAACGCAGACATCTCAAACATGCCGCCCACACAACCGAGTGCGCATGCTCCCAACGATGCGTTCAAGTCACGCCCCGCAGCTATTGGCGAGTTCTTAGCCACGCTTTGCTCCCGCACGCACGGCGGAGACAACGACATGCCAGACACAGATGGCGAGGATAACGGCGACTGAGGCACGTGTAGGGAGACGGGTCACGGGAGTAACGTCACGTCACGTAACGCAACGCAACGTCACGTAACGTGACGCAGTTTTATTTTTCCAAACATCCATCCATCCTCTCCCCTCACGTAATCTATATCCAAGCCTCCTTCCTCGGCTCATCCCTACCTACACACCTACCTACACACCTACCTACACACCTACCTACACACCTACCTACACACCTACCTACACACCTACCTACACACCTACCTACCTCCCTCCCTCCCTACCTCCCTACCTACCTACCTGCCTCCCTACCTACCTACCTACACACCGACCTACACACCTACCTACCAACCCACCCACCCAACCGCCTTCCAAATGTGAAATCCCCCCGCAAACCCCAATATCTCCACCCCCCCCCCAAAAAAAAACTACTCAAAAACTTCCATCGTAAAAAAATCTGTGCGTGAAAATCTCCACGGCTTACTCTGTACAGATGGGTAAACTAGCGCACCAGAGTTGGAGAAGAAGAAGAAGGAGAAGAAGGAGAAGAGTTTCTGTACCGACGTGCCGACGTGCCGACGCGCAGCAAGGAAGTTGATGGAGGAGAAGAAGAAGAGGAAATTTTCGCTATACATGGTGGATACTAGGTAGACTAGCGGGGAAAAGGAAAAGGAAAGGGAAAAGGAAAAGAAAAAGGGAGGGTGATGGTGGTGTTTCTGTTCCCATCTCATTCACAGCATCCTCACGAAACGTTGACGGCTCACTTCTCGGGACGTAACCAGCCTCAATCTCATTCATTCATTACACATTCTACCCAACCCCGACCCTGGCCTCCAACCTTTTCACACACAAATTTCTACATTGTGATCGTTGCAAACAACCTATGCTGCAATCTCCTCGTGGATGGTATCATGTTCATGCCCAATGCCGTTTCCATTCATCATGCCATCACCATTCATGTCGTTGGTGCCGTTTGCATCCTTCTCTTGGTCCTCTGGGCCGTCAAAGTCCATCTTCTCCTGTTGCGCAATGGCTTGTTGGGAGACGATTTCTGCAAGGCGCTTGAGGCGGGGGGTTTGTAGCCCTGGAGTGCTGTTAGTATGAAATTGGTTGAGAGGAAGAGTGTCAAACACTTACAGGATGGCGTGTAGGTTTCCAGCGCGGTAATAACGCGAGGTTCCGCGATCTCATAAGGACCAGAGTCCTCCATATCAACGGCTGTCAAGAGCAGAACGTCGCTCTTCTCCGTCACTCTTGAGGCAACCACCTTCATAATTTCACCGTTGATGGGCTGCTCGTAGTCCGCTACGAGGTACTGGTTCAGCAACTTCTGGATCTGGTTCGGGCTCAACATCCAGCAAATATCCTGGATGATCTCAATGTCGTTGAGGGTAGCCTTCTTGAGTTGAAGCAGCTTGGTGGCTTGCATAAGGTGCTCGAGCTGGAGAGTGCCTTCTGGCATGTCGTGGGATTTGCACCACTCTTCAATTCGAGTAATGTTGTAGTTGATTTGAAGACCACGCTTCCAAGAAAGGAAGTTTCTCCTCATCAGGAGGTCATTGAATGCAGTGACGCCCACAAGACGGAGGAGCTCAGTGACACACTGTGTGATGATGGTGTCCTCAAGGTAGTAGGCCTTCATGGCCTTGTATACGCTGTTTAGCAGGCTAAGAAGATTGTCCATGCTGAAAGCGGGGGTGTTGCTACTACCCGGGAGCAACTTGCCGAGGAAGCGGTTGGACTCGTTGGTAACGAACCCAGGAAGCGACTGCGACTCGATAATGGCCGGAATGATCATCTTCTGGAGCTTCTTCTTAAGCACCTTCATCCAGGTGTGGTAGATGTTGAACTCGAGACTCTCGAGGTCATGCTTGACAATCTCGAGTAACCTGTCATACTCGTAGTTGTCCGTCTTTTGTTGCTCGTACCAGTCCTCTGCAAGGAAGACAAACGACAACATCTCGTGGACATTGCTGAGCCAGAAAGCGCCAGGGTTGATGGCATCGTCGCTGTCGTGGTGCATAACTTCCTGCTGGATAGACTGCATGACATTGGCAAGGAAGCGCTCAGACTCCTTGACGAAGCCATTGTTCCACATCTCAGAGGTAACGAGGTTGATTAGATAGGCGGGGAAGAGAACCTCCTTGTCGGTAGGAGGAGGTGTTGTCGTGGGCGATGTGATCTTCAGGTTCTTGATCAAGCCCTGAGTGACCTCAATGTTGAGCATGTCTTCATCGGCAAGTATTGACTCGAGCTCCATCTCGACATTATCGAAGTGGGCAAACGTCGAGCCAGACAAATTTTGACGATGTGCCGAGGATCCAGGCACCATAGAGACAGGTCGCGGGCTGTAGGTCATGCTGAAGCGATCCAGATCGCGCGTATCTGGTCCAGCACTTCGCCTCTTGGGAGTCTTTGAGGTGACCATCTTGAGAAAGCCGCTCGCTGCCATGGGTGCGTGACCGTTGGGCATCTCGCCGCCATTGAGAGGGCCCGAGCGCTTCATGACTTCGACCTGCTCTTGCAGCTCGGCAAGCTGTTGGCGCAGGGACGACTTCTCGCTCTCGGTAACGTTGCTCCTCCCCTTGGATTGCTCCAGGTCGTCGGTGGTCCTCTTGAGCGAGGCACGTAGTTCCCTCTCCTCTTCTTGCAAATGTCGCATCTTTGCGTTGCTCTCGTCGTAGCTCGTCTGCAGCTTCTTGTACTCGTCTTCCATTTGGCTCAACTTGGCAGCGGTGATGCCAGCCTGGTTGGCTTCGGCCTGAAGCTCCTTCTGGCGGTTCTCGAGGGTCCGGCTTCGCTCCTTGTAGGACTTGATTTGGTTTTCGTAGTTCTCCACCTGCGACTTGAGCGACTTGTTCTCTTGCTTCATCGACCCAAGAGTTTGCGTGAGCTCGACAACCTTGTTCTCCAGCTTGTAAGAGATGTTCTTGAGATCGCGAGACTCGGCGCGCAAGACCTTGTACTGCTTGCGCGCTTGCTTTCCTCTCCACAGCTTCTGAATCATGACGACGCTCTTCCTCTTGTTCCTCCAATCCTTGAGCAGTGTCTGTGAACGCCAACTGCGCTGGCAAATGAGAGCGGCTCGCAGCCATTGTCGGTCCATGATGGCCTGCCTGAGCAGCCTGCCCTTTGCCTGAGCCTGGAATGCAATGACAGACTTGCGAATGAGGAGGAACTCCTTTCGTACTTTGCTGCCACGCCAGACTCGTTGGATGGTTGTCGCGGCCTTGACCTGCCTAGCTTCATCGGCCCGCTCCCTGGCCATGAAGCCTCGGGCCAATGACTGAACGGAGACGACAGCTTCGCGCATCTCCAAGTACACACGGCGGTAGTACTTGGCACGCAGGTTCTTTTGGATCATGATGGCGGCATCATTGAGCCTGGCAGTTCGCAAGTTCTCGAGGAATGCAAGCATACCAGCGCGGAAGAAGATCTTGGTAAGACCCATCTGGTACTTGTCGGTGCCATCGTTCTTACCAGCACCCAAAGCTTTCTTCAAGATGGCAGTAGCCATGTTCCGAATCTCAGGAGTCCATTCGTTTGATCTGACCAACATGTAGTAGCGAAGAGCAAACTCCTCATAAGTCCATCTTGTCGGGTAACCAGCGCAACTAATTCTGACAGTCTCGAGGACACCACAAGCGCGCAATTGACTCAACACCATGGGGCCGTCGAATTGCCAGGCAGCCTTGGCTTCGTTGGGCTTGATACAGCGAATGTAGTGGACGTCGGTCGAACTGATGGTGTGCATCAGCTCGATGAGCGAGGCCTTGAAGATACCACCCAGCGTCGGTTTCCTGTTCACGGCAATTCTACGGCCAGCAGACATGGTGGTTCCAGGTTTGGCGGACTGAGTTGAAGCATTCTCCTTCTCTCGAATTTGGGCCGCGACTTCGAGTACTTCAGCCAAGAATTTGTTGCTAGAGGCCTTGAGCACCTCCATGTGCTCATCGGGGACAGTATCTCTGTTCTTTTCTATGAAGCCGTCGGACTCGTACGTGACGTCTACTGCGTAATGGCAAACGGTGAAGGCAGACTTGCCGAACCGAGGCTTTTTGTAGAATTTGTGCTTGTCTCCGGAGAAGTTGTGGTGGAGCTTGGTCACGAATTGCTCGTCGGAACCCATGGGCAGGCGAGATTCTTCGTCCAGCAAGGACAATACACCTAACTTGCCCTCGATCAAGTCAATACAAGGCTGGTTGTCGGCAAAGTCGATGAACTGCCAGTCAATTTGTTCGCGCACGTACTCTTCCTGTTCGAGCTTGAAGACGTGGGCGTTGAATTCCTGCTGCAGTTTCTCGTTGGCGTAGTTGATGCAAAACTGTTCAAAAGAGTTCTTGGCGAAGTGCTCAAAACCGTAGATATCCAGGACACCAATGAATGTGTGGGCTTGAGCGAGAACCTGTTCGGTGGCAAGAGACTCGTTGGTGCGCTCGACCAACCAATCAAACAGGCTCGAGTAGATGAACTTGGCGACCGAGTCTCGGACAACGACTGCTTGTTGCTGGGTCAGGTTGGACACAATCTTTTCTCCACGTGTAATGAGTTGCTTCTTGACTGTCCACTTTGCGAAGCTGCTTGCGTCTATTCCAAGCAGTCCACAAGCCTTGACAAGAGCAGGCTGGTCGGGAGCGAGGTTCGAGTCTGTGCGGGTGGCTGTGATTTTGACGTCTCCCATGTGCAGAAGCGCGGCAAGCAGGCGCCAGATGCCTGCTTGGGTTTCAGCAGGCACACCAATCTTGGTCAAAGAGTCTCTTGTCGCGATGAATTCGGCCTTGTCGTCTACGCCATCGATGACGGGCGCGCTGCCCTGATTGAGGTAGCTGTACTCCTCGACGGGCTTGAGCGACAGCTCCGTCTTCTCCGCGTCGGTGGCACCGGCAATGAGCTGGTAGAAAATGTGGTAATTCCGCTCCTTAAGCGGTTGGAAGACCAATCGCGAGCGTTCCAGCAGGTATGTCCTAATCTTTGCTCCAATAATGTCCGTCTGCTTGTTGAACAGAATCTCAATGTATTTGCCGAAACGCGACGAGTTGTCGTTCCTGGTGGTTTTGGCGTTACCAAAGGCTTCCATGATGGGGTTGGTGGCCAAAATCTGCTCCTCGGTCTCGCTCATCGAGTCGGCCTTGCCTCTCCGGCGGCCTGGGTTGTCTGGGGACTCGCGGGTTGCAAAGTATCGCATGATGTATTTGGCGCTGACCGTCTTGCCGGCTCCGGATTCACCAGAGACGACAATGGTCTGGTTCTTCTGGTCGCGCAACATGTCGCTGGCCGAGTCAGTCAGGCATTGGGGCATGGCCGAAGGCGCAGGGAGAGTACGTACGCAAAGGCCTCCTCCGCAATGGCGAACAGATGCGGTGCGCCATAGGATCGTTGCTTGCCGGCGTAGACCTGCACCATTCCCGGCACGTAGAGGGAGTCTACGCGCGCAAAGGGATTGGTGGCAATCAGGACAATGCCCGAGTAGGTGTAGATCTCCTTCTGCAGGTAGCGCAGCTTGATGGCCTGGAGCACTGTGGGGTGTCAGTCTGCGGGGGCCGCGCGTGTCTCTGGCGTGGGAGGCGTACCAGCCGGCTCGTTCAGGTGGGACAGGTTGGTCAGGTCGTCGCTGGCCTCGAGCATGGCCGGGTTCATCAGCGGGGGCAGGTTGGGGTCATTGCCGGTCTGGATGGCGGCCAGGGTGGTGTCGACGGTTTTTTTCTGCGGGCGTCATCGTCAGCGAGCGGGTGCGGGTGTGGGTGCGGGTGCGGGTGCGGGTGCCTACCTCGCCATTCTCGAGCTGGAAGACCAGCTTCACCTTGTCGCCCTCGATCTTCTTCTCGACGAGCTCCGAGGCGACCCAGCCGTCGGTCGGGTCGGGCTGCCAGGCCCGCGTGCCATTCTCGTAGATGTGAGCCATGGCGGCGGGGGGGAAGGCCGTGGTGGACCGTGGTGGTGTCCCGCTCGACGGTCGGGGTCGAAGCTACCACCTACTTCGTATGCGGGGGGTGGAGGGGGGTCAGCGTGCAGGGGCGCCGCAGTCACAGCACGAAAGGCATGGCCGAGGGTGTTGACGCTTGAGGCTTCGGCAGACTGTGTGCAGTGTGCAGTGTGCAGTGTGCAGTGTGTAGTGTGTAGTGTGTAGTGTGTAGTGTGCAGCGGGCAGTGTGCAGTGGGTGTCCAACTTTTGGCAGCACGCAGCACGCTAGACTAGCCCTCAAGTCTCACCGCCAACAGGGCCCGCTTCGCACGAGCCCTGCCATGCACTCGGCCACACGCAGGGGCACAGGGGCTGGCCAACCACGACTCGGTCACGAGCATCCTGCATGGGCACGCACGCTGAAACCACCACCCAAGAATCAAGATCCGTCGACCTGTTGCATTGACCAGCCCAAAACACCGCCTATGCCATCTACGCAGGAACCCATGTACATGTCCAGGCAGCTTGACTCCCGCCATGTTGAATGCTGCTGACACGGGCTGACAACTCGGCGCAACACACTGAAAGTCTGAAACCACACACCCGTCGTCGTCACGGTCGTCTAGTAGAGCACCCTTGTCCGGATGCACGCTGCGTGGATTAGCTTCCGCACTGCTTCCATGCACCATGCCCATGCGCAACAACTTACACGACAGCTCCTCGAGGCTCTGGAAAAGATCGCGAATCTCCTCCTCCTTGACGTCGCTGATATCCGCCATGAGATACGCAACCTCGCCTCTTGAGTCGGACATTTGCTTTTCGATGTTGTGGTGCAGAAGAATGCCGTTCACTACCCGCGTGTTAGCCTCGGCCTTCTCACCTACGCTGCTCCGTCTTGACTCACCCTGCCGCAGCACACCGGGCACGTTCTTGTGGATGTAGATGACTCGCATGCTGTTCGGCTCGTCGTGTGTCAAGCTCCTCAAGTTGACCTCGGGCAGGTTGACCGCACCCAACGTCGTGCCCTCGTTGACATATCGCACCAGCGCTGTGCTGACTTCGACACCAATCGCGCTCTGAGCCTCCTCGGTGCTGCCCCCAATGTGTGGAGTCAGGATCATGTTCTTGAGGCCGACAAGATCCTTGGTCCACGAGTTCAGCTCATTCGAGAAGTAGTCGCCGTTGCCTGCCGGCTCGTTGGGAAAGACGTCGATAGCGGCACCGGCAATCTTGCCCGACCGCGAGGCCTCAATCAGAGCCGGAATGTCAATCACGGTTCCGCGCGCGTTGTTGATGAGGTAGCTGCCATCCTTCATCTTGGCGAACTCGGCGGGTCCGATGAGATCCTTCGTCTCCGCAGTGGCAGGCACATGCACCGACACAAAATCAGCCTGCTGCAGGACATCGTCCAGCGACGCTACTTGTCGCGCGGTACCCAGTCCCATCATGGTCAGCACGTCGTAGTAGATGACGCTCATGCCCATCGACTCGGCCAGTACGCTCAACTGGCTTCCAATGTGTCCGTACCCGACGATACCTAGTGTCTTGCCGCGAATCTCCCAGCATCCCTTGCTGACCTTGTTCCATGTGCCGTTGTGTAGTTCCATCGAGCGGTCGGTGAGCTGCCGCGCGAGCGCGATGATCTCCGAGATGACAAGTTCGGCGACAGAGCGCGAGTTGCTGAAGGGCGAGTTGAAGACGGCGATACCCTTTTGCGCAGCTGTGCGTAGGTCGACTTGGTTCGTGCCGATGCAGAAGCATCCAATGACGGTCAAGTTTTTGGCCTCCTCCAGCACCTTCTTCGTGAGCTTGGTCTTGGAGCGAATGCCGATCACGTGCACATGGCGAATCTTCTCAATCAGCTGGTCCTCTGACAAGCTGGCTCTGAGCGCTTCGACCTGGTAGCCCTGCTCCTTGAGGATGTCGACTCCAGCTTCGTTGACGTTCTCCAAGAGGAGCACTTTCACGTCCTTGGTGTCGAACGGCTTCAGTTGCTTCGCCAGTTGTGAGGCATAGGACTGCCCTGGCACACTGCCATTGCGACCGTCGCGGAAGCTCCCAGAGGGCGGTTGTCGGAAGCTGGTGGGTGGGCTGTGCATGGACAGATTCGGGCTTGTGCTGAGGTTGAGGCTGTTGGACACGGTCCGTGCGAGGTTGTTCACGCTGCCAGCGATGTCTTGAGGAGGTGTCATGGTGGGCACCGAGTCTGCGGAGGGCTCTTGGGACTCGACAAGGCCAAAAATCAAGGTCTGATTCTGCTGCGGAAATGCTGGGGTGTGGAGGGTCTATTCGAGTGGTAAGTGCAGCATCAACGAAAGGATGACAGCGGCGACAATGGACAATGACACCAAGAACCAATCAACACGTCTCCACTCTATTGCCAGATATATGCTGAGCCGGTTCGTGTTTGGGAACGGAAGGCTGACAACAATGCATGACTCCATCAAAGTTCGAGTCGAGTACAAAATTTCTCGACGCGCCGCATGATGCAATCGCTCTAGCCCCTCCATCCCACCAGCACGCCCGCCTCCTCCGGGATCGGGAGTCCGCTCAGCTTGTGAATTTCTCGCCTGTTTTCGCGCTACTCGGGCGTCTGCGTAGGAAGTCACCAAACTGCAAAGGCAAACATGTGCGATTGAAACGCCCTTGCATTCATTATTTATTGGTCTTTAGACTTGTGTTCGTTCATCGCTCATGTCAAACAGTCGCTCAAGTTCGTCGACCAGAGAAAATGTTCCTGTTTCCGGTGGACTCACTGTCCACAGGAAAAGACGCTTACAACTTCTGCTCGTTCATGGGCCATTGGTAGCCTGCAAACATGTCAGTAATCCGGTCCAAGCGGTCACAGAGGTGAGGTCCTACCTGCTGCGTCGCTGAACTTGTATCCGTAAGATGAGGTGAAGTCATCTAGCACGGCCGGACCGCGTGATCCTGTCGTTCGAATTAGTTGCAATCTAGAGAAGGTCGATGTTATGAAGCTCCCACCGTAAGGGTATTCCATGGGAATGATCTCCTTGTTGTCGTCCAGATAGTGCAGTAGAGGGGTGAAGATCCTCCAGCTGGCGTCAAGCTCGTCGTCGCGCACAAAGTTGGAGTGGTCTCCCTTGAGCGCATCCAAAATGAGTGATTCGTACGCCTCAGGGATCTTCAAATCGGAGAATCGCCGCCTGTACGTCAGATCGAGCTCTGTGACGACCGTTTGCATGCTGAGGCCAGGCAGCTTCGAGTTCATCTTGATATAAACACTCTCGTTTGGCTGGACACGGATGACCAGCTCGTTACGCGGGATGTCCTTGAAGATACCTGAAGTGACATCTTTGAACTGGATGCGCACCTCCGTCTTCTGTTCATTCAAAGCCTTTCCTGCCTTCAAGATAAAAGGCACGCCATCCCACCTTTCATTCTTGATGTATGCGACCATTGAGGCGAAAGTGGGGCATCGAGAGTCCTTCGGGACTGTGTCATCCTCCTTGTAGCCGGGCTTTGTGCCATCGAGCGACTTTCCGTACTGTCCGATGATGACGTTCTTTGGCTCAATCGCAGCCATACCACGGAGAACGCGAACTTTTTCGTCACGAATGTCTTCGGCGGAGAACGAGATTGGTCGCTCCATGGCCAGGAGGGTGAGCACCTGCAACAAATCTGGCTGCTCTTAGCATTTGGCTGCCATGTTTTGAGTTTGACTTACGGTTCTGCATGACATCACGGATGATACCAAATTCGTCAAAGTAGCCTCCTCGTCCCTCTGTTCCGAATGGCTCCTTGAATGTGATCTATGCCACTCAGCTTGTATTCTGGAATGTCTCCAAATTCATCATACCTGCACGTTATCGATGTGGTTCCTGTTCCAAGTCGCGCCAAAGAACTCGTTACCGAATCGGAGAATGAGGATGTTCTTGACCATCTCTTTGCCCAGGTAGTGATCGATACGGTAGAGCTCGTCTTCGGTCCAGTCGGGTGCAAGCGCGCGCTGAAGCTCTCGGGAGCTGGGCAGGTCTTTGCCGAATGGCTTCTCGACCTGTGGCCATGTTTAGTGAGGTGGTGGCAAATGGATGCAGAGGGGCGACTCACAATCACGCGAGAGATGCCGTTCTTGGGGTAGCAGTTGCGCTTCAGATGCTGTGACACAGTGATGAAAACGCTGGGGGGGAGAGCCATGTAGAATATCCTGTTGGTCTCCTTGCGACCCTGCTCAAGCTCCTCAAGATGCTTTCGCAGCTCGATGAAGGATTCATCTTTGTCGTACTGGCCAGAGACGTATGTGCAGAAGCCACAGAACTCCTCTAGTTGCTTCTCGATGTCTTTGGTCGGTGTCTTAATGTAAGACTTGACACGCTTCAGGTACTCCTCATGGTCCATCTTCGTCCGCGCATATCCGACGATGCGAATGTTCTTGGGGAGGAAGTTATTGCGGTGCTGCGCGGGGTCAATCCTAAGCGAATTCGATCTCGAGAGAAGGCACCTACCAGGCCAAAGAGCGCCGGAAACTGTTCTCGATTAGTGATGCTGTGTTAAGATGGGCTTGTAGGTACTCACGGTTTTCTTCTTTGCCAAATCGCCCGAGGCACCAAGCACAACTATGATGGTGTTGTCTTTGAGCTCCATGTTGCTGAATGGACACGACGGTCAGCCAGTTGTTCCCTTGTGATCCGACGTCGCGGTCTCAAAATTCAGATGAGGTTCCCGTCAGATCGCGTCGCGGGAATTCTGTGAATTGCACAGCAGCTCTAGAAGATATGACAAAGCTTCAAGGGGGATCCACGAGGTCCCAAAAGCAGTTGAACAGGAATCACTACCTACCCAGCGGTGACCTCCTCATGCTGAGGCTGAATAACAGTGTCCGCCATGGTAGCAGCTGGTGGAGCGGATTGCGAGCGCTGCGCAGAAAAGGTGGCGGCAAGGGCTCGAGGTCAATTGGGGCTGGTCGAGAGCAATGAGTGTTTAGGAAGCACTGGACGGAAGAGGAAGAGTGGAAGTAGCAGAGGGGCCGTGTTGTTTGACGGAAAAGCTTCGGTGGTGGGGTTGAGCCCTGCGTTTAGCGGGCCGTGGTCTTGACGTATGAGGTGGTCGTCGCCTCTCGAAAACCGCGGCGGTGCAACAATTGGAGGAAATGCTTCGCGGTAAATCTCCAGCGAGGCCTCGGCGTCTCTTAAAGCAGACTTGAGCAAACAGCCAGGTCATCAATCATCACTTAGCGGCCACATGTCTTGCAAAGCACATCTCCGGCACCAGCCTGGCTAACACCGAAGCTGGGAAGGTCACGGATGACCCCACCACCGCCGCACTTTGATAGATGCTTCTACAGCTTCGCGCGCATCGTGACCATGTCTATCTAGAAGCTTTGCGAGCTGTTCGATTCTCTGATCTACTGTGTAATAGAGCTGTCTGCCAGCATTATTCAGTCTCGTTTCATCAACATTGCAGCGCTTACGACTTGGCCCACGGCGCCACGCGGCCGGCGGGTGCCCCGCTTTGAAGCTCCCATGCCGAATTCAGGAGCTCTACAAGTGAGTACATCACAAAGGAATAAAGTAAAACAAGCATCGGCACGTCTCAGCATGTCACACAACTACTCCAGCCTCTGCAGTCTGGCTTCCGCCCGGCGCCGACTCCCCCAGTCGGTCACGTCAACAAGACGTTGTTGAGGCCCTAGCATTCTGCCAGCGCTGTCTTTGAATCGCGGCTCTTACCATGTCGTCCTTGGGTCTCGGGTGGTTGGCTAATTGAGTTCGCGGCCCGGTATGCTCGACTCAGTGTTGGAGTTTGGTACTTGCCCGTGGGCATTTCTAGCTGTTTGGGAGACTGGAACTCGGTGTCTGATCGCACCGGCCAATTGTTGCGTCTACCGTTATCCACCGACCGGTCCGATACTTCAGCAGAACAAAGGTGGGGCAGTGGTTGGGCGAGCTTTTGCTCTCACGCAGTTGGCAGCGATGTCATAAACTTACTAGACAGTAGACGTCGGGTAGCAAAGGCTTACTTTGGACACTCCCCGGCGACTGTGGATACGGTGCTGTTGTGGTCACACAGATCAGGCAGGCCATCTAAGAAGATGACCGAAATTGGTAAGAGGAGGAGCATTCAACGCATCATGTAGCAAAGTGCATCTCCGCCAAATCAGGGTGTCCTTCGACGCCTTCTTGATAACGGACCTCGAAGTCTGCGATGCCGTGTCTCTTTTGGAGTGTATTTGTCGACGCCGTAGGGTGTACATTTCAGAGCTTCCGCACACAATACTCTGGCAGTGCCTGTGCGGCCAGGACTCCTGGTGGCGGAACACAATCGATACTCAGATGGCTGTACTCCGTAGGCCCAATTCCAGTGTCGGCTTGAGCGCTGCGTCTCTGCGAAACTGGTGGAAAGACATCAATGGCTTGGCATTGTCATGGCCAGTGCGCTAGGCCGCACGTGAACCCACAAGCGAAGCGAGGTCGACGTTCAATTTTGCCGACCGCAACCACGAAGAAACCAGACTAACCAGCAGCAAGACCACGATCCACGGTCTCGATACCTTTTCCACACAACTCGGAAGCCCAAATCGCTCGCCATGTCTGAGAAGTCCCACCGCCTCTATGTAAAGGGAAAGCACATTTCGTGAGTACCCCGGTCCGGTGCGCAGTTGAACATCGTTGCTAACAACTTCCAGCTACCAGCGAGGGTACGACTATTCCTCTTCCGCATTTGAGACTCACGCTCACGATTCGTAGAAAGCGCAACACCAATCCCGGCACGTCGCTGCTGAAACTCGAGGGCGTCGATGACACCAACGCGGCAAACTGGTACTGCGGCAAGCGCGTAGCATGTACGTACAACTGAGCTCGAAAAGCGCAGCACTGGTGGCGGATGGTTAACGGTGATTCAGACGTCTACCGTGCGCAGAGGGCCATCCAGGGCTCCAAGATCCGCGTCATCTGGGGCAAGGTCACTCGGCCACACGGCAACAGCGGTGTCGTCCGCGCCAAGTTCAGGTCCAACCTGCCCCCCAAGACCTTTGGTGCCTCCGTCCGCGTCATGCTTTACCCTTCTTCGATATAATTCTCGTCACGACTTCTGGGTATGGGAACGACACGGTGGATGAGCGATGGAGTGGAGGGTGACTCGGCGCAAAATTCAGGCGAAGAACGAGAGAATGACAGCCGAGGCGTTCATGCTCGGACTCTTTCTCATGGCATGTTCAGGCTGGTTCACGGTGTCATTGTTTTCGGAAAATCCATGACAATGGCGAATTCAATCAAGACTCCTCCCAAGATCAATCAAAAATGATCAAACACCATTGGCCGTCTTTTTGCTGACTATGATGCGGATGCTTGCTGACATGGCTTGGGAAGTGCGACTATGCTATAGCTAATGCACATTTGTAAGGAACCTGGACAGTACCAAGTACGAACTCGACAACTTTCTCGCGTACCTTCGCATGCCTTGAGCCTATAGCAGCTACACCTATCTACTTATACCTTTCGACGCTTACATGGTTCAATCGCACAACATAAAAGCTTATGCGCTTACACAACCACCAACACCCGACGGAGTCAAGCAGCAAAGAGAAGCCGAGTGACGCTGTTGAATTTGTGTGCTTTTAGCGTCGTACATTCATGAGCGCTGTACAAACTGCCCACAGGTTATTGAACGAGCAGCCGCTCATGATTCCTATGCTCCTCCACTCATATCAATTCAACTACCAGCACACTAAACCTCCACCTCGGCCTCCACAACCCCATCTCCCTGCTCCCTCGGCCACACACCCGTGACTTTGAACCCCGCGCTCGCCAACAACTCTCTGAATTGCAACGCGCTCCTCTCCATGCCCGAATTGATCGTCATCATAGCTAGGTCGAAGCGCGCTTGAAGTTCAGACGCCCCTGTGTCTGGCAGCACGAGGTCGTGCACGACGAGCTTGGAGTACCCCGGCGTCATGGCCTTGCGGACTTGCGCGAGGATTTCGAGGCAGTACTTATCTGGCCAATCGTGCAGGACGTGGTGCAAGTAGTAGCATCTTGCGCCTATATTCGCAACATGATTAGCATCGAAGTTGTGGTCATGAAGCAGGCAGTGGAAAAGTCTTACCTTTGACAGGTTGTTCCTCGAAAAAGTCATAGCCCATCTTCACGATACTGCTTTCGAGCGCGCCGTCTTTGATTCCCTCGATCAATTTCGGTAGATCCTGCAACACCAGTTTCCCCTCCGTTTTCGTCCCAAACTTGGTCTGGAAATCCTGGATATCATGCCCCTTGCCCCCGCCGACATCAACAAGCAACACATCCGACTTACGCGCATCGAAGCCAGCGATTAATCTGCCTTCAATATCCCACCAGTCCCATCTATTCTTTTCGCTGTTCGCCACCGAGCCCATGAACAAATTGAAGTCTGCGAACAGCGCGGGTTGAGTTTGAAGGTAGTCGAACAAATGGAGCTTCGTCTGCGTGGCGAATTGGAAGATGCCGTCGCGGGATTCGGTGGGGCTGCGCCAGGATGTTTGGGCGAGGAAATCGGTGGCGAAAAAGGCGGTGCGGACGAGTGCTTCGCAGCTGTATTCATGTTGTCAGGGTTTGTAGTCCTGAACAAGTCAAGTGAAGAGTGGAAGAGGGAGGAAAGTACCGGTAGTTAGCTGCAATGGGTGGAAGGGCCATGGTGTGCGTGGTGGGGTTGGCGAGCCAGGTGTATGGTTCGGGTTGGTTGACGAAGTTGATTGATGCTATGACGCGGAGGATACGTGCTGGAGAAGGTCTAAGTATCACGTGTATGCGAGAATGAGTGGGGTAGAACATACTAATGAGGAGTTCCTCGCCGCCTGAGATCTTGGATAGTTGTGCGGAAGAAATAGGTTCCTTCGCTGCGCAGACGTGTTCGAACAGGTTGAGGCCGACGGCCATACGGATTGCTAGGTATGAAAATGGCTTTTTGTATCCTGTTAGTATCTTGATGCTTGGAGTAACATCTTGTAGGTCAACGTACCTTGTGAGCAAAATCAAGTACGCGGTCAATCGGGGACTCGAGGGCTAGTGTAAGTTTCTTGGCTAGGGCCAGAGCTTCCTGCTTTTTATTCAAATCATCCTGAATGGATGTGGAGTCGAAATTGGATAACTCCGCCAAAAATTCAGCTGCGGTTTTCGTGGTAGCCATTGTTGTCGTGATGAACCTGTCAAAGCCTCAACTGATAGCCCTCTTTATACTTCCATCGTACTATGCCCTCGTACTACCGCCCTCGTACAACCCAGAAAAGACGTCTTCGTAATCAAGAGATGCGACGTGCAAACTAGGGATAAACGCTGGTGCAATGATGACCGCAGTGTATTCGTTGTAGACCAATCGAGGTGTATAAGGGGCGCTGCAGTGCTGACATTTGCTTGCGCGTCTCACTGTAACACAATGCTGAAATTGTTCATCGCAGGCTTATCTCGCAACTTCTTTTTGCCCGACTTCCGTGTTGTCACTTTTCCGTTCCAGGTAAAGAGATAGTAGCACAGCTTGAGCGATCTCTTGTTGTATTGCTTGGTGAAGCCCAAGTTGGACATGATTTGCAATAGTAGAGGCTCGTCCAGATATCGTGAGTTATCCACGCATGGTAGTGGTAGTACCAAGAACAGGAACGGACCAATAGTTGGAGTCAGTTCATTCTCGCTCTTGATCGGTCGAAGAAACTTTGTGATGCGTCGCAGCATGTCGCCCCGGCCTGCAGCGTCCGGCACGTAATTGAGTACCAGCGATAAGGATATGATATCGAATCGCTCCTCGTCAGAAGCTGGAAGTCGCCGCTCCATGAAGTCTTGTTTCTCGATACTAGGATCTTGACTATCTAGATCGATCCTTGTCATGTGAATTGCCCTTGGAAACTTTGAGATCTCATTGCTTGGGGATAGTGCTCCGACTTCGAGACATTCCAGGCTCGGCTTCTCTTTGTCATTATGTCCGTGCTCCTTGGTACCGATTACTTTTGACTGCTGTAGCCAGTTGATGAGGATTTTACTAGAATCACCGCCACGATCCTTTGCTTGGCCCTGCTTACTGGCAGCTTGGTAGGTCTTGATTCCACCGTTCCTTTCTATGGCTGTTGCGAGTTTGAGTGCGGCCGCCGTGTCACCTCTTTTGAGCGCTGCTGCATGTTCCTTCTGTAGCGTGTGGTGTGTACGAATGATGGTTCGTGATCTTCCAGAGGTCATACGCTCTTTTGGTCGGCTTGCTGGCGGGCGACCACTTGCCAATGACTTTTGACGTTTCTTGACGGACATGATGTTCTTGCTCGTATCATGTGCTTGGCTGCGACGCCAAAACCGAAGAAGTTCGCCTGCTGGCGCCAGTGTCATGGTTCTTTTCACATTCCGCCGCGCTATTCCGTCTCAGGCTAGCGCGCCTTTCCCCGTCAAGCGAGCCACAGACTCCAAATTCGACTCCGCCAGAAGACTTCCTGCTCCGCAATTCTCGACACTGACACAACAGGGCCAATACATCGCCAAAATGGGACCCAAGGCCACCAACAAGAGTACGTTCACGCCGCGAACATTGACGAGGAATTTGCAGTCGCACTGTAGAGATGTCGAAAACGAGACCTCGATGTCGTGAAGCAACAGCGCACGCGCCTCGATCGAAATCCCCCACTGGTAGACGATAGCTAACATCCTCATAGCCGCCACCAAGACCGGCAAGCAGGCCAATGCCGCTGCCAAAGCAGCCCTTCGCGGCGTAAGCCTCCCTTGATCCTCTTGAGTCGTGTCAGAATTTATCTCTGACGGGCTGTTTTCTCGTGTGACGGGCACAATTAACGAGATGACAGTCGTACGCGAACAAGAAGCGGGCGATTAGGAAGAGCACCAGTTTCCACCGGTATATTGTGTTATGCAAGGCTTGGAAAGCCACCTGCTGACAGTGAACAGGCCCAAAACCCTTCAGCTTTCTCGTGCGCCCAAGTACCCCCGCAAGTCAGTTCCCCATGAGCCTCGCATGGATGCCTCCAAGGTCCTCATCCACCCACTTAACACCGAGTCCGCCATGAAGAAGGTACTATCTACACAAGCAATGCAGCAAGCAAGTGGAAACTAACATAGGCGCACAGATCGAAGAGAATAACACCCTCGTCTTCATCGTCGATGTCAAGGCCAACAAGCGCCAGATCGCTGCCGCTCTCAAGAAGCAGTACGATGTCAACTGTGTCAAGATCAATACCCTCATCCGACCAGACGGCTCCAAGAAGGCGTTCGCCCGCCTCACCGCTGATGTCGATGCCCTTGATATCGCCGCCACCAAGCTCAATCTTGTTTAAGCTGGGATTGTCATGTCTAGACATGAGTGTGGATGGATCTAGGTATACTCAGCACGGGAAAAGCGATCTTATGCATCATGGCGGCGTTCACGGATACCAAGTCAAGAAAGACTCAAATGAAACAAATTCCCACATGATGCCACCTTAGGGGTTGCCTTTACATAATCTCTGTTGCTTGTTCGTGATGCAAATGTGCTTCGGCGTCTTATTAGAACAACACTGTAGAGCATGACTATGCGCACCATGCACTCGAATAACTGTGTTACGATACAGCTTCTGAATCTGTAGTAACACACCCTGCGCAATGGTAGATGCTGAACCTGTGATATAAATTTCGCATATCTGTATCTTACAACTCCGGTTCTACTCAAGTACTGCTTGATCTTGTCCTACCCAGTCAAGCACATCCCCCTCCGTATCTATCGCCTTTATTGTCTCAACCGCTCCAACTCCCTCAACACCACCAAATTCGCATCCAAAAATCTGTCCACGCACTGCCTCATGCACGGCTCCTCGTACTTGTCCAGCTTGCCGTTCTTGACGTTGCCCGCGGGAATGCATTTGCGGAAGCATGTATCGGTGAGAGAGTGAATCGCTAAGAAACCATTGGTTAGCGAATCCATATTCGAATACGGGTGAATATACAACGCACATGATTGAATGCGCGCCTTTTGGCCCTCGTTCATGGCGAATTGCTGGAGTTCTTGCTTGTCGCGGTCGCTGAGCTTGGAGATGTCCACGTTGGCGAGGCCACCACCAAGTGCGTCCATTTTGAGTTTCTTGTGTAAAGGCGTGTATGGATGTAGCGAGAGAGTGGTGAGACGGGTTTTGACACTTTGGAGGTGCTCGTTGTGTGTGTTCTCGTAAGTGGAATTTCTTTGACGTACTTGAGATGCGATCGGAGGTTTGCGGTGGGCCACCGATAGAGTGGTTAGTCAGCCGCACTGCTTCGTTCATTTCGACGTCGTGAGCAAGCATCTGGTTCCGTGATGTACACAGTTTTTACATTAGATCGACTGATTTATTCCTGATCTCTGTGTTACTTTTGCGCTTAACATGTTGCTCGACTTTCTTCTTCTACAAGTGCCGAGTCCGGGTGTATACGAGCAAAATTACTAGGAGTCGAGAGCAGACTCTCATTGGCTCTGATTTGAGATAAGTTGAGTTGATTCGACTTGTCGTTGCATAGTAATGTCTGTAATTTTCGCTCGTATGCGCCAGGAAGCAGTGTACTAAGCCTTGGCCCAAGCATAACGCATTGGTCCAGATTTTCGTTTTGGGTTGGTTGGCGATGCTCCCTACGTTCACGGTTCAGTTACCTATTAGGGTTGTGAAAGATTAACGAGCGCTACACAGATTGCGTTTGCTTTGGCTCACTCTTGGTCAGGTCTTCTCGGATTCTATACGAACTTTATCAAAGAAGCTTATTCATGAACTGTGGGCGTCCCGATCCCACGTAGCACTTCAAATCCCCTTATCTATATTCTTTTGACGTTTACTATGAGTTTAATAAGTCCCGCTAAATAGGTGCAATGACAGACGTGGAAGATTTGGTGCGGTTTCCCTGTCTCGGACGGCCCTTTCAGTCAAGTGTGCTTCGTGAACTCACGAATTTTACATCTTCCACACTGCTCCAGCCAGATCCGGAATGTCCCCTCTCCGCTGCCATTTCGATTCGAATCTACAAGAGATAAGATTCAAGTATCGAAGATGATGACTCCTTTGACCACAGTGCGCTACATGGTGATAATTAAACCTTGTTCGAAACGCAGATAGAAAGTTTACGCTCTTTTGAGTAGGCATAAACAACTCACAAGTGGTCGCAGACGCTAGTAGCCTTTCTTTCCCCAGACTTTCGAAAAATTGCGATGGCAAATATCCTTGTCTCCCTCCTCTCTAAAACAAAGGGTGAGTGCTGGCCCTTCCAAGTACCTCGTCGTACTCGACAGCCACTTCATCCGCTACTTAACCCATCAGCCGGCTAATACGAGTTTGGAAAGATTCCCCCATCCATTTCTCAGATTAGTTCGCATGAGATACATGTGGATCAACTTCGCGGCTGCGTATCTCCTAATAGCTCTCAGTACCGAAAGCACCATACCCGACCTTGGCTTCCATGACACTACTCATCATTCTGAACCTCTCTCACATCTCATTGCTACAACTGCTCGAGATGTTATAGTCTTCGACGCATCTGGATCAGTCATTGCTGTGGACGGGGATGATGTGTGGATCTTTTCTGTCAAAAGAGGCGACAAACTCTTACAAGGTATGCAGATGAGCAATAAGGATGCAGCTGTATTTATGGAATGGGTGAGTCAGTAGAGAGTCCCTATGATGGTGAACTACACGCAGCACTGGAGTCTTGGGGCTACAATGACAACTCAGAAGCCTTGCAGAAAGTCGCCGACAAGGAGTGCAACATGAAAAGCACCTCTGGTCACATGCTCGAGAAGACCTTTGGCGATCTCGGTATGACTCCGAAGCCAAAGAGCCAAGGCGGGTCCAACAAATGCTTTCTCATTCAGCACTTCAATAGTCCTGCTGTCATTTTGAATGAGATAGACAAGACTCAACCGGAGAAAGTGAAACAATTCTTCATAGCCCCATGTGGGACTGAACTTCGTTTCACGGGCACAGAGCACACCGTTGGTGTCAACGCCGAGGGCGCAGCGATTTTCGCCGTGGATATTAAGAGCCCAGCAAAATCAGCTAGAAGTCTATAGTGTCGCACCGCAAGAACAGAGAGGAGCTACCACATATTCGCTCCTTTTCGGATATTTCATGGGCATGCTGGAACTACGCTGCTGCTGACAACATCCATAACATCAAGTACCTCTTCGTCACGATGATAAGCAACACGAAAACAAATCGACGCATTGAACAAGCCTTGAAGACACTCAAATCACCCAAAGAAGAGGCAAAGGGCTGGCCTGGCTCGGACTTCGAAATGGGCACTGATGCTGGCAAAGCGTTACTTGGAAGTCCGGTCGGTAGATGGGTAAGGTACTTCCTGATGCAGCATAAACCACAACTCGGTAGGAACAATTACATTTTTCAAGTCAGAGTCTTGAAAGGCGAGAAGCCAGGCTCTCTGCCTTACTTCTTGTTCTACGTCGAAGGACCGAACGCGGAGATGAAATTGATCACTGGAGCTGAAACAAGCACATTGACGGAAAATACTCGCAACAGCAGTTTCGAGTCACGGCTCGTGAGGAAGAGTACGGACGAGAAGAGTGTTGCAAAACAACCTTTTTTTCAGGCAAAGTTTTGAGGTACCAGATTGCGAAGCCCGTGCTTTTATATCTCACTAGAGCGATCTGTCGAGAAGCGCAGTAATCAAAGTTCAACATGGCCACAAACTCGCTCCATCGTCTCTCATTTCCATGATTTCCTTCCGAACCTCCAACACTGCCCTTGTTCCCCTCTCAATCGCCCCATCAACAAAACTTCTCCACCTCAGCGCCCAATCTAAATCGCAAATACTACATTGCCATGTCTCGCACGCATATCATCTAGATGCTTACTCAAGAGTCCTAGCGGCGAAAGGAACCACGCGCCCTTTATGAAATTGTCTTTGCTCCAGTCGTGGAATACCGAACGCTGGCTGTCGAGTTCTTGAGGTCATAGAGGGAATAGTTTAATAAAGACGAAACACCGCGTTGCCTCACGAGAATATCAGTCTCGGGACTCATGTGCTTGTTTTGCCCGCCGAAGCACACGATGTGCGTGTTTCCTGCTGGCGTGGTACCGTCGCCAATTGCGTAGTGCACTTCATTGTGGGGTTATGTGATTCCAGTCCAGGACCGGAGGTCTTGGTTCGACGTTTCGGCGTGCACTTTGACGGGTTGGTATATGTGGCCGATCAAATGTGAGTACGGTTATCGGCGTAACGACTAATTTTATGATGCTGAGTTGGTCCCTTTGTGCTCGGAAGCACTACCGTGGGCCACGACTAGCTACTGTAGATTCCTATTCCACTAGCTTCGTGGACATCAATTGGAAATATATACTAGCCTACTTACTCGATGTCAGAGTATCGGGAATGAAGCGAATGAACTGTACAATATCAATGCTTACCCTAACACTGAATACACTGAAGCAAGAAACAATGTGGGTCAATGTAATTTGTTCATGGAGATCAAGTAAACACATACGACTTGCACATGGGGAGAAGTAGCTAAATATGCGAGTGCATGAAGTGGTGATAGAAGATACAAAGAATCGAAGCAAGCCTGCTTAAAGAAGAGAACCATGACGTCAAATCACACCAAACCAGCAACCCCCTTTACGGCACAAAAACATCACAATACACTCCCATCAGCTCAAAAGTTTCCAGCACCAGTCTTCATGCTGTCCGACGCAATACTCACGCCCTTGGTAATCACGCTCTTACCATTTGTGCTCGTAACCTTGATGTCGACCGTATCCGCTCCAAAGCCAGCCGAGTTTTCAAAGAAGTTGTACGGCTGCCTAGTCGTTGCCTTCCACGTATTTCCGCCATCCGTTGAGACCTCGAGCGTAGCAATAGCCACGTTTGCGTTCATGACCTGCATGCTGAACCAGAACTTGGATGTGCCGGACTTGTTCTTGAGCACGAAGGGAGAGGTGATGCCACAGGGCACAAAGTCCCAGCTGACGTTGATGATGCCCTTGGATGGGTCCGCGAGCTTCTTGAAGGCGTCGGGGTACAGGTCGAGGTGATTGTTGCCGCAGCCGGGGCATTGATCGACGACCATGGCCGTGAGTTTGTTGCCGCCGGGGCCGGTGACGGTTACGCATTGACCACAGGCTTGGGCGCCGGCCCAGTTGGAGTCGGAGAGTGCGGTACCGAAGACGCCGGACGGAATGGTGTAGCCGGTGAAAGAGCACATGCCGCCAGCGGTGTTGCCGCCGTAGAAGGTGGCGTCGCCGCGCTTGGAGCCAGCAGCCGAGACATTCGAGTCACTACCAGCTTCAGCCTCGGGAGTCTCAGGAGCAGGTGATGGCTCAGAGGGTGTCTTGGTCTCAGATACTGGGGCTGTGCTGGGCTTTGTGTCGGTCGAATAGGTAGGCTTTGCAGCTTCATCGATGACGGAAAAGTCTGGCAGTTGTGAGATCGGGCTCGCAGCTGCGCTGGAAGCGTGGAGTGTTGCATTCGAGTAGCTGCCCCATTGCAGAGACGAGACGACGGAAGACGCAGCAGGTGTTGGGCGAATGGTAATGGTAGTTTCGATGTACTGTGTGCTGGTGCTTGTAACGTCGATAGTCCTGATGGGCTCGCTGCCTGCATCAACTGTTACAGTGACCTTCTCAACCTCGGTGCTGGTGACGGTACGGCGAGAGCAAACAGATGCTTCGGGTGTGGCTTGTTCCTGATTCGCGACTGCGGTGACAGTAACACTTTCGTACAGTGTGTGAGTGACAGTCTTACGCTCAGCGTCGCAAGAAGACTCGGCGAAAGCGAGGCCGGCAAGAGGAAGGAGATTGAAGATAGCGGACTTCATTGTAGGCTGCGTCGTGGCGCTGGGGAATGTTGTGACGGATTGGGAAGACTTGGCTGCTTGAACAACTCGTGTCTGAACCGGTGACTTGAAAGAATGAAAGCAGCACGATGGCTTGCGAGAACGAGTGACGACAATGCTGAAGATGAAAAGACGTGAAGCTCAAAACCACACCTGAGGCGGCGCAATCAGGCCTACGTATATTAACTCATACTCATCAGACTACGCCACCAGCCTTTCCACCAACAGTTCTCACCAACACAGAAGTGGAAATTTGCAGGAGATTTGCTCAGTGGAGGAACAAGCGCACATAGGCGGAGGCTTCCCAGTTCCCACGGGAGAACGACATGGTCGTGGAGCAATCGAACCATGCAACGACCACTTACATTGCAGCCTCCCAACATGTTCTCACCATAATCTTAATGTTCCTGGTCGAGCGCTCCAGACTCCTGCTGTGAAGATTTGGAAACGATGGGTTCCACCTTGTAGTATGATGAATGCCTAGGGTTGAAGGATGCGCTAGTGGGACATCAAACACTGACGAAATGACGGTACGGGAACTCCAACGGTGTGATTCTCGATCACCTCAGGAGCCTCGAGAGTATGATCCAGCGTCATGACAGTAGAAAGGTATTGTCTTTGCAGTTGCATTCGCGTATTTTGACGTGGCTCTTGTGAATAACTTGACCGTGTAGGATCAAGTCGGGAGAGTCGTTTCGGGAAACTGAGGCTGTGGCACCATCGGGAATTTGTTTGTAGACTAGGACTGTTTGTGCGACCGGTAATCTCGAATTGTTCCGTCAAGTAGGAAATGCCGGCACATCCGCTGTAGTGGCAAAGTACGGTGCTCGAGGAGCAAGGTACCGCGATTGGACCGTTGTTGGCTGGGTAAGCAGAACAAGCGTCACCCTCTCTCTCACACTTTGACGAGGGCTCATGTTTGTCGGATCTTGTCGGATCTTGTCGGAAATTGCTTACCGAATCGTCCTTTTCCATAATTTGAACCGACACCGACTCGGTTGAATGAACGACTCTTGTGAGGAGGAAAGTTGGGAAATTGTGAAATGTTCTTCGAGTGAGAAACCCACAGGGAAACCAGATTGAGAATATGGATGTCGCTCGAAGGGTTGGCCAAGCAGGACCGTAAATGTGTAGCTAGTCAAACCTCACCACTTGTGATCACCTAGGTCAACTCTGTAAAACGAGTTTGTACAGGATCTGTCTAGGTAATGCGAAGACTAAGATTCTATGAAGCCTTATTTCGAGTCTGACATGCGCAACATTGCTTGTGGCCTCGTTTTGATTCAAAGCAGTACCTAGTACCTATCGTGTCGACTGCCACGTCAACCTCTCAAACTCAAGTACACACTTCAGGCAACAGCAGTTAGTTCCGATATGTCTCGTAACTATTACCTTATAGGCTTATGATCGGGAGATTCGAAACTTTGCACCGTGGAATAATGTCATGCCCAGCTGCTGGATAAGGCGGCTGACACTGTGGACCCGCATCATGATGACGCGCGGCTGGCTGCCTTGGCTCTTTCTACACTGACAAAAAGTCTGCAGTCGGCGGAAAGGGAAGAATGCAAACTGCATGAGTGATTACTACCAGGAAGCAAGATAGATAAGTAGATGGTTCGGAGAGGTGCAAGGCTCGACCCCGTTAATTATTATCCGGTACCGGTAACGCCGAACGGCCCGCCAGGGTCCAGACCAAAACATGTGGCATCCAACCAGCCAAGACCAGCGACCAAGCTCGAACAGCTTCAGCACGTTCCCCTTGCATACTTGTACATTTACAGCGACGTTTGCCTGAATGGATCGACTGTAACTGCACTCCTGTTCTTCTTCCTCCTGTGCCTTGTTCGTGACGCGACGCGACAGCCTCAATGCGACCCTCCACGTCTCCATAACCACCCCCAATCCGATTCGATTTCGATCTCGCCCGATACGAAGACGCACGCGACACCACGATGCCTCCGGTCGCGCAATGGACGGGCACGCCCAAAGTCAAGGGCTCGAGCGAAAGTATCCGCATGGCGCTCCTGACTGCTTCTCTCGTTGGATTACAGTACGCTAACCCCCCCATTGGCCATTCATTCCCCCAGCTCCGCGCCGCCTGACACAAACGGTACTGCAGATTCACGTGGAACGTCGAAATGACTTACTGCACGCCCTACCTGCTCGAGCTCGGGCTCACCAAGTCCAAAATATCCCTCGTCTGGGTCGCAGGCCCGCTCTCGGGCCTAATCATGCAGCCCATCGTCGGCGTCATCGCAGACCGCTCGACGTCGCGCTGGGGCCGGCGCCGCCCGTACATGTTTGGCGGCACGGTGCTGGTGTCCATGTTCCTGCTGCTGCTGGGCTGGACGAAAGAGGTGGTGCGGTACTTTGTGACGGACGAGGCGAGTGCGAAGAGCAAGACGGTTGTGGTTGCCGTGCTGAGTATATATGGGATTGATTTTGCCATCAATGCCGTGCAGGGCAGCTGTAGAGGGTTGATCGTGGATACGCTACCGATTTCGAAACAGCAGCAGGGGAGTAGTTGGGCGAGTCGGATGGTGGCGGTGGGGTCGTTAATCGGGTATGGCGCGGGCGCGATTGATCTGAGAAGTGTATTTGGGCCGATGCTGGGGGACACGCAGTTCAAGCAGTTGACGGGAGTTGCGGCACTGACGTTGTGTCTTGCGGTGGGCGTGACCAGCTGGGCTGTGACGGAGAGGGTCAGAGTGCTGGATGTTGATGTGGAGGAGAAAATCAGTCCGATCGAGGTGTTGCAGACGATTGTAAAGACGGCAATAGAACTGCCGAGAGGCATTCAGGCTATTTGCCATGTGCAGTTCTGGGCTTGGATTGGTATGTTGAAACGGACACTACTTTGGGACATGCATACTAAGTATTTTTCTAGGATGGTTCCCCTTCCTGTTCTACAGTACCACCTGGGTCGGCGAGGTATACCTGCGATATGATGCGCCAGCAGACGTCAAGGCAGCAGGCGACTTGACTGGAAAGGTCGGCCGCGTAGGCTCAATGGCCCTGATAGGCTTCAGCATCATCACCTTTGTGATGTCTGTGCTGCTCCCGTTCTTCGTGAGGTCGCCAGCTGATGACAAGGTCTCTGGCTTCACTCCCCGCCCACCCAAGAACATTGCGGGCATCGTGAGTGCATTGGAGAAACACAAACCGTCATTGCTTACTGCATGGACCATGTCGCACTGTCTCTTCGCCAGTTCCATGATCTTCGCACCGTTTGTGCAGAGCTTGAGAAGCGCAACCTTGATCATTGCTGTTTGTGGCGTGTAAGTTCCTACCGGTTCCTTCGAGTATGCCGTGCTAATGTGGAGTAGGTCTTGGTCGGTAGCATGCTGGGCGCCCTTTGCATTCCTCGGCGTAGAAATCAACCGCATCTCACAATTCAACGGCCACGCAAACTCACACGCCAACCGCTATTCCGGCGAGCACGAGGTGCCGCCCACGATCCATCTGAATGGCGGCTTGGAGGCAGCAAGCGAGAAACCCAGCAACCAAGGCGGTGATACCGGAAAGTACCTAGGCATCATGAACCTGTACACGACGCTGCCGCAGTTCGTTGGCACGGGCATCTCGTGGGTTGTCTTCTCGGTGCTCGAGCCGGGCAAGAGCCCTGAGCTTTCGGAGGCACCGCCTGGAGAGCAGCATCCTACAGGCGGGCCGAATGCGATCGCTGTTTGTCTCTTCATTGGGGCGTGTTGTGCTTGTTTTGCGGCGCTGGCGACGAGGAGGCTGAAGAGGATCCAGAATTCTTGATCCAATGACAGCTGGTGTGGCTGTGCGTGTGGCTGTGCGTGTGGCTGTGCGTGTGGCTGGAGGTGGATGCAGAAGTTTTGCCTCGGAGCCGACTCGGGACCGTAGCCTGGCTCGCTCACTCATCTCAAATCTATGCGGCATCAGGCCGGCAAGGCTGTTCTAGAAGGCAGGTGTGGCTACGGCGCGTGCAACGTCAACGACACTGGGATGCGATCAGCAAAGCCGTCGAAGGGCCGCATGCGGTGGGTGGACTGGGTCGAGGCATTCAAATAGCACGTGTTCTTCACTCTGAGCCAAACAAGCCCGCCGCCGCCGCCGCTGCTAAGCCGCAACGAGTTACCCAGCAACACCCATACAGGTCGCCGAAGCCGAATATTCTCTGCAGCGCTCACCCACACCACCATCGCCCTCACCCCGCCGCCACCCGCACAGCGACATCACCGAGCCGCCACGATGTCTGAGCCAATCCGCAACAAGAAGATGGACTCCATCACCGCGCCGTAAGTACCTGCTGCCCCGCAACACGCTCTGTGTGAGCCTCATTCGCACACCACACCACCCCCCATGGACGTGCCCCAGTCTGACCACGGCACGACCAGCACCCCGCAGAACACACCCGCAAATGCTGCGCCCATATCGTCGCACGCCCAGAAGCCCGGCGTCGGCACCATCAAGGAAGGTGAGTCGCACGATCTTTGTCTGCGGCCGTGCTTGTGCCTTCGCTTGCCCCTCCACCCCCGCGCGATGCGCCGCGGAGCGCCTCACCGCTAACTCACTCTTCCCACAGAGGACCTTGAGCGCACCGCCGCCGGCCTCTTCGCTGCCAACCCCGCCCTCGTCGCCATGATGCAGAACAAGCTCGGCTCGCTCGTGGGCCGGTCAAGTGGCTACATCGAGTCGCTCCCTGCCTCGGTGCGCCGTCGCGTCGCTGGCCTGAAGGGCGTCCAGAAGGACCACTCCAAGCTCGAGGCCGAGTTCCAGGAAGAGGTTCTGCAGCTTGAGAAGAAGTACTTCGCCAAGTTCACGCCCCTGTACCAGACCCGCGCACAGATCGTCAACGGTGCGACCGAGCCTTCGGACGAGCAGGTCAAGGTTGGCGAGCAGCTCGACGACGACGACGACGACGAGGACAAGCCCGAGACTGAGCTCAACAAGGACGAGGGCAAGGATGTCAAGGGCATTCCCGAGTTCTGGCTCAGCGCCATGAAGAACCAGATCTCGCTTGCAGAGATGATCACGGACCGGGACGAGGCTGCGCTGAAGTCTCTGACTGACGTTCGTATGGAGTACCTCGACCGCCCTGGCTTCCGTCTGATCTTTGAGTTTGGCGAGAACGACTTCTTCACCAACAAGACCATCACCAAGACCTACTTCTACCAAGAGGAGAACGGCTACGGTGGCGACTTCATCTATGACCACGCCGAGGGCGACAAGATCGACTGGAAGACCGGAAAGGACCTCACCGTCCGCATCGAGAGCAAGAAGCAGAGGAACAAGAGTGAGCACCTGTGAATGCCTCAATCGCAGTGGTCGCTAACAGTGTACAGACACCAAGCAGACACGCGTTGTCAAGAAGACCGTCCCCACAGAGTCGTTCTTCAACTTCTTCGACCCACCCAAGCCCCCACAGGACGAGGAGGACGACGCCTCGTCGGACATTGAGGAGCGCCTCGAGCTCGACTACCAGCTTGGCGAGGACATCAAGGAGAAGCTCATTCCTCGTGCCATCGACTGGTTCACTGGCGAGGCCCTACAGTATGAGAATATTGAGGACTTCGACGAGGGCGAGTTCGAAGACGAGGATGACGAAGATGAGGACGAGCTCAGCGACGACCGTGACGAGGATGAGGAGTCAGATGACGAGGTACGTGCTTTTACGTCTTTGCGTCTTTCCGCAGGCTAATTGTATTTCAGAACGATGGCACAAAACCCAAGCAGGAGGCTGCTGAGTGCAAGCAGAGCTAAATTGTTTCCACGGATACGGTTTCCTTGCCTTGAGGATGTTGGGCACGTTCTTCCGATCTAGACACGGGCATCAGAACGCATTTCGGTGGCTACACCCTGCGCCAGCCCTCGAAACTGGCTTTTCCGTTCTCCATACCCCGTCTGTCCCCTTTGCATGTTCCATATGTGCGTAATTCTGCATCGAAGGAAGTGGGACATGGGCCTTGCGCGATCATGACTAGATTACATTGGTGGGTAGCTATCGCTACAGAAAGACTACTTACTTTACTTTCGTGTCGTCCTTTCCGTCTTCGTCCCCCTCAGGTCGGATACGGACCGCAGATGTTCGATGTCATCACACAATCACTAGCATGTTTGGCGTCATCTTGGCGGAGTTTTTGAATTTCGTATAGTGTCTGCAATCGAATAGTCAAGATAGTAGTAGTACAGCTCCTTACGCGGCAACAGTTTTCGAGGTATTTCCAATCACCGAACCTGACTCCACGTTCTTACGAGTCGTGACTCTGTTGACGACCTTCAGACAACAACATCGTTGAAACAATGGGTTACTCTCGTCTGCGAAGCCTTTCACTCTGCATTCGATGCTTCATGCACAGCACGGTCAATATCCTTTGTGCAATCGTGACCGTCGCAACCAGGGCCCTAGCGCGGGGTAGCGGGGTCCACCGTCCAGTCGGCAAAACCTCAGTCCCTGGTAAATTTCCAGAAAATGCGACCACTTTTGGGTGGCAGCGCAAAAGCATACAGCAGCAATTGAGACGTGCTTTCCCTACAGAGACTGGCAATCCAATCTCTCATCCATCCAAAGCCTCTACCGACGCCCATCCCCCTTTGCGACAACATCCCGACCGACCCAGCCATCATGGCGCGCAAGAACCCAAACATTGTAATCACAGGCACACCCGGCGTGGGCAAGACAACACACGCAGAACAACTCGCACAAGCCACGGGCTTCACCCACATCTCCGTCAACCAGATCGTCAAAGACGAAGGGTTCCACGAAGGCAAGGACGAAGAGACGGGAAGTTGGATCGTCGATGAAGACAAAGTCCGTCTTGACACCCAGACACAATTGCAGCTTCCGCTTTGGCTAACATTCCCCACAGCTCCTGGATCACCTCGAATCCCTCCCCCTGCACTCCACCGGCGGCTACATTCTCGACTGGCACGCGTGCGACTTGTTTCCCGAGCGGTGGATCGACCTCGTGCTCGTGTTGCGCTGCGATTCTACACTGCTGTACGATCGGCTGGCGGCGAGGGGCTACAAGGGCAAGAAGTTGGAGGAGAATATCGATAGCGAGATTATGCAGGTGTTGCTGGAGGAGGCGCGGGAGAGTTACAGAGAGGAGATTGTGGTGGAGTTGAGGAGTGAGAGTAATGAGGATGTGGAGGGGAATATGGAGAGGGTGGAGAGTTGGGTCGAGGGGTGGAGGAGGGACAATGCTGGCGAGGATGGGGGGGATTGAACAACTGCGGACGCTGGTGTTATGAGGCAGTGGATATGTAGACGTCTTGCTTTTTGGACATGGTGAGTGCCGCCATTGTTCGTATTTTCATGATACCCGCACGAAGAGAGAATTCGATAGAAGGAGAGTTTCAAGCATCGACTTGACTCGCCAACCACTCTTTCAACTTTTCGAGTGCTTTACCCCGATGACTTATCTTGTTCTTCTCACTCTTGTCCATTTCCGCATACGTCTGGCCTTCATACTCGAAACATGAATCCCAGCCTTTCACACTATTAGCATGCAACTTCCTTAAATACCACCGGCACGATCGAGGGAGAAGAAGGAAAACACCCTTGACTCACCAAAAACAGTACTCCCCCGACTCTCAACCAACTTCCCATCCGTCCGTCCCTGGAATAACACAGGCTCGCTCCCCGGCCCAGCGCAGTACGCGAATGTACATACCGCCTGAGCAGATTTGTCGTCGAAGCCAGCGAGGAGTTTGTGCATATTCGCAGCGCCGAGGGAGAGCATGAACCATTTACTTTTTTTTGGCCTCAAGTTAGTCCCGAGTCTCGAAACGGTTTCGTGAGAGACGTGGGCCCTACGTGGGTCGAGGTCCATTGCAGATTGGGGACGTACATATAAGGACCGGGTAAATCGTTCATGGCTTTGAAGCAGAGACATGTGTCTTCGACGAGGACGGGGCCTTTGATCTATCCATCGTGGTTGCAGGTATTAGCTCTCGTATCAAAGTACATCAGTTTCAGGGTTGGTCAAGTTGGGATAGCGAGGAGAGACGGGGGGACGTACGGCTTCAGCGGCTCGTCGAGCTTTGTCGGTGGTTACTTCTTCGACTGTGCCTTGGATTTCGACCAGGTCGATGTTTTGGTTGCGGAGTTCGATGACGCCGTCGAGAATGGCTTGGACTTCGGCGAGTTTGTTCTTGTTGCCCGTGATGAAGTTGAGGTGTTTGGGTACAGGTGGGGAAGTCATGGTGATGGTGGACTGATATCCAGGCGTTGAGTTGCAACCTAGTATCTTGATTACTGTTTCGATGTCTTGTTGCTAATGCAATCTTGCAGAGCAAGAATTACTGATATATCGTCTCGATGCAGAATCAAGATAGTGTTCCGCGATCTTGATAATCTGCGGTTCGTGCAGGCAGGACGAGTGTGACTCTTTGCGCGAAACTGTGTAATGCCGTAGGATTACAACACTGGCTTGACACACCATAACAACGTCGATGACAGGGCGGAGGGCAACAGTCACACGGCAGTAGGCCAGCCTACGAAATTCACCGCATGGCTGGATGCGGGAAGGCGCGGTGCTATTTCGAGCTAAGCGAGAAGTCTAAGCTACATCTAGCTGCTAGCGCCCTTTGAGGCTGAGCGAACTCACCGTAGCTGACATTGGCTTCCATCTTCTACAAACACGTTTCCAACGCGGTACGTTGCCGTCAATCTCTAGCGTGCCGTACATTGCGAAGTTACATTACAGTCCCATGGCTTGAAGGCTTGCACCCGTCTCAGTTTCCTGCGGCTCATTCCTTCCTGACAGATCCTGCGCTGTCGTCACGCAACCGAGGACACTCCTTGATTCCTGTTCCAAACCACGATTGTGGAGCGGAGAACACTCAAGAAAAAATCATGGCACCCCTCCGGACTTTATTTCTTGGTGTGTACGCCTCAAATGCCGCTATAAGATTGATGTTCCTCCCTATCTGTTACGTCTTGCTGCTCACTCCCTTCTTGACTCTTGCTGCTTACTATCTTGGATTCGGACGAACCTTGAGCGCATACGTACCTGAGGACTTCTCCTGGACCGATCTCCTTCCTCAAGTTGTACTATCCACAGTCTTCTTGCTGCTACCAACAAGACTACTATCGGCTTCAGGAGTTGCGAGTAAAACTAAAGATGGAGGAAAGAGGCTGGTACAATCGTTGCCATATTGGATACCGGGCTTTCGACACTTCTGGAGCATCATCTCTGGTGGTGAAAGATGGCTCAATGGCGTTCGGTAAGACACTAATCTCTATGTCCATGTTGTTAAATTAACTTTTGACTAGCGGGTCTGCAATTGATAGCATTGTTGCATACAACGCGTTTGGGGCGAAGCATAACATCATCTTGAATGATACTCTGGCAGAAGGGTCTTTCCTGTCTCAACTGTCGCAGAAGCAGGTGGATCTGCAAGTACCCAGGACCATTCAATGGACCATTCTACGCAATGCTTTCGGCATTCCTAGCACGGTCGAAGCGCAGTATTTCGACAAAGAGTCTGAGATCGACAATACCATCACGACAAACATTTACAAACAGATTCAGACTTTCCTATCTTCTACATTGCACATATTGTCCGAATCGCTACCTGACTTTGTCACGTTCAACTCCTCGATCGTGGACCAAATGCAATGGGAGCGTGTTGCTGATGTTGAACTCACCGATGGGACATCCGAGACTGAATGCAGCCTCTTTACATTGATCAATGAATTTTGCTGCAATGCGATTCTGCCACCCATAGTTGGTGCCCAATTCACCGAAGCATATCAATTGCTCGCTACAGATCTAGCCAATTTCAACACGCGCTACTGGGCAATGGCGCTCGGCTTACCAAGATTGGCACCTCTCCAAGGACTTCCAGGGGCTGCTTTGTCTCAGAAGCGACTGCTGCAGAACTTGAGAAGAATGTTTGGTGAACTCAGCAGCCCACCCGTCAAGCGTGTTCCCGACGATGATGAGAGTGTAAGCGGGGAGGAGACTGACGCGGATGTGCTTACACCCGTCACCAAGCTCAATGACCTTTTCAAGAAGCACGACCTGCCTTTGAACGCCCGGGCATCCATAACGCTCCAGGTTCTCCACGAGATTATCGCGGAAGTCGTTCCGCTCGTATTCTGGAGCCTGCTACACATCCACGCATTAGGAAGTGAAGTCGAGCAAGATACACCTATTGAGAAGATTCGACAGGAGACCAAAGTATGGGCACAAGCTGTACAACCACCATCGATACACCCGTTATTCCCCTCACCCCCAGCCATCGTGTTCGAAAATGTCCTCGAAAAGATCAGCAGTAACACAAATGCCCTTCTGAGCTCCTGTATCAACGAAACCCGCCGCCTCTACACCTGCTCCACAACAACGTACAAACTCAAATCTCCCATTACACTCACCGACCCCAGCATCCCCAACGAGAAATGGGAGCTCGAAGCAAACACCTACATCGACATGGGCCTCTCGCAATCCCTACTCAACTCCTCCGCATCAGTCCACCCAGACCCAAAAGTCTACAAACCAGATCGCTTCACCTCTCTCCCTTGTCCAGTTACTCTCAACACCGCTTCTGGACCTTATATCCAAGCTCTGACAGCCACCATCCTAACCGGCATTATTCAGCTGTGGGACTTGACGCCCGCGCCAAAGAAGAGCTTTTTTGACCACATGCAGGAAGCGCGCGCGGAAGCGCAGATTGGTGCCGCGGCGCTGACGGGAGAGCAGAAGGCTGCGCGGAGTAGTCAGCCGAAAGACAACACTGGCAAGGATGGCAGGGCGAAGTGGGTTATTCCCAGGGCGATGGATGGGGCGAGTGTGAAGGTGCCGAGGGGGGATGTGAGGGTCAGGATTAGGAGGAGGGAGGGATTGCCGGCTGGGAGGGGGGATGTGAGGAGGTTTTGATTACGTTGGATTGTAGGTAGCAGGGCGAGGGGGTGGCGTGATACGTGGCTTGAATGCGAGACTATCTGGTTCGACAAAGCATTTAGATGAGAACAAACCAGAGACTTTAGCCTCGACTGTAAAGTTAGCTTGAATAGATACACATTGCCAGCTTTGGAACGATGCGTTGGACATGGCGACCCAAGTATGCTGGTAACAATTTGAGTTGTGGAAACGACGAGAGAAGTGTGCGTCATCGTGAAGCATTCCCTCGCGTCAAGTTATGTTGGCACAAGCGGCACCCTGCAAAATGAGCACGATGCATGTGTCTTTTCAATGTCATTTCGTGATTGTACTTTTCCCGCGCCGCAGCATGAACACCAGTCGAAGGGTGTACCCATGCACGCCATCACTGTCGCGGGATCGCATCAAGGGCTGTTCATCCTTTCATTGTAAACATAACACCTTTTGGTATGCCCATATCATGCCGTAGAAGATTGAAAGACCCAGAAACCCCATGCCTAGTCAACCATGCTCGTTTAAACCTCTTGGAGAACGGTTTCCTTGAACTCGCGCTCAACCTGGGACTTGTCAGCATATGCCTGATGCACAGGTGATGGTGGAGTCTTTACCTTCTGGCCAGAGTCGTCCTGGCTTGACTCGCCATGGAGTCCGAGGAGAGCACCAAGGTCGAATTTGGGTGCCTTGAGGAGCTTGACCTTTCGTACGTGGACCTGTTCCTTGTTAATTTGTGCCCCCACTACAATTCAATTGCGTGCACATACGTTCTGGAGAGGGTAGATGCCCTGGGTGGACTTCTCGATCTCGCGGCCGATAACCTCAGGGATCAGCTTCTGGGTGAGCTGGGCAAGGGTGCACGAGCTGGCGTCGCGGGTCATGATCTCAACCATCTTCTTGCGGATGGCCCTGATCTGCGACGAGGCAGCGTATGTGGTCTTCTTGATCTGGTTTGGTCGTCGCTTGGTGAAACCAATGGCGAAGAGGCGGAGGAGATAGTCGTCGGTGGTCTTGACAACGACGTTGGCCTCGATCAGGGTCTGCCACTTGCGCACGAGGGAGCGGAGCTTGTCGGAGGTGAAGTCGAGGCCGTGGAAGTTGGTCAGGCAGTTCTTGCCCTGGACCTCGTCGACTCGGAGCTTGACCTTGCGGAACGCGTGGTCCTCATCCTTCTGCAGGTCGGCGAGCGAGACCTCGAATATCCGGCCCTTGAGGGCGTCGTTCGCGTTCTTCAGACCGGTGGTGCGGTTGACGAGGGTCTTGCCGACACTGCGAGCGGCCGGAGTCAGCATTGATGCCATTGAAGCGCCCTGTTGCTGCTGCTGCGGCGGCGGCGGCGGCGGCGGGGAGTCTCTTACTCTCGGATGGCGAAAGTTCCTGGCGCCTTGACGTTGTACCAGTCCTTCTTAGCGAAGGTGTCGGTCTTCTTCTTGAGACCCTTCTTTCCCTTTGAAAGACGCTTGTTCTTGCCGACAGCCATGTTTGCGACTCTGGTGTGTTGGGCGTCGAGGTGGTGTGGTCGTCGATGATATTCAAAGGTCCGCGAATTCTGTCGGTGTTCGTTCTCGCTTGCGCTAGCTTCGTGCGCGCTAGCAATTATGCCAAGCCGTCACGTGCGCTGAAGATGGAACACCACATGCCACGACGCCTAAGACACACACCCAGCGCTGGTCGGGTGCTTGCAAGATCGTTGCTGCCGTGCACTGGGGTCTCGTGCCCGCACCGCCTGTGGCCTTCGTCCTCCAGAGACAGTCATGAAGCCGTGCACGCCTTCACTCGCCTGGCAGCTCTCGCCTATCGTCTAAGAGCAGGGCGCACGATCAACTTGAGGGATGTTCTCTGGATGCTGTCACATGCTTGTGTGGAGAAGTCAGTTTCTGGAGAAATTTCCATGCATGTCGTCCTGGGATGGCAGGAATGATATCGGTGCGTGCCATCCCCACTCGAAGACTCGACAGCATCTCCAGCCACCACACAACAAAAGACCGCATCACGAACAACACATGATAGCCTTCGCTCAGAGGGCCGCGAAAGTCGCGCTAGATCGTTTCCAATTGGCATTGTGGCAAATTCGCTATCTATCTACAAGACGCTTCAGTCCTCAACCATCCCACAACTAGCACCACCAGAATACAAGGCACAGCAACGACTGCGGAGCCCTTTCTGCCATCCGAGCTCCCCTCAGCCAGCCCCATTGCATCCAGATATGCGGCAGCGTCGAAGGCTACCAGCCGCGGTTGAGTGGCCGTGCGCTAATCAAGGGGACATTGCCCCCACACATGTCTGCTGCTCCCGCTTCATCGCCCCAACGCCCACTAATCTTGACATACCCTCACGAGTCAATAGTCGCTTTGCCTCCGCGGTGTTTCCATTTGGATATGGCGCAGTTCGCGTCTGTGCCGTAGGATGTCGTATGTAAGCCGTGGCTCGACTTGTCGGCATCGTCGGCTGGGTTGTGCTGCTCATCCATGTGTTGCCCTGCTCGATTGCCCTTTCTCACACGAGCAAGTGCGATCCGTGAGTGGATGGTGGTGGGATCGTAGTCTTCCAATGACTGGTAATGAGCTCATTGAGCCATTCACGCAAGCACTACCGCTCAGGTCTTGACAGCCGACTGCTCACGGTGCTGATCATAGGCACTCTGGTTTTGGCAGAAATGCTCAAAATCCGGGAAGGAGATGTAGCCATCTGAACAGGAATTAGTACATGTGATGCTCGACCTTGTTCGGGAAGGAGGCGTGCTTACCCTGTTGCCTGTACTGCCTGACGTAGCGATCACTTTCACTCCTCCACACAGCAGGCTTCTCGTAGGGGTTGGTCGGGCTCGAATGGTACCCACCAGTCCTCGTATCAGAAGGCGAAGCTGCTAGACTTGGTGTCTCGCTTCGTGGAGTTGGTGGGGACGAGACCACCTTTGCCAGTAGTGCATGAGCCTTGGTCGGACTCCCCGAAGAACCGGCGGAATCACGTCGAGGAAGAGAAACAAGCGTAGTGACGCATGGCGAAGAGACAGTTGAAGGTGTCAGAGGTGGCCGACGACTTCCTGATCTTGATCGTGCGGGAGCCTCGGTGGGTAGCGAGTAGTAGTATCGTGAGCTATTCGCCATGGCGAATATATGTAACTGGGACTTAATTGTGTGTAGTCGACGAGTATCAATTTCGATGCGTGGTACGAAGAGTGTTGTAGAATAATGACGACGAAGTATGAACAGCAACCGACAAAGGGCCAAATGGCATGATCTAGTAATAATGGCTCTCTGGACCCACGCCCAGACGCCATTCACCCCATACTACGCACAGCTACAGACGCCACTGCACGAACCAGGGCCCCCCTGTCCACCAAGCCGGCGTACATCTGGATTCTGCCATCAGTAAGAGCCCGGAGCTTCCCACTCCACGCTCTGGGCTAAAAGACGCCTGCACGCGCCGCGCCAGGAAACGTGGACCGTTTAGATTTAGAGTGGTTGCAGGGGGAGATGCGCTGTCGTCCGTCTTGTTGGTGCTCAACGCGCACAAGACTGCTTTCATGGCAATATCTCTACGGAGTAGACTGCACGCTTCTGCTGCACGTCTGAGCTGGCCGGGCGTGTGCGCGCGCACGCAGTCACAGCGCGGCCACCGCTCTTCTTCTCGAAGATAGATGTGAATCATGTGATGCGTTATTCAGGCCTTTGTCGGAAGTGCGGGTGCGCTGCCAGACCGACGCCGTCGCGTTGATTGCCTTCGAATCGGCGGATGCGAGCCGATTCCTCCACTTCAAGGTTCATGCTGTTCATCGTCATAATGCGTACGGATGACAAGACAAGCCAAGCCGCGTTCCAGTTCCTGACCACATAGGCTGTTCTTTTTGCCAGCGTTTCCTTGCTACGTGCCGAGTCTAGATTGCGCAGCTCCGCAAAACCCTTTCCACGGATGCCACATACCTATCGCTATCGCTATCGATAGAAAGATCACTCTGTGGGGCGTATGTGCGACTGACCGCACGAGGCTGATTATTCCGCTCCATTGTTATTACTCAGCAATTCGCTGCTTCACAAGTTCACCCACATCCTGCTGTGACGACATTGTTCGGCCTGGGAGTTCCGTAGCCCGCCTATGTCAAGCATCTGCATGTTACGGAACTCTATTATTGGTGGTCCAGACCATCAGCACACAAGTCCTATCCATGGCACCATCTACCAGATAACGCGCGCGATCCGGTTGGAGCATTAGAACACGAGAGCAGCCGACACCGAGCAATGCGGTCATGTCCAAAAACCTTCGCTTGCCGACCAACGTTACACACGCTCGTACGATGACATGGGACCGCGATATTGTGCTTGCGTTGTCACGTTTGTAGCAAGACGCGTGAGCGGTGGCCATGTTACGGCCGATCGGATTAGGCCGCACTCGACCACCATTCTTGTCGACCACAACCCCTCTTGCGTTTCGGGATCCGCTATTCAATGCCGGGCGAACAGCGTGAGACGGTTGTCGAGCAAGCGATTGCTTGATCTCGATCTTGTTCTGGAACCCGTTATGATCAGCCTCCATGTCAGTTATTGTTGTTTTAGCTGAATGCTATTTGCTGGTGTTATTCAATGCTGAGGAGCCGAGCGGGTCCGCCTCTCGCTTCGCAGCATGAATTTATGTACTTCTCAGCTGCACGCTTAGCCTTACATTGCCGCAGCTACCGGTACTTCATTCTACTCTTTGTGTCTGGATGATTAGACTACGGTGCTGTGCTTGCCGCGTCTTGTCCCCTCGTGCTACTTTCCACTTGGAGCACGTGCTCTGTCCCCCCATCAACTCCAGACACCATACCGACCTACCACCTAGATAACCAGCTGAGCAAGCTCGTCGAAAAATAACCCTCAAGACCCTCGACATGTTGCAACGTTACATATTTGCCGAATCCCGCTCGTCTCGAAGATAGCCCCCCCTGTCCCTATTGAGCAACGTGTGCAGACGCCCGATCCCCACTATATTTATGCCATGCTGCCCAGTCTAGCACCAGCAATACCCAGCCACACATAAACATGTTGGCAAGGGCGCTTCAATACGTACCTGGGTCCGAAGATTCTGGTAACACAAATCTTCCACTATAGCCGCGCCCGTTACACGCCGTTCGGCGAAAGATGCAGATTCGAAAAATGCTCACGCTGCTGCTCCAAACACCATGTGTCGGAATCACCCATAAAATACTCCGTACGCCGTAGGAGCTTTCTCGTTTCTGGTCCGGTATATCTACCCTGAATTGGAACGTCCTTTGCATATCCCATCTAGACATCCGGATCTTCATGCCGATCACATCCTCAGGACGAGTCCCTAGCCCTACCTAGGTCCTACATACGACCAGAAATATGCGCAACCCCCCCTCCACTCCCTTTTTCTCGCTTATGCACGCTTTTCCGCGATACTTGCCACTACTCATTCTCGGACTGACATGTGTGCAGTCACTGCAGTGTGCTAGACTAATAAGTGGGGTAAAGATGGCGGTCTGATGAGTCCAATGTCAGTGGTGCGGGCCGCACCGACTTCTGCCGTTGGAATTTTATTTTTCATCGCATGGGATTCGGCAGGGCGTGTATGACTCTTTTGATAGAGGGGTAGATTTTGTCTTGGTGTGGTGGGTCGTCGGCGCAAAAGGCGGAAAGGCCGCATTGTTTGGAGTGTAGGGCTGGCCACGTGCAGTGTGTGGACGCAGTGAGTTGTCCATACAAGCAATGATACATGGTCACTTGTTAGTGGCTTACAAGATGCCCCTGTTCGGTGCAATAATCGCGGGAAAAGCAAACAACACAACATTCTGCTCCACTCGTGCGTGATCGCTTTCGGCGTACGGAGTATGCTAGTTTCATTTCTACAACGATGCTTTATCTGGCAGCCGTGGGGATCGCCCTTGTAGGCCTGTCGACGGATCTCGATTTGCCGAAAAGATGGTCACACGCGCCTCTCTGCATGTTAATATACGGAGATCCAATCGCGCTGTACCTGCGTGCAGCAAGGGTGCTCCAGATGACCTTTTGCCATGTCGCTCATATGCACAATCAGTGCTACAAGGTATCAGTATTTGCAAAGCCGAACAAATGATAACCAAGCGCATCCCACTTACATCAATGTCCTCCCAACCACGACCCTTTACGTTTGCCAGCTCATCCATCGACATGACATGACCAGTCGTAACTGCAGGAGTCAGCATAAGTGTATTTGTCTCACCGGAAGCAAACGCATTAGAGGAGCCGAGGAGCCGGCGCAGGATGGATGGCATGACCGGATGAGGGGAAATACATACAGTAACCGGCTTGGATCTTTGCATCAATCTCAACACGACTATCCGCCGGAATCATGTCGTCTGGAATTGGAACACGCTCGTGGATGGGAATGCCTTGCTCCACAATGGCGTCGTGCTTCATGTTACTCATACTCAACATACGATCAATCTTTGTGATGCCGAGCCAGTGCAGGATGTCGGGCATGAGCGCTTGGAAACGCATGTCCTTCACACCGGCGATGTTCTCCGTACGCTTGAAGTATTCGCTGGCCCTGTCTTCTCCACGCTTTCGAGCATTGTAGACGAGGTACTTGGTCACTTCGCCGAGCGCTCGGCCTTCTTTGCGGAAGTAAATAACGACTCCACTGCCGCCGTTCTGGGCTTCCTTGACAGCTTCCTCAATACCGAAAGTGAGGTACGGTCGGCATGTGCAGATGTCAGATCCGAACACGTCACTACCGTTGCACTCGTCGTGGATACGAAGGGCGAGTTTGGAGTTGGCATCTGACATCTTGGCTGGGTCGCCGAAGATGTATACTGTGAGACCACCAATGGGAGGGAGAAAGAGCTTGATGTCGTGGCGAGTGATGAGCTCAGGATACGAGCCGCCAGTCTCCTCGAAAAGCGTTCGCCTGAGAGTTCCCTCGTCTGGAAATACTGTCAGTAAGAGCATTGACCGAACAGTTCTTGGCCGACCCACCAATATGGAAACGATCAGCTACACCAGGCAGATACCATACTGGCTCAACAGCTACTTTTGTGACGGCAATTTCACCCTGCTCGCTTACACAAATCTTTCCATCGACCGTGATGCGACCTTCCTTGACACTGTTTTCCATCTCTGGTACTTTCATATGTGCTCGGGTGATGGCGATTGTAGGCCTGATCTCGACGTCATCTTTGTCCATAGTCTCTTTGAACAGCCATGGAGCGAGATGACCATACGGATCCATAGCCACAATCTTCTTCTTGTCGCTCCATTGGGGGAAAGGACCGATCTGTGCCGCTGGCTCGGTGTTGGTGAAGTCTGGCTTGTGGGTGATATCGAGGTCTTTGCTTGCTACTGCAAGAGCGTTGTAGATTGAGTATGAGCCTCCATGGGCACCGATAGCTGGATGAAGTAAGCGAACTAACGACCAGCAAATATACAGAAAGGGTTACATACCATTACGGCGACGGATGGTGTTTGGATGTCTAGAAACGACTACAGGCCCACGAACAGCTGGATCCTTGGCACCCCATTCCATAGGTAACGGATCAACGCCAGCTTGACCAGGGTACGAAGTCAAAATGATCTTCGACGTCTTCGAAACGCTTGCTCGACGAGGCGGGGCATCAACGATTGCAGGAGGCTGATCATACTGTTGCGAAATGGCTTCTACAACTTTACTAGATTCAGTCTCCTTTGCCTTGTCACTACTCAGGGTGCCATTGGCGGCCTCTGATGCCGCCTCATCTTTGATTTGCTTAATGCCCGCCAAAATGTTGACCCGGCCGTTGATCTTATCAACGGACGCGGCTAGGGACGCATTCTCCGTTCGCAATGACTTTAATCCTTCCAAGATCTCCTTGAACACCGCATCACTGGTGGAAGACATAACGAAGGGGATGTGTCCGTGATGTAAAGCTATCCTTGACCAGAAGGAAGAGGCAATCAGAACAGTCAGAGGTAGTAGGTGTCTTCTCAACGACCTGTAAAACAAAGCCGGAGACGTCCGAAATAGGTTGAGAGGCAAGATAGGATGGTAGAGCGGAAGCTGTATAGATAGCAACAAAGAAAGCTAGCTAGGTCGTATTCTCAAGTTCGCTTGGTTGGATACGATGTAGGGAAAGGAGGAGAAGAAGGAGAGGAGAGGAGAGAACAGGAGCAAGTGGACGAGAGTGGTGAGCTTTAGAACGACTGAACACCTGACCAGGATGCAGGCGAACGATAGGTGATTGGAGCGGGGCTTATCTGGCGGGGATTGGCCGCATGGGGAAGCTGCAAGGAGGAGTTTAGCACTAGGACCAAGTAAGTTACGCGAAACCGAAGCACATGCTCACTTTCGCGACGCATCTTTCGTGACCGTGCGAGGTCTCTGATCGATCATCCACTTTTTGTGACTGCTTCCCTCGATAAACATATCAGACGCCGAACTGCGCAAGAAGCATTCTCAACGACAAACACTTCAATCACCACACTCACTCGTCAACACCATGGTAAGTTCTCTTCTGCCTCCACGTCGCATACACAAACTAACACAGCACAGGGAAAGCGCAAATCATCCAGCAAGCCCCAAGGCCCCAAGAAGGTACAGGCATACGTTCCCATGTAACTCTCCAACACCTACTGACACCCATTCAGAAGGAAAAGCTCCCAACAACCTTCCCATGCCTCTTCTGCAACCACGAGAACTCGGTCTCCGTCTCCATCGAGAAGAAGTCCGGCGTCGGCAACCTCCAATGCAAAGTCTGCGGGCAGACCTTCCAAACAAATATCAACTACCTGAGCGCCCCCGTCGACGTGTACGCCGATTGGATCGACGCGTGCGATGCGGTAGCGAAGGAAGCCGCCGCGGGCAATGCGGCGACGTCACGGTCGAACCATCGCATGGGCGCGATGCCGACGGCGCACACGGGGGAGGCGGATGCAGATGACGATGGGTTTGTGGAGCAGGACGATTTGGACGCCGAGGGCGAGTATGCGGATTAGGACTCTGCAAAGGGGCAGGGGGTGTGATGAGCAAGGCTGTGATGGGTAGGCGGTTGCACACGGGTTTGGACAGGCGTTTGCGATACCACGGAAAACGGGCAATGGAGTCATGGCGTTCAGAAGAGAAATCACATGTGCGAACAGGAACTAGTTGCTCGTTGACTAGATCGACCGATGCAGAATGCACGATTATCGTTATTGTCTCTCAGTGCATCGATCTATATGAAAGCTGATGAGCTAACCGAGATGTGACAAGAGGCCGAAGCCAATTTTGCAATGAGTAACTTCCAAGATCCGCCACTCTTAATTTTGCTTTACATAGTGTAGAAACGATCGCCGAAGTCACCCAAGCCAGGAATGATGTAGCTAGAAGGCATGTCAGCCGGCCTGTGAAACTCTGGTTTAGGGTCACTCACTTCTTCTCGTCTAACCCCTGATCAACGAAAGCAGTCACCACCCTCACTTTCGGGAATTGATCCGCAAGGTTCTTCGCCCCCTCGGGACTTGCAATGAGGTTGAGGAACAAGATGTGATCCTCAGGCACGCCTCTTGACTTGAGCACATCGATAGCCATGAGCGCCGAGCCACCTTCAGCACATTAGCATAACATCTCACACCCACTGATGACGCCAACGTACCAGTAGCAAGCATAGGATCCAACAACAGCACCCACCGATCCGCAATGTCCTCGGGCAACTTATCATAGTACAGCTTGGGCTTACTCGTCTCCTCGTCCCTCTGGATCAAGATCTTACCGATTCTCACTGACCTACAGCAATCCCGCAGACCCTGCTCCATGCTTTCTCCCGCACGCATAATGGACACGCCGCAGATCTTGCCTTCGAATTTGACGCCTGCGTAGGTTCGCCCCACGGGCGTGGTGATTTCTTGCTCCACGACGGGGAGGTGGTTCAGGCCTTCTTCCACGAGGAGGCGGATGATGCGGTTGCTGTAGAAGATGAAGTCTGCGCGGCCGGTCTTGTGGTCGCGGATCATGCTGTGGTGTGATGAGTTATGGACAGTGCTGTGATACACGAGGTTGTTTCGCGTCTTACGTCAGGAGTGCAATCAGCTGGGGTGTTTGGGGTAGAATGTGCACATTCTTCTGGTCGAGAGGGGTTGAGACGGTAGCTATGGGTTTCTGAGTAGTTGGTCGGTATTCAGGTCCTACACACTGCCAAGGTGCTGTGGGCTGAGAATCGGTGGACATGCTGTTGTTCGAAGAGGTTGATCGCTAAGAACTGTCAATGACCGGGCACAAGTTTAAAGGAAGACATATTGATGGCATACAGCCAAGCTCGTCTGTCGAGGATACCGATGGTGATAGGCTCTAAGCTGATCGTACCTCAGCCAATGAGCAATTGAGGGGTAGATGGTGGAATGGTACAAACCAGAGCTCACAAGTGTCACTCGGCTGGATGCAGAGCTCCAGCGATCAGGCAAGACATGTAGATAAGCAAAGTGCAGAGGAGTCGAGGCTCAAGTGGACCCGAACTCTGGCTCGTGACTTGTGCCCTCAAAGGGAAGCTGGGGCTGCAACTAATGGAGCTCGCCTAAAAGGACCCTGCGCTGTTTTGGGGCTAGCACTCCTGCTGTACGAGGTGGAGCACAGACAGGCACGGGTGGCTCCGTCATCGAACTTGGTATGCAGCCTTCCGCGTTGGGCCCTCTCACCGTGACCGCTGAACAAAACAGTCCTCACCCGGAATGTGTGCGCATGGTTTGCTTCCTTCACCGTGAATGAGCCCCGTCTCAGGGCATTGCTTGTCTTCCTCGCCACCTGGCGTCCGCTTGTCCACCGCTCCGCTGCGCGTCTGGACACCTTGGCGAACACACCATAACAGCCATCCCCGGCAGCATGGCCACCTCCATGGCTGCTACTTTTACTGCTCCCGATCGCCGGAAGAGGGTCGTCACCTACGGCAAAGCATCTCGTCGTGCGTCAATACCAGCACCGGCATCGAACCATGACGCGCCGTCACCCGAGAGACCGCGTAAACAGTCCACGGCAGGAGCTGGCGCATTGAAGAAACTTGGCGGCACAAACGGCAATGGAGGCCGCAAAGCTGCGCCACGCGATCCGACCGCCAGCCCAGACATATTCGACGTGCCATCCGAGGACGAATTCGCTATTAACCCGTTGGCGGCCGCAAAGCGACCGGCCACGAAGCGTCGCGTACCCAGAGCAGAAACTGGCGCTTCCACGGTGAAAGAAAGCGCAGCGGAGACGATCGCACTGCCGGCCAAAACGCGGGGATCGTTGCCCAAATCTCGTCCAGCAGCACCCGTAGTCCGCTCGACAACCAAGAAGTCGCAGAAGCCGGCGCAAGTGTCAGACGCACCCTCTGGGTCCTCTGCTGAATCGCCCGTACGCCGTGGAAGGACACCACAGTCCCCGCTGGCTCATGATCTAGCTACATTGGGAAAGCAGGCGCCGCAGCGATCTGTTGCGAAGCCCGAGGCAATTGCACAAGCATCGACACCGGCTATCCCTGTAACTACATCTCAGAGACCGACGAAAGTCAGCGCCACTCTGCCTAAGAAGAGCACGCTGCTGCCGAAGGCACCCACCAAGCCCAGCCCCGCCTTCGATATCTTCGACGTGCCCTCTTCGGACGATGAGTCGCATATACCCACACCGAGGCCACCGAGACGAGCCCTGCCGATCGTGCGCAACGAGCCCATTAAAGAAGCGAAACCGTCTATTGGAGACCATGGAAAGGAACAAACCGAGTCCGACGACTCTACGGCGTCAAGGAAGCGCAAACGCAAAGGCTCCGTCTCCTCGACAAAGGCTGCCAAGGCACTGGTCGATCTAGAGAATAAGTCTTCGCTCCCCAAGCGCAGCTCAAAATATCAAAAAAAGGCGGATAGCGCTTCTCCAGGACATATCACGCATCAAATTCCTGCACTTCAGCCGGTAGCGGAAGCTGAAAATATATCGGCTGCCGTAAACAAGCCGAGAAGGACGCGAATGCGTACAGTGCCTGTTCTTACACAACCATCTACTGTAAAGGCAAACTCGTCACCAGCCATGTTGCACAATATGCTACCAAATCGTGCTGCGCCCAAGCCTACTCCGACAGCAGAAGTGTCTGAAGCCGTGGCAATCGAAGACGAAACCATGTATGAGATTCCGGAATGTTTGACCACCCCCGTGCGACCCTCGCTAGACAACTTATCAGGATCCATAACGCCGCGTCAGAAAGCTCTTTTTGGAAGTCTGCTTGGGACTCCTTCTGCAAACCCGTCCATGCCGAGCATCTCTAAGCTCCAGTTGACAGGGACAAAGTCAAGGTCGCTTCTTGGAGCATTGCCTAGGTCGAAGTCCGACATGACACCTAGCACACATGTCAAGAAGACAAGACTCATCGCAAGTTTAAGACCTGCCGAGAGCAGTTCAGATGAAGAAAGTAGCGAAAGTGAGATCGAAGGCGGGGAGAAGACGTTTACGAAGCCTCTCTCCACCAAGCAGATCCATCCAAGAGGTGCTACCAAGAGCACTCGAGGAACTCGGGATATTACTGCTTCAGATAACATCGATATGGTGACTGAAATAGCAGCGGATTCGCAGGCATCACAAACCGCGGCCGGGTATCGCACAAGGCAGAAGTTCACTTATGCTACAACGCGCTCCTATCTACAGGAAGCGAACCCCGAGGACGCTTTCCTTGTATCGATGGATATGGATGACCCAATAGGTTCCGCATCCCAAACCAGGGGCAGTCAAACTGATGAAGAAGAAGAGCCAAGTCAAGTGCGGGCAACCCACGAGCTCAGGAGGCAAGGACAAAATACGACATTTGAATGGGAGAATCTGATGCTGATTGATGACTTATCGAGCAAGTCGAAAGATAGCATTCGTCGTAGTGCTTTGTTAGAGCTATGCACGAAAATGGCCGACACAACATTTGCATACGAGCTACTAGACTCATCACTGGCCGAACGATTCTTGGACAGCCTCGCATCGAACGGGGAGGCTATCTTTGACTTTGCCGCTGCTGTAGCCACTATCTTCATGCTGCAGACCAACCCTACGCATACAATGCTCAGCCAGATACATTGCTGCCAACATGTACCGGCTTTAGTAAAGCTTCTAGATAACGACATGGACATTCAAAAGACTGCGAGAAACAGGAAAACGAATCTCTCTCGGATCGCATTGGAGATGGTCATTGCACTTCGCTCGAAAATTATGGACAGCCGAGTTTGGTCCCCAGCGAAGCCGGAAAAAGTTTCACCACAACTCATTGCCATCAAGAGTTTCGAACTGCTGGTGCTTGGTCTGGGGGAAGCTGGCAGTACCCAGTCAATTATCAGCTCGGAAACACGGGACAAGCTGGTCGACATCGCCCAACGCATTGCTGAACGTTTTGTGATGGACAAAAAAAGTACGCACGATGAGACGATCTTGCGCTCTATCTTCTCTACGTTGGAGGCTGCCTCGCTCGCAAAGCAGAAAGCGCTCATGTGGCCGGCACGTCTCTTGCAAAGTCTGGCATTGTCCATGTCATGCTTGTTCAGAATGAGCGACACGCCCACGATTGCGCTGGCTGTCAAGCTCTGCATGAATCTTACAAATAACAAACCGAAGGCTTGCCAACAGTTTTCCGAGGTTGAGTTTATTCAATCTCTCCTGCAGTCCATTGTTCAGAGGTTCAAGCTTCTACAAGGAGGTGTCGACGGAACACAACGTTCTGGAGTGTTGGACACACTCATTCTTAGCCTGGGCGCCATGATCAATCTCACAGAGCACAGTGATGAGGCAAGACGCAATGCTGATGGTGGTGGAGATGTGCTTGGATCACTTGTGGAGACTTTTGTGAAAGGATCGGCCCGAACAACAGAGGTGAATATCCTGGTTGAGTCTATCCAAGTTGCTGGTACTAACATGATGCAGGCCATCTCCATGGAAGAAACCCAATCGAGTGTGGCTATTGGTTATCTCAGCGTGCTTGTGGGCAATCTGTGCCTCAACGAGACCACTAGGACCAAGGTGCGCGCGCATCTACCGGGAGGACATTTGGACAGCCTTATCGACAAGATCAAGGAGTTTGTGCAAGTTCACGAGCATGCCAACCGCAGAGCGAAACAATACGAAGGAGAGGAGGGCCAGGAGACTTGGCAAAACTATACTGCGCGAATCATGCTCGTGGCTGAAGAGCTCGAGAAGGCCACAACGTGAATAGGCTGATGATGATGGAGTGGTGCGTGTTTGGTGGCATGCATCTCACACCGCTTGGGGGCACGGCTAGACTTTTCCCTTTGTCCACTAGGGAAGCCGATTGATTATCTTCGGGCCGCAGTTTTCCATGTGACTGGTGTTGGGCATTTGATAGTTGGACGATAGATACCCCAGACTTTTTGGACGCGCAGCAGTTCCCGGGACTGTTTGGGTCCTATCCTAGCCGGCGAGTCGTCTTTAGGCTGGTGGACGTTTTCGGAGCATGCACGGGAGAGAACAGAGAAGAACAGAGAAGCACATGTATATTCGCAGAGCATGAGAGAATAGCTGTCTGACCGGGAGTCTTCTCCACGCGGCTAATTAGATGTCTGCCACATGCTTGTACATATCCGCAGGGCTGCGAGCGGCCCAGCAACGTGGTAGCCATGACGCAGCGGGCTGGCATTCGGTGTCACCGTGCGGCTGGACGGCGTCATTCCGAGCAAGCTAGCTCCTACCGGAAGCATACCGCAAGGAGCAAGGCGCACCCCAGGCATCTCAGCAGTCGACTGAGACAACCAAACTCCCACACTGGCGAGCCGATCAGCCACCGCACGTCCGCCCCAGATCGCTAGCAGCAACATGCCGGCGCCCAAGCAAAGAAAGATGGCCATTGTGGGCAGTAGAGCTGTCGGTGAGTGCAGCGTCGCGTGTGCGGAGCATGTGACCAGTACCGCACTGACGAGCGGCGCAGGCAAGTCGAGTCTGACGGTGCAATTCGTCGATGGCCACTTTGTCGACAGCTACTATCCAACGATTGAGAACACTTTCAGCAAGATGATTCGCTACAAGAACCAGGACTTTGCGACCGAGATGATCGATACGGCGGGCCAGGTACTGTGCGGTTTTCTTTGCTCCCCTGCCATGCTGCGATGTTGGGACTGAGGGCGACTTGGGAAGCAGGGCTAACAGCAGGTCGTCTCGCTGCAGGATGAATACAGCATTCTCAACTCGAAACACTTCATCGGCATCCACGGCTACTTGATTGTCTACTCGGTTGCCAGCAAGCAGAGCTTCGAAATGGCGCGCGTCATTCGAGACAAGATCCTCAACCACCTGGTACGTCCCCCGCCATGGCCAGACTGGCCTGCGAGGCAGGTGCGGGGTGTTGCCAAAAGAGACTAGTCCACGCCAGACCACGGAAACTGACCTCGTTGCTCACATGCAGGCCGTCGACTGGGTCCCCATTGTCATCGTAGGCAACAAATCCGACCTGCGCCCCGAACAACGTCAAGTCACGCCCGAAGACGGTAAAGCGCTCGCCGAAGAGTTCAAGTGCGCGTGGACAGAAGCCAGCGCCCGCTACAACGAGAACGTGCTCAAGGCGTTTGAGCTTCTGATCGGAGAGGTGGAGAGGAGCCAGAATCCGAGTGAGCCTGCTGGCGGAAGCAAGTGCCATGTCATGTAGACGTGTTTGGCTGACGTGCGTGCGCTCCAAGAAGTTGCCATCGGCAATGCGATTCGGGGTGTCGAGCAGACAGAGGGCAAGAAGAAGAGTTGGCTGGGACGGCGTTTCAACCCATTCCGCCCGCGTTGAGTGTTTGGTGGTCGGCGCTCTGCTTCACGGCGATGCGTTGATGGTAGAGGTGATAGACGGCTGGTCGGTTTTGTTTTGGCTTGGTTCACTCTCTCCATGGAGAAGTCATGGCGCGATGGGGTTTGAGCGATGGTGTAATGGGCGTTGTCGATTATTTCTCCGATGCAGCTCTACGGCCTCGAGACTGCTAAGCTCAACAGGCGGCACAAGTACGTTGAGGGGAAGAAGAATTCATTATACCTATTCTCACGACACGTCCTCGATCCCGTGATGCGTCAGAATCCCAAGCCACAGCATGTACGACCGCACCGGCCAGCTCTTGGTCGGGCAGCTCGAAGCTTGGACGGGAAACGCGCAGTCTTCGATGCCTGCACGTGTGTGTCACGGCTTCTTACTGGCTTGGGAAGTTTGCCTGCCTTCACCTCACCCCTGCGCTATCGATAGCGACCCACCAGCCACCATTTGTGCCCCGCCATTATTGCACGCAGGCTCAAGCGACCCCCACCAGCATCGTGAGTCGGTCGCGCGCGCCTCTTTGCACGGCAATTCCGTCCGCCCACATATTCGGCAGAGCGATCCACCATGTTGGACATGTAAGTGCGCTCTCACTCCCCGCGAGCTGTCCCGTCCGAGCTCACATGGTGGGGCAGCAACGACTTCATCAAGGAGCGCGGCGGCGACCCTGAGAAGATCCGCGACTCACAGCGGAAGCGCAATGCTCCTCTCGAGATCGTCGACGAGGTGATTGCCGACTTTGAAGACCACCGCAAGACACAATATGCCGCCACTCAAATCGGTTCCAGCATCAACGCCCTGCAGAAACAGGTGGGGCAGAAGAAAAAGGCCAAGGAGGACGCGACCGAGATTCTGGAGGAGATGAAGAAGCTGAAGGAGGAAAAGGCAAAGAAGGAGGAGGAGGCGGCGCAGAAGCTCGTCAAACTCAACAACAAGGCCAAGGCGGTTGGCAACTACGTGTACAAGGACGTTCCCGCCTCCAGCACCGAAGACGACAACGCGGTAATCAAGACATGGGCGCCCGCCGACAGAAAAGCAGAGCCCAAGAGCGACGGCATTCCCCACCACGGCGTCCTCACGCGCCTCGCAGGCTACGACCCGGAGCGCGGCGTCAAGATTGTCGGACACAGAGGCTACTGTCTCACGGGCTACGGGCTCTTCCTCAACCTCGCGCTGATCAACTACGGCCTCGAATTTCTCTTCAACAAAGGCTACACACCCAACCAACCGCCCTTCTTCATGCTGCGCGACCAAATGGCCAAAACCGCCCAACTCTCCGACTTCGACGAGGAACTGTACAAGGTCACCGAGAGCAAGGACAAGCCCGAAACCGACAAATACCTCATCGCCACCTCTGAACAGCCCATCTCGGCCCTGCACTCTGAAGAGTGGCTCGGCGGCGCAGACCTGCCCATCAAGTATGCGGGTTACAGCACCAACTTCCGCAAAGAAGCCGGATCCCACGGCAAAGATGCGTGGGGCATTTTCCGGATCCACCAATTCGAAAAAGTCGAGCAATTCCTGCTGACCACGCCCGAAAAGTCCTGGGAGGCGTTTGACGATATGCTCGCCACGTCTGAAGAATTCTACCAATCCCTCGGCCTGCCGTACCAAGTGGTTGCGATTGTGTCTGGCGCGCTGAACAATGCGGCGGCCATGAAGCGCGATCTCGAAGCGTGGTTCCCTGTCACGGGGGGCGGCGAGTACAAGGAGCTCGTGAGCATCAGTAATTGCACGGATTATCAGACGCGGGAATTAGAGATTCGGTACGGTGTCAAGAAGCAGACTGCTACGCGCAAAGAATATGTTCATGCGCTGAATGGGACGCGTGAGTTTACTCTTCTCCTCATTCCTTCATTTCATTTCATTTCATTTTATCCATCCCATTCCTCGCCTTTCACTTTTTTTCCCGCTTCATGTGAGGAGACATGTGCTAATTCAACACATGTCCAGTCTGCGCAACAGAACGCACCCTCTGCTGCATCCTCGAAAACTACCAAACGCCAGACGGATTCTGCGTGCCCCCTGTCCTGCGCAAATACATCCCTGGCCAGCCCGAGTTTTTGCCGTACGTCAAGGAGTGGAAGGCACCCAAGGACCAGCCCGCGGCGGCGGCGGCGGCAACGGTCGTGGTAGATCGAACCAAGGAGGCGGCCAAGTAGATGCATGGACATGGGCGTGCACAGTGTGGTGTTGGCGGAGCAGACGACTCGACACGGAAATGGAATGGAATGGAATGGCTTCGCCTTCTCGAGAGAGAGACGAATTGGTCTATCGGCCGTGCTGGACCAGCGGATTGAACCGCCGTGCCATGCCTACAAATACCCCAAATATGAATTCACGAGCTGCCCATTTCTTGCTGGGGTCGATTGATGAGGTCCCCTGGAGCGCGTGTCGGATGCTGTGTTGATTTGCGCCAACATGTAGGCGACTCGATGTAAGCAATCTTGACGGGCATTGTGTTGCGTGTCTAGATGTGGGCGGGCTGAACAAGTCATGTCATGGATGCATGTAGTCAAGGGCTGGGTGTACAAAGCAGTGGTTTTCATTGTCAGCTATCGTAGTGAGCGAGTGGCGAGCTGACCGCATGCACAATCTGAGTGACTTGGATCTACTTCGTTCCCTTCATCCACCGCTTCTTGCCAAGGGGGTACATGTCAATGATATCCATTCTTGCCTCTGCCATCTCTACCATGTGCCAACTTGAGCTACATCAAATCCATTGTCTTGGACAGTCGGAGAAGAGGAGACTTGCCTCTCCATTGAAGCGAGAGTGGGTCGTGGGAAGAATGGGTACTTCATCAGCCTAGAAGCCGTTAGTGCCATGTCATCCGAGCACGAAAACGATCTCAACGTACATTGCAAACCCTCCAAAGCACTCCCATATCGTCTACAACCTGGAGAGGCGAAGTGTCATGGCCTCGACGTCTCCGGCCTTGAACCCGGGCGCGTCAGTTTGACCTTGCGCGACGGCACCGGACGTTCCCTCACTCGACGCGTGGAGTGGAGCCGGTGCCTCGCAGTCAGCGAGGGCGCACAACCGTCAATCATCGTAGAACTCGTCTTCGTCATCCTCCTCAAAGTCGGCCAGCTGCTCGAGGTTGAGCTGGTAACGCATAATGGCGCCAATGCCACCGAAGCCCTTGACGAATTGGTTGCCTTCGGACGAACGATCCGAGACAAATTCGAGGTTGGCGCCAAAGTCACGATACTTTTCGGCGAGCCATTCGAGCATAGAGCCTTGGTCGATGATTTCCATCTCTTGGCCAGTCTCCTTGTCCATGAAGATGCTCCGGTCCGCTTCCTGCTGCTTGGTGGTGTGCAGGATGATCTCTGTGCCTGCGGAGCTCTTCAGGATCCAGCGGGTGATTTCCAGGTTCTCAAACACAATCAGAGTCTCGGCGGCACCAGCTTCCAGAGCCTTGAGGGTGTCGTCGATACCGTAGCAGACCTTGCCAGAGTCTTTGGAGATGTGGTCAAAGTACTCGTTGATGAGCTTCTTTTCCTGGATGAACTTGACGTTGCTCAGAGTCTCTCCCGACAGTTCGATGGCCTGGTTGAAGCCGTTCTCGCCGCCGTAGGAAACGTCGACAACCTTGATGACCTTTGACTGAAGACGGTTGTCGAAGAGGTCGGATTGGTTCAGGTCGTTCTTGAAATCGGCAGAGCCAGCCAAGATGATGCCGGCAACGTTGACCTTGTCGGCAGTGACGAAGTTCTGGACGGCCAGTTCGGCGACCTTGCGGACGTAGTTGTGGCGCTTCTCTTCTCGCAGACGGGCGAAACGCAGGGCGGACTGACCACCGCGGCCGTGCTTCTTGGGCAAATCGACCGAGAATCTGCCTGTATGAGTGGCTGTGTTGGTTGGCAAGGGCGTGGCACTCACTTGTGGACGATTTCGCGGGTATTTCCAGACAGGGTGCCGAACAGCGCACCGTTTCCGTCCATGATGATGAAGCCAAACTTCTGGTCCGACTCGAGCAGCTCGCTCAGGGCTTCCGTGTGGAACTTGTTGTCGCAGAGGTACAGCGACGTGTTGATGGGCTTGAAGGGCTCAAAGTCAATGTTGATCTTGCGCTCCTTGCCTTCCGAGGTGATGATTTCACCGCAGTAGATGACGAGGCCATTGGGGGGGACTTTGGAGTAGAGCTTCAAGCGCTGCTGGGTCGAGGTGATGGCCGACAGGACGGAGAGGCGGTTGACGCGGGACTTGATGTTGGAGGCGGTGCCCTGGGGGTGTTAGTCATGGCGTGGAGGGGAGTGAGGGTCAAGACATGCGAATTCTTCGGCCAACATCTTGGCGGCGCGTGACACCTGGTCCTTGGGCGCTGTGCATGGTCAGTGGGGGGAGCTTTCCGGGGCAGAGGCAGAGTGGCAGGCTTCGCGTACGGATGATGAGGGAAATCATCGAGGTGCCGTTGCCGCGGGCGGCCTCGAGGCGCTTGATCAGCTTCTTGACCTTCCAGATCTCGATGTTCTTCTCGGCGTCGTTGGGCTGCTGCTCCTTGGACGACATGGTGGTGGGGGGTGGCGAGGGCCGTGTGTGACGGTGAGGGAGCGATGGCGGGGGGGTCTCGGATTTTGCGATATTGAGATTTTGTGACGCCGTCCACGTGACAGGCGATGCTTGGAGATGGTCAGGTGATGCGAGGGTCAGGTGATGCGAGGGTCAGGTGATGCGAGGGTCAGGTGATGCGAGGGTCAGGTGATGCGAGGGTCAGGTGATGCGAGGGTCACGTGAAGCGATGCTTGGACATGCTCACGTGATGCGACTCTCGGCCTCATCCGACAGCGTCCGACATGGATATCGCCCCGGCAAGTCTTGCACGCTCGCTCACGGACCCGCCCCAATGGACATCAAAGGCAAGCAGCCGTCGACCTGGGACAGCTACGCGGGCGCCCACCGCGGCTCGACTGGCTCCAGCGGCAGCCGCGTGCAGTGGGACCAGCTCGAGAGGCGGCCGAGCGGCGAGAGCACAGCGGCGTCGGGCACGTGGTCGAGGGTGCCTGGCGAGCTGCGGCGGCGGCGGTCCTCGATCTCGCAGCAGATTGGCGCCATAGGCGACGCTGGCGGCGTCAACAGCATCAACAACTTCGCCCGCTCCTGGCAACGCGCCGCCGGCTTCTTCGAGATCACGCCCGTGCGACCGAGCTTCCGCGTCGAGGCCGACCAAGACGAGCCCCCCTCCGACTTCCCCCGCACTGGCCTCGGCAGTCCCGCGCCCGACCAGCGATCCGCCCTGCGCAGAGCCCTTCGCGACCAAGACCGCCGACCGTCGGACGATGCCGTGGTCGACGAGGAGCACGGCGCCGCCGAAGAGGCACCCCTGCTGGCCAGCGCCGCCGCGAGGGCGCGCGGCGAGAGCATATTCAACATCGAGCCCTCGCTGTCTTCGCCGTTCGGGGGCAGCTATGGCACGGGCTATGGCAGTCTCTCTGCGCTCGTCAACGACTCGTCCATGCGCCATGCCGCACGCCTCTTCACCGACCAGCAGCTCAAGGGCGTTGCGGAACCCGAGCAAGAGCGCGAGCCTCTGCTGGTCAAGCAGGTCGAGGAGGACGGCCACATCATCAACGTCGTGGTGGGACAGTCGACCCTGCCGCAGACCATCTTCAACTCGGTCAACGTGCTCGTCGGCGTGGGGCTGCTCACCCTCCCTCTGGCCCTCAAATACTCGGGCTGGCTCATCGGCATCATCTTCCTGGCTTGGTCGGCTGTCGTCACGGGCTACACCGCAAAGCTTCTGGCAAAGTGCCTCGACGTCGACAGCTCCCTCATCACCTTTGCCGACCTCGCCTTCGTGTCCTTTGGCAACAAGGCCCGGATCGCCGTCAGCATTCTCTTCTCCGTCGAGCTTCTTGCCGCCTGCGTCGCTTTGGTCGTTCTCTTTGCCGACAGCATGGACGCCCTCATCCCTGGCTGGGGTACTCTGATATGGAAGGTTGTGTGTGGTGTCGTCTTGCTCCCGCTGAGCTTCCTGCCTCTCCGCTTCCTATCGTTTACTTCGATTCTAGGGGTCATGTCGTGCTTTGGCAGTATGTTGCTTCTCCCCCCAGGCCATGTCATTTCACTAACATCTCCCGCAGTTACTGCCGCTGTCTGGATCGACGGACTGATCAAGCCTACATCTCCTGGCTCCATCCGCCAGCCCGCTACACAATACCTCTTCCCCGCAAACCCCTGGACCATCCCACTCTCCTTCGGCCTGTTGATGTCGCCCTGGGGCGGCCACTCTGTCTTCCCAAACATCTACCGCGACATGCGTCATCCCTACAAATATCGCCGCGGCGTTGACATCACCTACATCTTTACTTTCCTCGTCGATACGGGCATGGCCTGTGCGGGCATACTCATGTTTGGCGACGGTGTTCGGGACGAGATTACTAGCAACATCTTCCTGACCGAAGGCTACCCCGCAAGCCTTAGTGTCTTCATCGCCATCTGCATCGCCATTATTCCCTTGACAAAAATTCCATTGAATGCGCGCCCCATTGTATCAACATTCGAAGTCCTTTTCGGTCTGGACACACGCGCGCTTGCCGCTGCCCCGTCTATGAACGGCATGTCCGGTCTCAACCGCGGCATCTTCAAAATCGCTCTTCGCATCGTCACCATCATCACGTTTGTAGTCATCGCTATCCTGTTCCCTTCATTTGACCGCATCATGACCTTGCTGGGAAGTGTGGCCTGTTTCTCCATTTGTATCATCTTGCCACTGGCATTCCACCTGAAGCTGTTTGGCAAGGAAATTGGTAAAGCAGAGAAGGCGACGAATTGGGTCTTGATAGCAGTCAGCACCGTCATGGGTGTCGTCAGTACGATTTGCGCGTGTTTGCCAAAAGACTTGTTGGGCGCGTAGAACGTGCTACGATGGAAATAGCAGATTGTGTCGAACAAGTGGGATGTCGTGTCTGTTCGCATAGCTTACAGTGCAGGATATTCAGGGCATAGTGGGCGTTTGACATGATTGTAGCATTTGGTTGCTCATGTTGATAGTACCTAGTTCATGTTGCTTGATTCCAAGACATTATCAATCAAACTCACGCCCTACACCATGACACAGACCACCAATACCCAGTCATTACAAGGCATCATCGTAGCTGGCGATTTCTTGCATCCTTCGTGTGAATTGCCCAGCTACATTCCCGACAGTTAGAGCCGCCGATGCCGCCCGCAGCTCCTGTGCCGAACATCAACCAACAGCAACCCAAATTGAACTACTGAACGAGTAAATTTGTTCAACACAACAACACCATGGCGAACGAAGAGCGGCCTGCTGTTGCCTTCTTGGGACCAGAGGCTAGTTATACTCATCAGGTAAGATCTAATTGTCCAGCAAGAAAAGACTTGTGTTGCTTCGATTGTGTTTTTCCCAGTTCCGCAACTAGGCGTCACGAGCATTTCTACTTCTGCCATCTCTCACTCATCTACCACTACTAACACCACCAGGCCGCCCTATCTACTTTCCCACCCACAACACACTCCCTCTCCCCCTGTACCACCATCGCAGAGGTCTTCACTGCCGTGCAATCCGGTACCGCACACAGAGGCGTCGTTCCCTTTGAAAACAGCAGTAATGGCTCCGTCATCTTCACCTTCGACCTCATCGGCGACTTGCACGGCACGAACCCAGACATCCTTGTGTGCGGCGAAGCCTACGTATCCGTCAAGCACTGTCTTCTCGGCCACTCCATTCCGGATTCAATTCCCACAGCGGGACGAAATGTGCAGGTTGATGCCAAGTTCACCAACCCCCTCGCCGTTCCCAAGAGCGACTTGAGTAAAATTACGAAACTGTACTCCCATCCCCAGGCGTGGGGACAATGCAAAGCTTTCCTCGCTACCTATCTCAAAGGCGTAGAGCGTCAAGATGTATCATCCACCTCCCGCGCCGCCGAACTCGTCGCCGCCGACCCATCCGGCGAAGCAGCCGCGCTATCATCTCACGTCGCAGCAAAAGTATTCGGCCTCGACGTTCTGGCCGAAAGTATAAACGACCACTTGGGAAACACGACGCGGTTTTTGGTCATCCGCCGACGCGACAGCGCACTCGCGCCACAGGAAGACAAGCACGAGAACGACAAACAGGACAAGTGGAAATCCCTCCTCACCTTCACAGTCGATCACGCTCACCCCGGCGCCCTAGCGAAATGTCTAACCGTGTTCGAAAAATACGCCTTGAATCTAACGAGTATCAACACGCGTCCGAGCGGCGTCGAGAATTGGAATTATGTGTTTTTCGTAGAGTTTGACGGGAGGAAGGAAGATGGTGAAGCACAGGGCGACGTGAATAAAGCGTTGAATGACGCTAGTAGGATATGCAAAGCGTGTAGCTGGAAAGGAAGTTGGAAAAGCCGCCTCGAACTGCCTCGAAGTGCTGTATGAGAAGTGCAAGCGGAAAAGTCAGAGATCATGTACAAACATCCCATCAAGACTACCAGCAGACGAGGAAAAGATACCATCTTGCCCATACAAATGTTCATCCGCAGAAAACCCAGGAAAAAAAACTCATTCCGTGCACCCTTCCTGTTCATATAAATCCCTGGAATTCCGTTCATCCACCACCGCCTCTCACCTATACAATCCATCTGTTCATTATCCATCCACACCCGCCTCAAACTCCGAGATACATGTAATCCACCCCACCGCCGCTCCTCACAAACACACATCCTAATCCTCTTAACCGCGCCATCACTTGTCCACGCATCCAGCGACCTACCCTAATATACAAGCAACCACCCCACTCCAAGCGTAAAAAATCTTTATTGTAAAGCTTACATCATTCGCTCAGCTAGATTAATTTTGATAGAGAGGAATATAACCGACGCGGAGAAGAAGCAAAGCTTTGAGATTTCTTTTTCATATGTGTGGGTTTTGGTCGGATGGCAAATGCTATTCGGTGGAGCATGGAGATTTTTTGGTTGCTGTATGCTGTAATACGCTCAAGTCCACCCGAGTTACTGTTTTCTCGAACAACTTTCCTCCCACACTTTATTCTCATAATAGACTCAGTCTGCTAGAAGCTCACGGTATCCAGGATGCTCACAGTGTTCGCGCCGTCGCATCATCTGCGACAAAGCCGAGCTAAGTTGCGGCAAGTGCATGCAGAAAGGCATCGAGTGCTCTGGCACCGACCGTATTCGGTTTACTGAAGGTGTAGCGAGACGAGGGAGGTTAAGGATTGTAAGATCCCAAATGATGGTGTTGACGTTGGTTCATCACGACAAGTTCTTGACGTGCTTCAAGAACACGATGGTCATGTCAAAGAGATTGTACGAACTGACAACAATACCCTTTAAGTATAATCTATATATACTATTGTCTAAACCTAGATTACTCTACTTAGCGTAGAAGCACGTATACTATTTTCCTACTTCTCTTAGCTACTACACTTAGAATATTATAAGATTATATAAACTAATAATAATAAGTTACTCTTTAAGTACAATTTATATATACTATTATTTAAACTTAGATTACTTTACTTAGCGCAGAAGTACGTATGCTATTTTTCTACTTCTCTTAAGCTGCTATACTTAGCATGTTATAAGATTATATAAACTAATAATAATACCTTTTAAGTATAATCTATATATACCATTGTCTAAACCTAGATTGCCCCGCTTAGCGCAGTAGCACGTATGCTATTTTCCTACTTCTCCTAAGCTGCCGCACCCGGCATGTCATGGTCGTGCTCGACACGAACGCAAACAGGTATCGCAAGCTGGTCTACCCATGGCTTTTAAAATCGAAGTTTTGCGCCGAGCTGTGAGGGTTGTGGCAGCGCAGCATCTTAGCCGCGAAAGATCTGAAATGCAAGAGGCTGCTGAAGCAGGTCGTGCGGCAATCATATCGCGGCTACGCAAAGACTCGCTATGTGCTTCTTCGGAACAAGTGTTTAACAAGATTACTTGGGCGACGCTGATCGTTCTGTGTGGGAGAGACTCTCACAGCTAGCGCAGATTATGGCTTTCTTGTTCAGATGTAATTGTGCTTGTCTGCTTTGAGGTTTCTGCATGCGGTAGACTGGCTACCTAACCTTGCTCAGGTTTGGCCGACTCGCTCTGCGTCTGCTCGGCGAGCATAACAGTGTTCTTACGTTGCAGGAACGCTTCTCTCCGTGGCAAAACCGGCCCACGAACGATCAGCTTCCACCTGAATTGGAGACTCACAGGATCGTCGAAGAGATACACCTTTGTTTTGCTGCGGCTTCCGACATCTACGTTCGGCAAGCTGCAAGTGAGGACCCAGCTTCCCAAACACCCGTACCGCCAAAAAACGATATGTTGCAGGCCTCTACCAGTCAGGTCATAATCGGGCGCCTCTCTATAACGTTGCCACAGACTCCCGCTGCTCACAAAATTGCGCAATCATGTTTCGTAGCTAGAGTAGGAACGACCAACCCAGACCAGAGAGCTTTCTTCATTGGCTTCATAAACAGCATTTACGCACAGGAAAAGTTCCGTATATAACGTACCAGCTGCAGTGGCTAGTCTGGAGAAGCTCTAGGCAGACAATAAAGAGCAGAGATGGACGCAGTACTTGCATGGATTCTCAAATGTGTTGGTCATGTAAAAGCAGGCCTGGATCGTCTTACTCTTGCGAGGCATGCCAGTCCTCCAGCAGAATCAACGCTAACAACCACTTCTAAGCGAAGATCGCTCTGTCAGCCGAAGCTCGCTTCGTAAACGGCAAGTTACGCACCTTTACTTTGGAAGGGCGAGGGAAGAATACAACAGAAGGACAATGACGGGTCTTTGAAAGATGCAGTACGGCCCGATTGTTTGTACTAGAGGCGGATGTCGGAGGTATATCTGGTGAAGGTCGTAGGTTCTACTTACATTATTTGCGCACTGAAAAACGCCCTGCTAACCAGTCAAATTCACGCCCTACATATCAGTGTCGATATTGAACTATTTCATCACCCATAGCTTCTTCGCACCCGCTTATGGAGGCCATTTGAACAACTTATTCAGGCATGAGCACTGAAGCGCTTGAGATGGCGCTGCGCAAGGGCGACGTGGTTGAGAGCGAGTTCTTGTTCTTCGGGCGTTGCTATGTTATTTAGAGCGAAGAAGCGGATGAGGAAGGCAGTAAATAAGATCAAGATGCTTTTGTAGTTCTAGGAAAACGTGTTTCGTACCTCTGTGAATTGTAGCTCGGGGAAATTCGGTCGAGGTGTATCCCGAGCGTTGGTCGATGAGGTAGGCTATTCGAATGGCCACGGACAGCGCATTGCGCATGAGGTAGGCGCAGGATGACTGTTGTATAAAGCAATGCATTGGCTGTCAAATAGCTCATTTCTTCCTGTTTTGTCCAAGGGGTGGGGGATCGAGTCTTCAGGCTGTCCAATTCTGCGCCCATTGGTGGCCAACTTGGCATCAAACGTAGAAGAATGCAGCGTGGGCACTCCATTTTGTACCAACACATAACGAACCGACCTTGACGCCCCGCGCACATTGTTGGAATGGTGGCATGTAGTTCTCAGCCAGATGCTGCATGGTGATCTATCTTGGCATCAAAGTGGTGTCAGAGTCAGTGCCGCCCCAAACATATCCGACGTAGTGCTTGCAAGTACCGATGAATGTTTTCCCCCCTGCACAAACGTGCTAGCAAGAATAAAAAGAACAAAGGATGTCTACTTGCTAATCATACGCGGGAATTCCAAGTCGTTCAACGGCCTTGGATCCGCTGCCGACCGTTGGCTTCGAGGTTATATACCATGCCGGAACCGAGTACTCTTTGGTTGACATCATCTAAATTGATCATTAAATGATTCGCTGTGCGGCTGTGTGCCCTGGATTATAGCCGCTGTTTGCACACATAATACCTGGGGCTTCTATTGATTGACGAGGACTGCTAGTCGAAGCTTGAGTGGATCAGGTTTGCGCCTGTTTAGAAGAAAGTGTGCATTTGGAAGGGAATTGATGCAAATATTTATACATTGAAGACCCCCATGTATACATAGCCTCACAGGTTCGGAATGCAGCAATGGACCAAGGCTCTCATTTATTTGGGTCGACGACCTATCGCACGCTCGGAGAGCCTAATGCGAACATGTTCAATTTTCCTCGGACCATATCTTTCAAAAGTGCTATGTCTTGCTAGGACTGTAGCATACGGAGAACCTCCGTATTTGCGTACAAGAGAGGCTTGATTATCCACACGTTCTTTTCGTTCCCCAAGCTGCGGCGTGCGTGACTGGACAGCGCGCACTATTGATGGCGAAGCTGTTCTTATCTGCCGGATGCGCAGAGACGTCGCATCACTGGTGTCTCGTCTGGCAGGACGATTGCGGCGGCGATGTGCACGTGGTGGCTGTTGGGTGGAGACGGTCGTAGCTTGACATTGTGCGGCCTGCGGTTCGCTATCTGTCGCTGGAGATCGCACTGAACTGACGGACTCGACAGAAGGAGATATAGTGAACTTGGACAGCGTCACTCGCGGTGTTGCAGGGGGGCTCGCAACCTTAGGAGTATTCTCGGTAGCTCTCGCTCCTCCGACCGCCTTTGATTCCTACGTCTTCGGTCAGAAGCAGCAACTCCAACTCGGACGGATAGGACGTCGTACTAAGGTGCGTGTGTGCCAATCTCCGCCTGATTCTGACAGCTCTTTCTGTGGAGGCATGTGTGCTGTGTTGCTCTGTGCCTCACCGGCGTCCGCTTGTTGTACCAGTGGTATCCTGCGGAAGTCGACGCCTGGCAAGCGGGGTTCGATGGGTGGCTTCCGCATGGTCCGCACCGTCCCGATGACAGCCACACCGCCGGTCGGGCCTTCGATCCATACATGGTAGGTGGCACCGTGCCCATCAGAATCCTTCTGCATGCCACACAGACGCATCTCCTCGTCACAGTATAGGGGTGCCAGATTGCGATATTTGATAGACTCGACGACGAACTGGTCTTTGGTCTGCGCCCGGACGTGGCCCGAGATTGCACGCAGCATCAGTGTCAGGGAGAGCGGGCCATGGACAAGCAGGTTCCGGTGACCCTCGACGTTGCGCGCGTAATCGCGATCGAGGTGGATCAAGTGGGCGTTGAACGTGAGCGCGGAGTAGCGGAACAACAGGGCGCGGGTGGGCGTGAGGGCGTGCGAAAAGTCTGGATTCCCAGGCGCTGCAGCGTGTCAGCACACGGTCGTACTGAGAGACAAGGCGAAGACGGACGATCCAGGTACCTGACGGGCACAAACTCGCCAGCTTTCGTGGCCTCTAGCTCTTCGGGCGTCTTCCCTTTGAGGAAGACGAGGTTTCGTTCGTCTTTAAGGATTGCGTCGCCCCAGTCTTGGCGGAGCATCTGCTCGCGAAAATCCCGTTCGGAGGCCGGAGGGGGGGGGCGGTCAACACGAAAGACGCCCCGCATCTTTTTCTTCTGCAGCGTCTCCGCCCTGGCGAAGCGGCGTTGGAGAGTGACGAATATCTTGGCCGCGTCGCCGCTGCCTCTCAGCTGGACGTCCGCGATGCGCTCGGCAGACACCATGGCGGCATTCATTGCGAACCCCCGCGCTCTGGAGTAGTAGTCGCTCGTGTTCGCCTCCATGCGCCCGCCGGCCCACATGCGGCGCACCCAGGGGCCCCCGGGGCTCTGCAGCGGATCCGTGCCGTCTGGCAGCAGCTGGTCGACGGGCATGCACGTGTTGAACCACAGCAGGCTATGGCCGAGCGGCACCAACCGGCCCGGCCGCTGGCTCAAGACGCGGCGGCGCCAGGCCGGCGGCAGGAATGTGGACAGCGAGGCCTCGAGCTTGTTGTCCGTGTCGCTGTTCACGAACTCGGTCGCGGCTGCCATGGGCCGACTGAGCATTTCACGGCGCAGGTCCTGGAACCATCGGGGATCGTCGGCGGCGTCAGCCGTGGCTGTGGACGCCGTGGCCGCGCTGTACGGGCGGAGTGGCGCGCGTAGCCATGGCCACGATGGCGGGCAGCGTTGCGGCGTGCGTGCTGCGCGAGCGAGGCGGTGGGTGTGGAGGGGCATTGAAGAGGCCCCCATGCGCGATGTCGCCGTCGCCTTGTGTCGCGGCCTTGGCGCCTCTAACTAGGAGAAGCTAGTTGGCTCCGAGATCTCTAACTAGAAGGAGCTAGGTAGCTCCGAAGCCTTTAACCAGAAAGAGCTAGTCGGCTCCCTGCATCCAACTCCAGCGCCGTACTGCCACGCACAGCCACGCACAGCCACAACAGCTGTCATTGGGCATTGGCTTCAATTCCGGGGCCGTCACCTGACTTTATCGAGGTGGTACCCTTCACCACCATGTCGGCACGCGGCACGCGGCAAACGGCACAACACTTCACAAAGCCTTGCTGCAGCATGCATCGGCTTCCAGTGAGAGTGAGCGTGAGAGTGGGTCTGTTCTGCCGCGTCGCATCTGAGGCGTCGTGACCATGCTACGCCCCAAGTGCCACGATAGCCCGCACACATCACCAACACGACACCAGCTGCGCACGCACACGGTGACTGTCCCTGTGAGCGTTGGCACTACGCAGTCTACAGTCGTCAGCAAGTTCAAGTCCAGTAGCTTGCCATTCGTCTGCACCCCACTTCACCACGAGAACGTCAATATTCCAACCATGGCGGATAAGACAGTCCTGCTTGAATGTCCCATGTGCGACTTCACTGTCCTGCCGACTGACGGCTACATCCTCCATCTTCACTTTGAACAGTCTCACACGACGGATAGCCCCTTCAAGATCGAACATGATGCACACCCGCCCCTACCAGCGTCTTCCAAGCGCAAGCACGTGCGAGACACGCCTTCCGACAACTCAGAAGGAGAAGAGGATACAGTTGCCTGCCCAGAGCCCGACTGCGGCGAAGTTGTTGCTCTCACAGACTTCAATGATCATCTTGATTTCCACGCCGCAGAATCATTATCGTTCGACGAGACCACTAAGAAATATCATTCTCACCATTCATCCGCTACGATGCACAACTTGGCTGCCAACCACCCGCATACAGATTACACGGAGAGCCCATGTGCCGACTACAGCTCTACAACAGATCTACCAGAGACACTGAAGAGACATGAGGACCGTAGACACAAGTCAAAGAAGCACGGCCACCGCGCCCGGAGCAACACCACCAGCAGTGAGAAGAGTACGCTCTCTCGCAGTATCCTCACCTTCAACCCGTTTGCAAAGCTCGACAAGTCGGTCAAGCCACCGAACAAGAGTGCCCGGCTAGGTGTAAGTCTTCTCTGGTTTCCTGCTCGCGCCAGCTGAAGACGTGTAGAAATCCGAACTCGGACCTTACGCCTGGGAAGAGCGCATGCCTGGATGGCTGTACGATCAACTTGCTGCCGGTCCTAAAATTACTGTTGTCAACCGTATTGGCCGAGATGGGCGCCTCATCAGACAGGAGCAGGTTCAAAACGAAACGCCCGGCATCATCCCTATCCTGGCTCAACTATCCGCACTCGATCGTTCTGTCAGGGAAGCTTACTACTGTCACCCATCCACCCTTCACATTGGCAAGACCCCACGCGAGGGGGGCTTTTGCGGCTACAGGAACATACAAATGCTCTTATCTTACATCCAAGGTGCCAAAGCGCAAGGCCACGAGGAGTTTCCAGGACGGACACCAGGAATCCTGAATCTGCAAGATCTCATCGAGAATGCTTGGGACAAGAGCATAAACCCAATCGGTCGCATTCAAACTGGCGGCATCCGAGGAACGAGGAAGTACATTGGCACTCCAGAGGTATGCTTCGCATCGTTTTTTGGCAACACTGAACAGGCACTAATCATTAGCTAGGCGCAAGCCTTCTTTCTCAGCTCAGAGATCAACTGTGCAGTCGAGATGTTTGGTGATATCAAGGAACGCAAAATCGAAGCTCACGAAACACTTCTCGATGCCATCGAGCGCTACTTTGCTCAGGCCGCCGTTGAGGACGGCTCAAACGTGCACAAGACCCTACTGCCACCAATCTACCTGCAGCAACCAGGCCATTCCATCACCATCATCGGAATCGAACGCCGCCGCGACGGATCTAGCAATCTAGTTGTTCTTGATCCCATGTACTCGACGAGCCCAGCCATGTACAAGCTCCTCGGCCGCAAGAACATCCAGACAGCTCGTCCCGAAGTGCTACATGCCTACCGCCGCAGCCCACGACAACTTAAAAAGCATGCTGCTTTTGAGATTCTCATGTGAGTGGAATATTCCAATCGCGTAAGACTGTGCTGACTTGCGCAAGGCTTACCGTAACGCCGCCATTGTTCCCTGCTTGGGATGTATGATCATTCACCCAAGCACTTTCCAACTTTTCTTTTCACTTTTATTTACACATGGTTCAATACCAGACCCTCAATCCTCCCAGATCGCAAAACTTCAAGCGATTTTTCATGCTAAGAGCCTGTGCTAGGTTCTTCGTCAGTTTCCCGACTGTCGGTTTGTATACGCCTTCTTTCGATCACGCACGCTCGGCTATGATGTCTACCCTGAAGACTACTTCATCCCAAATTTCCCATGGCAACAGTATGGCGGATTATGGATCTGCGATGAGGCGCGATTCGCTCGCTCGGAACCCATGAATCCACTTGCCGCCCAAGCCCTCCGTCGCATCACGGGTGAGGGCTCCCTACCAGGAACCAGCATCAGCGGCATTAGCCCAACTTGCTCCTTTACGAGCAGCGCCTTTCATAACCTGCCTTCCTCAAACGTGCATATGAACCACGAAGTACACGCTCAACTGCCGGCCTTTGTCCCTTCACTCGACGGATCCTCGAGCGGCTATATTACCACGACTCCGTACAGCAGCAGCAGTCCGGTCTTCAACATGGGCAGTCCGCATACCAGCCTCACTCAGCCATCGATCACGAAACCTCATCTATCACTTTTAACAGAGGTAGGCAGAAAGTACCCTGGCTTCCCTTCTCCATTGTCCCCTACCCTCAGCGCAAAAGACCTCTTTCCGTCCCCTGCCTCGGACACTGCAAGTCATGCCAATACACCTCTAATCCTTAGTCCTGCTGCTCGCACCACAAGTCCAATGAGCATAGACGGCTCCGAAATGTGCGGTCCGTCGCGCCGCTGCGCATCCCACGGCTTCGAGCACTACAAGTCCCACATGGGTACCATCGACAGCGTCATCGCACAGGACATACTGCAAAATAGTCCGTCGCGATCTGTAACATCCACCTCGTCAGCATCCCACATGCTCTTCCGTCGAACAATGAGTCCCCCACGCCCGATATCTCCGCGCACTACGATGTTGAAAATGAAGCTCGCCAACCAGTCCGAGTCTTCGTACTCCCCCGAGCATCGCACGAACTGCATGGCGTATTCTCCAGCAAGTGATTCTTTACCACCTTCAATCCCGATCTCAAACGGCACGGAGTCATGCCTAACTTCCCCCCTCTCCCCATCAGGCACCATCCTGGCATATACATCCCACCGCCCTATTACCTCGGGCCTCCTCGCGCTCAACCCACTGAGCGAAGCACAAGTCGCTGAATACCGCTTCTGGACTCCGTGTGGAAGGCGCGCATGTGCGTTTGGATGCGGCATGGCGAATGAAGGGGAGATGGCTGCTGCAAAGAGGTTGTTCAGAGGGGTAGAAGAGGACAGGAGCATAGAATCGGGTTTCAGGGGTGGAGAGGACGGAGAGGAAGAAAGCGGGTGTGGCCAGGGGAAGAAGAGTGTCTGGGCAGGCCGGCGGATGGTGGGGGATTGGGCAGGGTTTTTGAAGGGGTGTGAAAGGGAGGGAGTTGCGGAGTTTTGAGGTTGAGGGGTTGGAGATCACGTTTCGAAGGATTGAGGACCGACAGGAGTCAGTTGGTAGGGGTTTTCTTGGGAGCGAAGGATTGGCTGGTTGGTTGCTTTGGACTCGCTTGCTTTCACTGTTTTTGATTACTATACCCCAATCGTTACTGTTTTTGTTATGCCATGTCGACCAAAACTTGTTGCATCATGCTTTCGTGATGTGCCAAAAGAAATGGAACGGGACCCCAGGGAAGAAGAATGTAGAGAATGAACGGGTATCAATTCTGACTCCAACGCCTGGCCGTGACTTTGCGCCTCGGAAAGTAACGGTATGCTATACTAGGTACAATGCTCCATGTCTCTGGAGCGAGACATGTTATTCTCCCGTGCGTGTCTAGTCGCTGTCGTCATCACTTCCATACCCAACCAACGGCCCCGCAACAGGCGCAGGTCGTTTATGCGTAGGCGTAGCCGTGTACCCTTTCAGTGCCGCCAGGGTCGAACTCGAAAAGATGCTGTTCCCACCCTGCCGTGCTTGTTGTGCCTGGATTTCCTGCTCCAATTGACCCTGTACGTCGCCTTCCTCCAGCAATTTCGCTCCGCCCGCCTCGACGTCCCTCGCAGCTTCCCACTCGCTTTTTTCTTTCGCGTGCCACACTTCGTCCGGCGCTTCGTATCCCTCTAATCCAAACCCGCCCTCTATTTTCCGGCGCTTCTTCTGCTCGGGATCGCGGCCCTCGATTTCGGCCACGTACGCGGCTGGCAAGGCTTTGCGGATCGCTTCGGCGGCTTGTTCTTCGATGCGCGCAGCTTCGCGTTTTGCGCTCGCCGGGTTCGGGTCGACGGTTGCCCAGCGGACGTTTAGTATTTCCGTGTGGTCGAGGGACTGGTGGGCCATTGCTTCTTTGGCGAATTGCGAATTGGCTTCGTTCAAGTATGTTATGAACGCTACGCCGCGGGCTGTCAGCACGCGGATGCGCTCGATTTGGCCCCACTCTTGGAAGTGCCGGGCGACGATTTCTTCGATGTCGTCGGTAACGTGGATGCGGCCGACGTACAAGGTGCGGTTTTGGCGCTGGAAGGAGCCGACGCCGCCCATGTCGTCGCGGTAGTCCGAGTGCTTGTCGCGGCCGAAGCAGTCGATGTTGGAGGGGAAAATGTCAGTTACGGTGGGCAGGCGGTGCAGGTATTCGCAGTCGATGCCCTTGGGGCATATCCCGCGCGCGAAGAAGAGGCAGAAGTAGGAACCGGGCGTGCGGTCCGCTTTGGTGTACCCGCTGTCCTTTGCGACGTTGCAGCGCCCTTGTGCGGCTGTCTTGCTCAGGTATTTGTCCTCGCGATCGCCGCCGCTCCATTTGTTGTACCAGATGTTGAAGATGGTACCCGTTGGGGGTGGGGCATCGGTCTTGAACGTCGCGGGGTCTACTTGCGGCCGCGCAGGCCGTCGCTTGCGGCGGATGATCTTCTTCACCTTCTTGCCTTCTGCGTTTGTCGTGATGATGGTTTGTTCGGTGGTGATGGGCGCGAGCTCAGTCGATGTGGGCGGCTCAAGAGACGTGTCTGGCGTTGCGAGCGCCGTCTGCGAAGGTGGTGATTGCACCTCGGCCATATTGTGTGGTGTCGAGTTTGGGCGTCGGAGCGTTGGTGTCGTCGCATGGAACTTTTGGACTTGGAGCTTTAAGAAATCGCGCTAGGTGCCGATCGCACGTGACATCACATTCCGATTCTCACCTCCGCACTTGCGTCTGCTTGCATACCCCTACAGCAAGTTCAATCTGTCGGTGACTTTCACTTCGTTTCTCAACCTGCCTAATCGGGCAACTTCTTCTTTCTTGTGTAGATTGAAGTAGCTTTTCTATTCACCAGAACTGTTCTGCTGGCTTTCACCACATTGCGACGCATAGCAAACCGCCCAATCAATCGCTCTGCATTAGACAGTTCACATCCAACCTTCCCAAATCAGGCAAATTTCATAATCTCCTTCACTCGAGCCGATTCCCACGCCCCCAGCACGGGCTTTCATTTCCTAGTCATACTACTCATTCTTACGCCCCCATCAATTTCCAACACCGCGCCATTAACATACCTCGCCTCCTCCCCGAATAGAAACGCCACTACATCCGCCACTTCTTCCGGCGTGCCCAATCTCTCGAGCGCATTTCCCAACCTCATCCTTTCTACCGCTTCCCCACCTTTGACTATCCCCGCGTTCGACGGCGTGTCGATGTACCCCGGCGCCACGCAATTCACGCGTATCCCTCGCGGTCCGAGTTCGAGCGCGAGTGATTTCGACATGCCAATTAATCCGAATTTAGTTGTACAGTATACGGATTGTAAAGCCGAGCCGCGAATGCCCGATATACTCGATACGTTGACGATGCTCGCGCCGCGGGATAGATGAGGCAGACATGCTCGGGTGACGAGGAACACGCCCTTCAAGTTGGTATTCACGAGCTTGTCCCAGTATGCATCGGGTGTGTCTTCTAGTGGTATGCTGGTCGGGTTTACACCGGCGCAGTTAAACACGTAGTCTATGTGGCCAAATTTCTCGATTGTGGCGGCGACAAAGGACTCGACTTGTGGTGTGAATCCGACGTCGACCTGTTGTGTAAGAGATGGAGTGGGGAGTGAGGAGGAGAGGGATTGGAGCGCGGAGAGGTTGATATCGCAGAGGGACACGGAGGCGCCGAGTGTGGCCAGCTTGAGGGCTGTGGCGCGGCTGCAGTGATTTTGTTGTCAGCATCGTATTAATTCTATTGCTTCAGTCCGCAGTAAGGTTTGGTCGTACCCGATACCGCTTGCGCCTCCGGTCAAAATGACCACTTTGTCCTGAAACGGTTTGGCCATCTTGGTTGCTAGACACAACTGGAGCTGCACGTAATCAAGTAGGACGGAAAACCCCGTTACTTCCGTCTGCACAGTTGTGTTGAGTCAAAGGAGGCATCGTGGAGCACAAGTGATGATGTTTGTCCACTGGGAAAGTGGGGTGAAGTGGGATGTTCGAAGCATGACTCGCGCTTGCATATCATGCTTCGATATCAGTAGTCACCATACTCCGTACTGTCGCTCTGATTCAGTGGCTTACTGCCGAGTATCATGAACCTTACACTAAGAAAGCTGTCAAAAACCAGGCTCAATGTTATTATGTACCAATTAAAAACGATCTTCTAGTCGAACACCTTGCTATGCACGCTTCGAGCAGACTCGTCATGTATTTGCCTTGATCGCATTTCCTCGTGCTTGTCTCGACCGTGACCTTTCCCCACCCCTTGCATCCCCTTCTCTACCAGATTTCTTGCCCGCTTTGCCCAAGTTTCTCTCCCTCTCTTCTTGCTGTTCTCGGCTCCCATTTCCTCCACTAGGGTTGGCCTCTGGCTGGCCTTTTCCAGCGGCTGTTATCCCTTCTATCTTGTCACTCTTCCGGATGAATGATTGTTTCGGCAAGTCCTCGGGGTAGGAGTCTTTTAGTTCCTTACCACCTAGCACGATCTTGGCTTTGTTTCCTGCATCTATTCCGTGTTTCTCGTTTTCACTCATCTCACTTCTGGACCTTAATGTCAGATCCTCAAGCATGCGGACTTCTTCGTTGTCAGATATATTCGCTGTCGGTGGTTTGTTACTCGATTCCCTCTTCGCTGTTTTATCTTCGAGGATGATGCTTTGAATGCGTTTCACAAGGTCCTCGACTTTGAAGGGTTTGGACATGATATCATCCATGCCTGCATCACGCATGCTTCTGGTCTGTGCTTCGCGTACGTTTGCAGAGACGCCCAAGATGTGGCTATATCCTACCTTGCCTTCTTCTTGAAGCTGGCGGATTTCTCGTGTGGCGGTATTGCCATCTTTGAGCGGCATCTCCTGGTCCATCAGAATGATGTCAAAATAGTTGTGAGCATTGACATTTTCACTGCCAATGTTACCGCGTTCGGCGACCGCATCAATGGCCTCTTGCCCGTTGTTTGCTGTGAAGACTTCAAATCCCCGTGTTTGAAGTTGCCGGCGCAGAACCTTCTGGTTGATCAGGTTATCCTCTACGAGTAGAACCGTTTGTTTGTTGTCGGCACGTTGATTGCTCTGTGATCTGGAAGTGTCGTCCGCTACGCTCTTTTGCCGTAGTGTTTCGCCATGATCCAAACAAGGTAGATTTTGCTCCAAAGACTCATTCAAGCCGGACCGTTCTGGTTCTATGTTTTTCGCAATTTTTTCTGTTTCCTTGTATCGATCATCTTCAGTCGATTGGGGATGGGTCTCGCTCATGTACTCTGTGGGTGGGTTGTTGATTGTATCATCTGGGTCAGTGACATCAACACCGTGGTGACTGGTCAAAGTCTTTGCCTGCGGTCGCTCATTGTGCCTTTCTTTGATTTGTGCCAAGTGTGAATTTGCGCGGCTGTAGGTCGGTCGGGTTTGCGGAGTTTGATCTCGAGTGGTCGACTGTGAGATGTCGGAACTCGAACGAGACTGGAATGGCGGTCTACCGTTGTCGCTCGAGCCGTCTGACCTACGTACTTTGAAGAAGAAACCAAAGGTAGAACCTTCTCCTTCTTTCGAGCTGACGCCTATATCGCCCCCATGTAGTTGGCACACTAATCGGTGTTAGCAGAGAAGTCCAATTGTGCTCAGATCACTGTACTTACATTTGCGTGATATGAATAGACCTAGTCCGGAGCCCCCATAATTTTCCTGCGTCTTTGGTGTGGCTTGTCTATGCATACTGATGAGCATGTGCTCGTCGGAGTAGGCGCTTATTACGTACCTGAACCTCTCGAATAGCTTGGCTTGACCCTCCGCGCTGATTCCTATGCCCGTGTCTTTCACAGCAACCATCAGATAAAGAGGGGAACCACTTCCCCACTCTGAGCTCAAAGTGGAGTCGATGTGGAAAGACTGTTGGTCATGACTAAAGTAGATAACGTTTGGTGGGTAGGACGTCGGACGTTCGTTGGAAGCACCCATGGAAACAATGATCCTGCGCTCACCATCCTTTCGAGACGTGAATTTAACGGCATTGGTGATGAGGTTTACCAGAACTAGGTACGTGAGCGTATGTTGATCTGAGGGTTGATATTGATCTACCTTGCTTCATCCGGTTCAGGTCGGCAATCACATGCTCAATCTTCTCATCTTCGTATGAAATGTCCATAGCATAGTGAAATTTGATATTTTTTGCTTTGAACTCAGACTGGAAGACTCTGAGAGCTTGCGAGAATTCCCATTTTGGCCGGACCTCTGTAGCACCTTAGTTTGTGGTTGCTCTTGAAAGAGCATGAGACTTACGGCGTGGCACGAGCGATAACATCATAGAGTCAAGCTTGGAAAAAGATAGAATGTCGTCGACCAGAGTATTTTGATGAGTCACACATAAAAGAATCGTGTCTGCAGCATCTAAAATGTCGCCGACTTGGTCTTTGAGATTGTCATGCTGTGCGCCGATTTCCTTGACAACGTCACGCACTTCTTCCGCCAGATGCAAGACAGCACTAAGTGGGTTGCGGATTTCATGAGAGACCATGTCGATAAACCTCTCCTGCTGCTCCTTGCGTTCCTGTGCTTCGGTGGCCGCTCGTTCTTGTGTCAATTGGGCCTGTTTGATCTCGGTGATATCGACAATAGCACTGATGAAGCCGGCATCGGGTTCGTCGCTCAGAGGCCGTAAGAGGAACAATCTCCATTCACCCTCTTCGCCAGTGCTCGATGTGGCGCACCTAAATTCACATCTGAGCTCTTGCCGAGTAGAGAAGGCCTCGCGGTACGCAGACATGACACGCTCGTAGTCGCTGGGATGAATACTCTCGGGCCATGCACGAAACTCGTTCTGGATTTTGTTGGTGGTAAGTTTGAAGAAGCCATCATTTACGAAAATAGCCTCGGCCTCGGAATCTAGGATTGCGAGTCCGTTGGGGAGCAGCTCGGCGAAACGCTGAAACAATTGCGTCTGCATCGAGTCCACCTGCTCTGTGCCCACCTTCCTGCTGGTCTGCTGTGTTTGTGAGGCCTTAACCTGACGTCCTGGGCGGTCTTGTGTCATCTTGTCTAGGCCATCTATGGGCATGTACTTGTCGACCGCACTACTGGCCAGAAGTTGTGCTAGCACACCTTGCCGCGAGCCTTTATCGTCGAGGAGGGTACTCAGAAGGAGCCGAGAGTCACCATGTTCCTCTGGGAGGCCTTTCAGAAAGTAACGGGCAGCTGTGACATATGAGCTCAAAGGATGCTGCAACGAGCCATTGGCGATGCTCACCTACCTTGACCGTGCGCCCACGCAGCACCTTGACCAACGTGCCAACGGCTTCCTCCGAGTAGCTGTCATGGCCGGAAGTGCCCTGGCCGTCCAGATGCCCGCGCGCTTTGGCCCAGGCCAGATTATGCACAATGCTGAGTTTCTCGCCCCAGAAAATGGCAGTGCAGTGGGGCATGGGCAGGAGACACGAGTTGACGAGACATTGCAGCGATGATGGCCACCTGTCGCGCGGTCCGAGGGCGGTCTGAGACCTGAGTTTGGTGAGCTACCCCAAAGCGACTTCCTGGCTGGGGCTGGCGGCTCACCAATCTTTGCGGCCCAGGAGCTCCGAGTTGAGGTCGAAGACGGGCAGCCCGGCCGCAGTGAGCTTGTCGAGGTTCTCCATGGCGCGAGGCGAGGGTGCGCCGCTCGTTTCGCGATGTGGCGGGCAGGCGCAGGCAGAGAGACAGCAGCACCAGCGGTGCCAGCCAACTTACAACACAGGTGACGTCATACGAAGATGCCCGCGTGCCTGACGCTCTGTTCACCACGTCGACGACACGACACCTAGCCTGGTTGATCGTGGCACCACGGAAACATGGCCGGCATCATGGTGGTCTGGAGTCTAGACCTGTCATCGCTGATCGCAGGTTGCTAGGTGCTGGGCTGCGCTGCATCGCGCATCGGGCGGCAGGCGGCTAAGCCAAGTTACCAACTAACGGGGCGCCGAGGAAAATGTCCATTATTGTCGAGGTCACAACGAGCGACAAAAAGAACCAGAAGTGGACGGGAAGAGGCGAAAGGCAGATTGGAAACAGACATCTGCATGTGTCTTCGGGTTGATAGACGACAGGAGCGTGCCTTGTCCATATCATTGGACGGAAAGGAACAACAACACCGCGGCCTGATCACGACTTTGTGAACACCACGTGAGCTGTGGCACTGCCGTGTGATGTCATACACAGTAGTTTATTCCCCAGACGCTGAGTGGGCCCGTGCAGTCGTCCAAACCACCAAGTGCAAGGAGGTAACAGCTTATCTCCGAGCAGTTCTTCGCCATCTACTAGTTCTTACTGATTTCTAGACATGACTACGGCACTTTGCTAAGCAGATGATTAATGATACGCATGAGGTTGTCCTCCAGCTTTGATAAGAGCATGCAATGCGGCCTGGTAGAGGAACTAAGTATCTCTGGTATGTTGCGGCTGCTGTTAGCCTAGTTGGTATCTAGTTCAAGACCGCCAAAGCAGGAGTGCTGAAGGGGCGGGCTTTTGATTGAATTTCAATGTTGCTGTGTCGTATAATTGCTCTCCAAGTCATACCTAGCTGTTGGAGAAAGTATATGAGGAAACCATAGCTAAGGTGAAGTAGTGCTTGTGGCATAATTTCTGCAGCCGGAAATCTTTGAGATTTGCATAGCTTCAGGTAGTCGAGAATCTGGTGATGTGAGGGGAAAGACGAATCTTGTTTGTATGTGGTCTCCAGGAAGTCATATAGATTGGTAGTTATATCCAGTAATTCGCCGTTCATCATGATAGTCTTCTTGTTAGTTACGGCTCCCCACATGTATACGCTATGATATCACTTGAAAATCAAACTAATTGGTAAGTTGGCTTCATCCACAGTAATGTAGAGTTTTCCATCGTCTAAGGGAGGGCTGATTGAGACGAGTCGTATGTTAGGCAGACAGAGTGGCGAATCACACACTATGGTCCGTGTCGCCTAAGGGCTGTAATCGGCCCAATACGGTAAATACTACCGCGTTGAACATTATCCTTTAATGCCCTTGTACTGTCAAGATTATTCTGTGTAGTCGGGCTTGAGAACGCAATTTTGGATGCTGTTGGGAATGCCGAGCTCTTTCTCGAAGATGATGATAATACCGCCGCAGAAATGAGGCGAGCACGCGGAGAGGCTAGACCTCGCCGCATGCGGGATGCGCATCCTAAATCCCCTCGTGCTTCAGGACCAACCATAATGCCAATGCGATGACTGGAGACGGAAAGGTAACCATCGCCGGGATTTCCTGAACACGTAATGACTGAGTAAACTTGTGATAGAGAGTTGAGCTAGACTAGCGGCAGAGTACGTGGTGAAGAATCTTATGTTAGCTTACGTCGAAGGGGGGTTTTGGTGGATGAATATTGATTCACAGCTCTGGCATTAGCTGACTGAAACTACTTCGGTCGCTAGGATTGCTCTGTATCTATTTTCAGATCGCAATAAGGGCCCAGGACCATTTCCTAGACGTCGCTTAATCTACTTCTGCAGATCAACCACAAATGGCCATTCCCATGCATTGTAGTCAAAATATCGCCCGCAAGATACGATTTCGCCAGCAGTGGAAGAAGAAACGGCCCTCGAGATGTCAGACTGAGTTCTAGTTGTATGTGTAATTCTAGAATCACAATCCCATCCTTGATTAGACTTACAGTCGTAAGGTTATAGCGTGTTGGTAGAGGTGTTACCTCCGTGGTAGGTGTTTAGGACGGGTTGTAATGTATGAGAAAGATGCCCTTACAGTACGGCTGAATTACGGCCAGCTAACAATAATACTAGAGCAATCGTGGCTTTGCTATAGCTGATGTGCGACTCTGTACCCGGTGCTACATCGGGCGCTACCGGTAAGCTAGGACAACTTTCTTTCAGAAGTCCCTACAGTAGAAACCCGGGCCTAGCTTTAAAAGCTTGAATCCAAGTTTTCCTACAATTCCTGGGACGGCTCTGGTCCTAGATTACAGTGCCTCTTGCAATAATCGTAACAAGATGTTCGAAGGAGAAGCACGGTAGAGCAAACTTGCAGGTCAGCAGGCTAGATTCTGAGCTCTAACATAAGCTGTCTAAGATCTAGAGACCCGGGTCTGGTGTAGGTAAGAATCTACACTCCAACCGGGTAAATAAACTTTGAGCCAAATCGTCTGCATTAGCTTAACAACAGTATTTGGACCTAGTAAATCAGAGCTCGATAAAGGTTAGCAACAAACCGCAAGATGTGTTGTCCAAGGAATATAGGACAGATAGAAATCAATAATACAGGAAGCTGCGTAGCCTTCACCAAAACGTTACAGTAGGCAAGAAGAGATTTTCGTGCATAAATTGCATACAAGAACCGTACAGTGTCGCCCGGTTATCATCTCCTACACACTTATCTACCCCTAAGCTTCCAGAACATTACGGCACTAGGATCTTAACATCTAGAATTAATAAGTCGATAGATTATACATTACTTCCCAGGTATATAATAACATGATCCTAATTCCCAATTATAAGAGGAGAATTGCAATGAAGATTTACTCTACTACGCACTAGAACGCCGAATTTCAGAAGTTGACCTAGATGCAACCTAAAATGCTTTTCCTCGCTAGCCTAGCTCTCGTTAACACCGTTACAGCGGATAGAGTCTTGCCAACCTAGTCTCATCCTTACTATGCGGGGTTAGGCTTGTGTTATGGTTCGGGGAAATAGATAAATAATTTCGGAGCTTACTATAGGATCTATGCCGACGATGCTTGCCGCGACATCGAAATTCCAAGTATAAGTTAAGTCGGCTTTGACTGGAAGGGCAACAGAGGGCACTTTACTACCGACTAGGGAGCTAGGAGATATTTGTAGAAGGGACCGGAGCTATCCAATAGTCCCTGTGGTAATTCTACCTCAAGATGTATAACACAATTGTGGATTAAGGTAACATACAATTGGGAGCCTGGGGGCAAAAACAATTTGGGGCAAGGAGTTTTCTACAGAAGTTCTGGTCTATGGGCAGATATGTCAGAGCCAGGCTCCACTCGAATGGATAGATCAAGTCTATAGCCGACAATTATTAATGCTATTAATTCTGAAGCTACAAAGACACTAGGTTACAACAATTGTTCTTGCTGTGATCAGTTCTTCTTGATTGAGACTAAGACGTATTCCCTCGCGTGTGCACCCCGAACGAGCCAAATTACGCTGCAATTTATGGAAGCATTTGGTCTGGTAATACCTCTACTACTTTTGACATGATTATTGCTCTTTATTTGGCATGTAGAGATAGCTTGGAGTAACGACTCTTGACAGAGAAGACGTAGATAGCATTAGTCTAAATACTCCTCATTTGATAGAATGCAGACTATGGGTCAGAGTGGGTGAAAAGACAATGCAGTACACACTTCAACAGTGTACTGCGTGGCAGAGATTTTGTACCTGATCTACAGTAAGCATCTACGTGCCAAGGGAGCTTTACCGGTATACCAATACAGCTTGGGCACGCCTTTCTACATCTGGTAGACCGCCGACACAAACCAAGACCTCTGCACCTTTCAAGAGTTGGCTTTGCAATTCGTTTCTACTCCTTGATCAAAGACACAGAAACAACCCTATTGTGCTTCAATCGCGGTATAGAAAGTCCTGTGATATAGTTTACTTCTGTAAAACACTTTGGGCACCTGAACGTTCATAACGACACTTTCGACGGGGTTTTATCCAGCTGGCGACCTTTCGTGATGTTGGTGCGACAGCTTCCGCAAATTGGTCACTCTCGATGATCAGAGACAAAGCTGACCGCGCTCGGCTCCCGCGAGGAACCAGTCTAAACATCTCAACGAAGCAATATCATTGATCAAGACCTGCCGATTGCAATTTTACCAGTATGACGAATAGTTGCTCTATAGGCGAGATCCTCCTGTAACCGTCCCACGGAGAATAAGACTTCAGGTCAGCACAGGAGCGGGTAGTCGCTGGTTTTGTTTGAAATATCGGCTTGGGTACCGTATGACCACGAGATCGGCACGAGGGCCTGACCCTAATCTTCGGAAATTCTAGCGGCCAGCCAATCACGATAGACGTCGCCTAATTCTTATCTACAAGACTGTTGAGCGGCATCCCCAGCAAAAAGACCCGGGCTCTTGGCAGCGGGGTGTAGTTTGATCAGGAAGGTAAACTAAACGGTGTGTATAGTCTTGGCAGCGGAACACATGTTCGATCGGGAAGGTAAATGACAACGGTGTGTATGACTTGAATAGCTGCGATACACTCAGTCAGGGGATTGGCTGTAGGCTAGCACGCAACTCCGAAACTCGACGGTTGACCTCTATTCTACTACTGAATATCCGTCCTCTGTCTACCTCCTTCCTGTTACACCCATGAAGTCGCGTAGAAGTCGGGATATGAATAGCCCGTTGAGTCCCAGTTTCACGGATAGCTGTATTTCTACTGAGAAATGCCTTAGGAAGAAGTCTTGTCAAATGCCTTTTAGGGACAAGGTCGAAGGTGAATGTCTTGCCAAATGCCGTCTGGAGATTACCTTCCTGATTTTACCGGAACATGCACCATCGTTTCCCAGTGGATGAGGAAGGAGACGTGGTCAGGCGACCGATGCAGCGTGGAACTCTGATAACAAAGTAATCAAGAGCTGGACGCAAATTGCAAGGCTGGCGTGGCATAAATATGAACGTATGTTCCTCTCATTTTCAATCACTTCATCAGTCTCGAACACTCAACTTCCCACGACTTCTACTCTACAATATCGACGTCTTATCTTTATCGTGCAGTCTAAACATCTTCAGCCATGGAGCTCACCGGATTCCTTGCTGCTCTAGCAGCCTTCCTGCCCATCGTCTACGGCGCCCCTACTACGGCTGCCAGCAGCCTGCACCCCGAGATTTTGGCTGCTATGAAACGCGATCTGGGACTCGACGCTGAGCAAGCCCACGTTCGTGTTGCCCGGGAGCTCAAAGCTACTGAAATAATCGACGAGTTGCGCACCCTGGCAGGTAACTCATTCGGTGGCGCCTGGCTCGTGGACGGTGAACTCAACGTCGCTGTCACCAAAGAGGCTCTGACTTCTGAGGTGGCTGCTGCAGGTGCCAAAGCCTTGGTCGTTTCAGTCCCCCTCTCAAAGCTCGAGGAGGCCAAGAATGCAATCGACAACTTGGACATTGAGCAAACCCTTGGCAAGCGCTCTGATGAGGCTGCAAGTGGAATCGCAGCATACTATGTCGACGTGGCTGCCAACAAGCTCGTACTAGAAGCACTTGCAGATAGTACCGCACAGGCTGCAGAGCTCGCCAAAAAGGTTGGTCTCACTGAGTCCGAATATGAGGTCCGCACTGTCGAGAATCTTCCAACTACCTTCGCCACGATCCGTGGCGGCGATGCCTACCTCATCAACATGGGCGGAAGATGCTCTGTCGGCTTCTCTGTCACCACTGGCTTCGTTTCAGCTGGTCACTGCGGTACTGTTGGTGCTACTGCTTCCACCACCGCCGGAGCTACTATCGGAACTTTCGCCGGTTCAGTCTTCCCAGGAAACGGCGACTACTCCTTTATCCGTAGTAGCACCGGAAACACCTACACTGGAAGAATCAACAACTATAACGGCGGTACGCTCCCCGTATCAGGCAGCACTGCCGCTGCCACAGGAGCTAGTATCTGCCGTTCCGGCTCCACCACTGGCGTCTTCTGCGGCACTGTCCGCTCCCTCGGCGCAACGGTCTCTTATGCCCAAGGACGTGTGACGGGTCTCACTCAGACCAGTGTATGCGCCGAGCCCGGAGACTCAGGCGGTTCATTCTACTCTGGTGCTCAAGCTCAGGGTGTGACCTCGGGCGGCTCTGGCAACTGCAACAGCGGAGGCACTACCTACTTCCAGCCTGTCAACGAGATTTTGTCTGCGTACGGCCTTACTCTAGTGCGGGGGTAAATAGTCTATTTACAAGTGCGTTGATACTGCTCGTAGCACAATCTGTATTTGATCTGCAAGTTGTACATAATTGAATCTGCATCAAAGTTTAGCCTATCTGTATCGCATCTTAGCACTCTTACAATGCAAGCAATAACTTGTTTTAATATAGCTAGAACTATAATTTACTATGCGCAGACTTGTTAACAATTCATCTGAATTGCAATCTATACTACGTGGTACAGCCTGTTCTAGCTTAAAAATAGATTATTTCTGGTAAGTGCTTTTAGGCTAAATCTAAAATAGACTGTTACGTACAAACAGGAAATAGACTTTAGCTGTTACTATAGGAAATAGACTTTGGCTGTTACTATAGAAAATAGGCTTTATTACTATAGGAAACAGACTTTAGCTATTACTGCAGGAAATAGCCTTTAGCTGTTACTATAGGAAATAGACTTTAGCTATTACTATAGAAAACAGACTTTAGCTATTACTATAGAAAATAGACTTTAGCTATTACTGCAGAAAATAGGCTTTAGCTATTACTGTAGAAAATAGACTTTAGTTATTACTATAGGAAATAGACTTTAGCTATTACTATGTAACGACGCAGGTAGGTACAGCTATTAGAATTAAATTAGATACGTATTAGAGGCATATAAGAGTGCGTGTTGTATTAGAGATTCTAGATTAGCTATACACCTATAGGTCTTGTACAAAAGAACAAGAGAAACTTATCCTTTATCTATGCTATAGGCTTATATTTATAGTAGGCGTAGTAGCTAAGTTAGAGCGTTGTTAAAGCGCTTTTAGTCCTAATCTACTAGCTTTCTACATAATTTGTTACTAAGCCTTTATAAGGTATTAGATGTAACATATATTTGTATGTACTTGTTACATTACCTCTTTTCTTAAAATTAATAGTCTCTATTAATTAGGTCTATATTAGTGTTGTTTTAGATACCTCTTTAAATTGTTATAAACTTTTATTTACCTTAAGTTCCTTTTAGAATAACGTAATATAGCTGTTTGTTATTGTTTTAATTAGCGCGCTAGCGCGTTTAACGTTCCTAACTTTACCTTAAGCTTTTTAAGTATATATACAAGGCTAGCTTTCTAGTATACTACTTTTCTATACTCTCTCTCTTACGTTTGTATACCTAAAGCTATCTAAGCCTTATCCTTTCTTAATTACTAGCTAACTGTATAGTAGATACACACAATACCTATTCCTGTCCCTTCTAAAGCTTATTCTCTAGCCTATTAAGTTGTTTGCCTGCAGGCTGCAAGGGCTTTTGCCTACAGCTATTTTAATATTAAGTTTAGATTCTATTTAGACGTGTCTAAGAAGTGTACTTATTACACACTCTTAAATAAGAAGTGTTACCTAGTTCTTCTATATATAGGCTAAGAGTATAATAGCCTCTCTAAGGCCCTTAACTACAGGTTTACTACCTTAGGTAGAGACAAGTCTAATAAGGTAGTATTAGAGTAGAAGGCTACTATTAAGAAGGCAGCGTTTTAGTTAGCTGCTGTTATATAAGTAAGCACTATATAAGTAGCTAATATAAACAACGCTAACTTGTTAGTTAGCGCTTATTACTAGAAGAAAGAGCTAGCTAGAGAGGTTAGAGCAATAGCTAAAGAGGTTAGGTTGCTTAAGAGAAGTACAGCTAGGTTAACTAGTGTAGTTGCTTAGCTAGTAGATATTATAATAGCATTAAGAGCTAATTAGTTAGCAGAGTAAGAGAAGGCGCAAAAGGTAGCGCAAAAGGCTAGTACTTACAGCAAGTAGAGCTAGAACAGAAGACAACTAGGTAGTGCGTTAGTGTCTACACCTAGGGATTTAAACAATTAAAAACGTTCTACTAGTAGTAATAACAGTCTGCTATTAGATCTAATAGAAGAGTAAGACTCCTATTGTTAATAGCTGTTACCTACTAGTGTAGTAGTTGCAATATTAAGTTCTATTTCCCTAATATAATTGTCTTATAATACTGTAAGATCTTTAACTCCTTTTTCCTATACTGTAATCTACTTAGCTAACGCTTGTAGAAGTCCTAGCTGTTTTAAATAGCGTTTATTAAATGCTTGCAACATATATAGAGCGCCTATAAAGTTTAAGGTATTATACTAGGTAGAGTTAGAATTATAGCCTACCTATTTTACACAATACTTTAGGATAGAGCAGTATAGCTTACTAGCTAAGAGCTCTTTAACTTTCTATTCTTTAACGCCTTAAATTAGAATACTAAATAGGTTTAGGCTTAGCTAACTAGGCAGGGGGTTATTAGAGTCTTTACAGAGGACGTCTAGAGTAAATACGTTATAGATCTTAGAACCTTTAGGTAGCTTTAGTTAAAATAAATAGCTAACTTGTTCTAGAACTTTAAAAGAGCCTTCTTACAATTTAGTAAGTTTGCAACTTAGGCAGGTAATAGATAGGTTTTAGGTTAAGAAGTAAACCTTGTTACCTACTGCCTAATTAACAAGTTAACAATATTTATTTACCTTAGTAGCTATCTATTACTACGCCTTTTCTATATTATTTTTAGCTATACGCTAGGCTATATGCATGCAGGTAGCTAAGCTTAAAGCATTCTTAACATTTACATCTTTGTGTTTTAAAGGGGATAGTGCTTAATCCTAGCTCTATTATAGTTTAGATCTAAACAAGAGCTAGTACAGCGCTATACTAATTGTAGAGTACAGCAGCGTAGCTTAGGCTTAATTAATTATTAGCAAGAAGTTACTCTAGTTATCCTAGTAATAGAATACAAAAGGCTTTAATTGTTAATTAATATACTTGTTTATAATCTTAGTTTGTCTATTAGTTTATTTATAGTAGGCTGTAAAAAGCTTAAGTTATACTCCTAGGATCTTGCAGAACTTAGACTAGAATCAGGACACAAACTAGAGTCTGCAGTTAGACACTATACTTTTAGGCGTATAGCTAAATTAGTATACCTATTAGATAAATAAGTAAGCTATTTCTTAAGCGTTAATTATTTTGTAGCAAGGAATAGAAACAGCTTACTTAGATAAGCAATTAATAACAACTATAATTTAATTATAGCTATAACAATCTGTTAGAAATGTCTTAAAATCTATACACAAATACTGCATAGGCCTATTAGAAATTAGTAACAGATAGAAGAAACCTTAGGATTAGAGCTGTCTTAGATAGGATCTTTAACAGGCAACGCAGTTTTGTATATAGCGTTTGCATAAAGCTTCTATACCTTTCTAGTAGTATTACTAAGCTAAGAGCTAATACGTCTTTATAGCACTTAGGTAGGTAGTAGATACCTAATTATAAGCCTCTCTAATTAGTTAAGTGCACAAGAAGAAATCTCTAGGTACATAAAGGCGTAAGTAATAAAGTAGTAGTTCTTCTTACACATAATACAGCTATAGTAGCTTAAGACGCTCTTTCTTAAAGGAGCAGTAATTCTCTGCTAGTAGGGCTTTAATTAGTTCTAACAAGTTAAGATTTAGAGGGGCACTAATAGATTAGACTAAAATAGCTAAAACATTAACCTTTAGCTAGTTACAGACGTAGTTCTAAGCTAGTTTAGAGTTAACTAAGAGGTTTAGGCGTTTAGGTCCTAGAAGTACATAGGATCTGTTGTCTTGTTAGGCAGCCTTAACTTTGCTAACGTTTTGTTTCCTTTAGCTTAAGATATTAGCTTGCTTATTAAGCTTGCTAGGCGTGTACTTAATGCGGAAATTAAAAGAGGTAATAATCTCTGCCTATTGTGCTTAACGTGCATTAAGAACCTTAGTAGTTATAAAGTATTTTAAGGAGTAGTAATCTAAATACACCTAGATTTAACTCTGTATAGAAGTAAGTTTAGCTCTTTACTTCTTAAACGCTTTTAGAATAGTAAAAAGTTCTTTGTTATATATTTTCTAATTAAGCTTAGCCCTAGATAGAGCGTAACTATAGAAGGCTATAAGATACTACTTGTTATTAGAGTGTTTCTAAGAGAGTACTCCTGCTATTACTCTATCTAACGCGTTAGTTTCTAACTTTGTGTTATACTTAGGATAGAAATAAGATAGTATAGGAATAGCTAAGAGTAAAGCTTTAATCTAACTAAAAGCCTGTTAGCAGTCTGTAGTCTATTTAAATAGTGTAGAAGGACTTTAAAGCTTTATAATTAGTTTAGCTACACAGAAGAAATCCTTAATAAATTGTTAATAGAAACTAGCAAAACTAAGAAATAACTTAACGCTAGTAACTGTAGTAGGTTTAGCCTAGTTTTAGAGTGCTTCTACCTTGTTAGAGTTAACTTTAGTGCCCTAGTTTATTAAAACGTAACCTAGATACTTTGTGCAGGTTACATAAAATTTACTCTTCTAAATGTCTACTTAGAGTTCTGTAGTATGTAGGCGCTCTAGGACCTTTTAGACGTGTTTCTAATGTAAGTTTATATCCTTAGAGTAGATTAGGATGTTATTAAGATATGCAATGCAGAAATTGTTAAGATAATTAATTAGTATATTGTTTATATAGTGTTAATACGTAGCTAGCCTATTACACAAGCTAAAAGAGAGAACCTTACACTTATATATACTATAACAGGTCTAAAAGGTAGTATACTCTTTAGAGTTAAGATCTATATAAATTTTGTTAAAGGCAGCCCTAATATTAAACTTAGTAAAGATCTTAGCTTTAGAGAGGCGTAATAGCAACTTATTAATACAAAGAATTAGATAGACGTTCTTGCGCGTAAAGGCGTTAATCTTCTAGTAGTCTATATACATGTGTATATCTCTATTTAGTTTGTGTACACAAAGGATAGGTAAAGTAAAAGGACTTTAGCTAGCCTTAATAAAACCCTTCTAAAGGTGTTCCTAGACGTAGGCCTTAGTAGCTTTAAGCTTCTTCTAGTTTTGCTTGTACAGGAGACTAAACGCATTTAGTAATAGTTCTTTAAAGATAATCTTATAATTGTACAGATAATAAAGAGGCAATTAATTAGCTACTAACTTACTAAATACATCCTAATACTAGGAGTAACAGGTAAGTAATCTCTTATCTAATTAGCTTTAATTGTCTGCGTTGTCCTTAGAGGCAAGGATCCTATTAATCTTATAGAGGCTTGTTATAAAGAACTTGTTCTAGGGCTTCTTTATAATAAAGTAAAATGTATTAGTAGAAATAAAAGCTATGTAGGTGCTTAGAGAAGGTTTAGACTCTAAGTAGTTTTGCTTAGTTAGAGTATAAGGAATCTCTAAGATTTTTTAGGCTAATAGGAGCTTCAAGCATCTCTTAATACAATAAATAGAAGAAGAAGAACAGTAAAGACTGTTTTAGATACAATAGTCTTCTTTCTCTTATAGAGCGTTACGTTGTTGCATATTAAGATAGATAGTAGCTAGCACTATAGCTTAATATAGAATAGTAGAAATAGAGAGTAAAGGATTGTAGGAACAGGGGTACTTAGATAGCTAAATAAACTGTAACCTATCTATGTCTAATTGAATCTTAAATTGTCTTAACTATTAGAGGCTAAGTATACAATTCTAAGACCTAAGATTAAGGATAAGAAATAGACAGTTCAAAATCTTTTGACTATTAATATTTAAGTGTAGTTAAATATATTAAGTAACTGCAGAAGTAATCTAATTCTTAAAGCTGCGCACCTAAACCTAAAAAGAGAGCTTCTAGATAGGTTAATGTAAAGCTTTAGAAACAGATAAAACAATTTGTAAATTCAAAAATAGGAAACTTTAAGTACTAGTGTTAACAAGAGTATTAAGGCGTAAACTAATACCCTAGTTATAGAAAAGCGTAGGTATAAGAAAATAGAGACTGCAAAACAAATAAGAAAGGTTAAGGTAGAATAAATTGTAACAGCTTAGGCCTAGAGAAGAGTATTCTTCTAGGCGCTTCTGTTTCCTGTATAATATACCTTCTAGTTAGGTTGCTCTTAAGTATCTTTAAACTTATCTACTTCTACAGCTTTAATCTAACGCACACAGAGCTTTATACAGTTACTAGAGTAGTGTTAGGGTTAGGGTTAGGGTTAGAAGAAGTTGTGTTAGGAAAAGTTAGGGTTAGGTTAGGTTAGGTTAGGTTAGGGTTAGTTAGGTTAAGAGGGTCTACCTAAACCTCACGCATTTACTAGCTTACCATTACAAAGTAAAGTGTGTTTAAAGTATTTAGTTGGGAGTATTCTAATTAATATTATAATTCCTGATATCTCTATAGATAACCCTATAGATATCTTTAATGATTTGTTAAAAGATGGAATTCTTTCTGCAAAAGACTGAATGGGTAATATAAAACCTATACATCCTTTAATAAAGACTGGATATGACCTATTTAACAACATGAAAGATATAGAAGCTATAGAAATAATAAGAAATGTTTCTAACACTACTCAAGGTTTCAAAGGGTATACATTTGTTCCTTGCAAACACCTTTTATTGGAGATGCACTCCAAATTAAATCTATACTCTTCACTACATACTGTATTTTCCTTTATATTGGCATCTTTAATGTTAATTGTAGGTGTCAATATACACAAAGGAATAGATTTTATTTCTAATATAATAAAGGCATTTAATGATTGAGTTAATTCAATGATCAGAAAATGTTCTGTTTATTATGATGCTGTTAGAGAATCTATTACCAGTAATAGTAAAAATGACCAGTCCAAACAAACCCCCTTCTAAAAGGAAAATATCACAAAAAGGGTCTGATGATGGGGATGAGGGTGAGGATAATTGTAAGAAAAAAAAAAAATAACAGTTTCCACGCAAAAGACCCTTTTTTTTTTTTTTTTTTTTTTTTTTTTTTTTTTTTTTTTTTTTTTTTTTTAGGGATATATTTGACTATTGGGGAGCTAATCGAGATCTTACGTTATATTCAAGGGAGAATTCTACTATTAAGAACTAACCCCGGATATGGTCAACACGCAATTTACGGTGAGACTCTCTCATTCAATAGACCTAATGTTATTGTTACTTTTGGTCAACTTACGCTTTTTATATAAAATAACGGAGAACTGGTCATACATTTTAGTGTTGGTAGGGTGGTTACGCTAAGATCACTGTTATCCGTAAACCATTCAATAAATAGAGGTGCTAAAGATCATCGATCCCTAAAGGATAGGTTAGGTTTTTCCATCGCTTAACTATATCATGCGAAACTTGAAACTTTTACGGTTGAAGACCCATTAATCCAAATTGACCGCGTCCAAGAATAGATATCGAACATGTTATAAGATATTTGGAGACTTTAGATCAAAATATGTCTCTATAAAAATACCAGTTAGATCCATTATATTTTTAACCGGAAAATTGCAAAAGGATATATAGATATTTCTATAACTATTAGGAGGGGGGAGAGTAGACTAATCCACTCTTGGTAAAGCCCTAAAAAAAAAAATATTAATAAAGAGCATTTCTTTTGCACGCAACAGGTTATTTTATACATATAGAGTTGAATAAACGATTTGACAGGATAGGTGGGTTTTTCATTGAAAAGAGAAGATTATTATTCGTTTAAGGGTAGAACAAGATACTTCTAATACCTGAATATAAGTTCAAGTCTTAGATAAGAATTTATAGCTATTTACAATGTTAAATCTTTTGAGTTAACAAAGGCAAAAACTGTTTCAGATACGCAAATTTTTAAGTCTAAAACGTAAATAAAAAAAAAAAAGGAACTAGATATAACCGAGGATTAGTTAATTTAACTATAAAAAACAGCCCGAGTAGTTCACAGTACTTTAAGATTTCTAGACTAAAATTCTTAAATCCATATTTTAAAAGAGCATTACACTTATAACATTTGACGATAATATAGTTTTTATTCATTTCTCCAATATTATAAAAACCATAAAACAACAAATAGTAAGTGGTGTAAGATTTGAAGCATCTGGTAGATTAACAAGACGTTTAACAGCTATGAGAGCTGTTTTCAAATACAGATATGCAGGTAGTTTAAAAAATATACGTAGTTCATTTAACAATCTATCTTCTACTATGTTAAGAGGTTGCGTTAAATCTAACTCAGAGTATACCCTAATAAACTCTAAAACCAGAAATGGAACTTTTGGTTTAAAAGGTTGAGTAAGTAGCCATAATTTAATGGTACAACTAGATTTATCGCAATTCGTACCTTTATTGTAATCCATAAATTACACTATTCTAGCATGTATTTTGATATATCTTAT
>JAGTXZ010000007.1:0-7500 GCA_018398575.1 Ampelomyces quisqualis
CTTGGTCTGTGTTTCAAGACAGGCCGCTTACAGCTATTACGCTAGCATCCTAGCAGATGCGCAGACCTTAGTCTAGACTAGTTGCATAACGTCTCCCCTATAAGGCCTCTCTAAAGAGAGGTACGTGATAGAGACTTTTATCCAATTGCCTAGACTGATACTAGCCTGCCTGCAGAAGAGTGCACTAGACAAAAGTCTAGATAAACTACTACAGGCAAGTCTGGCTGCAAGCGCTTCTCTTTTAACAATTTCACGTGCTATTTAACTCTCTTTCCAAAGTGCTTTTTATCTTTTAATTACTCTACTTGTGCGCTATTAGTCTCTGGCTAGTATTTAGCTTTAGAAGAAATTTACCTCCTATTTAGAGCTGCATTTCTAAACAACTCAACTTGTTAAAGGGGCTTTACACGGCAAAGGCTAGCGACTACGTACAGGATTCTCACCCTCTGTAACGTCCTGTTCCAAGGAACTTAGACCGCTGCTAACACCAAAGCGCCCTCTGCAAATTACAACTCAGGCCCTAAGAGAGCTAGATTTCAAATTTAAGCTGTTGCCGCTTCACTCGCTGTTACTAAAGCAATCCTTGTTGGTTTCTTTTCCTCCGCTTATTAATATGCTTAAGTTTAGCAGGTATCCCTACCTGATCTAAGGTTAAACGTAAAGGGACTTACTGGAAGCTAGTGTTTAAGACTAGAAGTGTAAGATGTGCTACGCTTTTATGCCAAAACACTAGCTACCAATTGCTTTAAGGTAAGTCCAAGCAAAAGCATAGACAAACACCTAATACTAAGTAGAGCTTGAGGGTACAAATAACGCTCAAACAGGCATGCCCTATAGAATACTAAGGGGCGTAATGTGCGTTCAAAGATTTAATAATTTACTAAATTCTGCAATTTACACTACTTATTGCATTTCGCTGCGTTCTTTATTAATGCCAGAACCAAGAGATCTGTTGTTAAAAGTTGTAATTATTAAGTTTCTTAGACACTAATTAAATATTCAAGGGTTTTAATTTTGTTCAGCTAGCAGGTTATACCCGCTAAGAAAACGTAGGTACGCAAAAGACAAGGGTTGACTTAGAGGATTATGCTGCTCGTTAGTAGCAATACTATACAGCCTAACAGACCCTCTTAGCAGTAGCAAGCTACTAAATGTAATGATCCTTCTGCAGGTTTACCTACAGAAACCTTGTTACAACTTTTACTTCCTCTAAATAACTAAGTTTAACAAACTTTCCAGCTTAGGATAGTTGTTACCAACCTTCCTAAGCTAGTCTAAAGGCCTTACTAAGCCATTCAATTAGTAGTAGCGACAGGCAGTGTGTACAAAGGGCAGGGACGTAATTAACGCATGCTAATGACACGCGCTTACTAGGCATTCCTTGTTAAAGAGCAAATTGAATATTCAAGGGTTTTAATTTGTCCAGCCAGCGGCTATACCGCTGATAAACGAGGTACGCAAAGACAATGACTTAGAGGATCATGCGCTGTCAGTAGCAATACTATACAGCCTAACAGACCTCTTAGCAGTAGCAAGCTACTAAATGTACGATCCTTCCGCAGGTTCACCTACGGAAACCTTGTTACGACTTTTACTTCCTCTAAATGACCGAGTTTGACGAACTTTCCGGCTTAGATGGTCGTTGCCAACCTTCCCAAGCCAGTCCGAAGGCCTCACTGAGCCATTCAATCGGTAGTAGCGACGGGCGCGTACAAAGAGGACGTAATCAACGCATGCTGATGACACGCGCTAAGCATTCCTCGAAGAGCAATAATTGCAATGCTATCCCCAGCACGACAGAGTTTAACAAGATTGCCCAGACCTTTCGCCAAGGTAAAGAACTCAACAAGAACATCTGGCATCACAGACCTGTTATTGCCTCAAACTATCGGCTTGAGCCGATAGTCCCTCTAAGAAGCCGGCGACCAGCCAAAGCTAGCCTGGCTTTAATTAGTCTCGTATCGCAATTAGACAAATCACTCCACCAACTAAGAACGGCCATGCACCACCACCTGAAAATCAAGAAAGAGTCTCAATCTGTCAATCCTTATTTCATCTGGACCTGGTGAGTTTCCCGCGTTGAGTCAGAACGCCTCTTCCGTCAATTTCTTTAAGTTTCAGCCTGCGACCATACTCCCCAGAACCCAAAAACTTTGATTTCTCGTAAGGTGCCGAGCGAGTCAGAAAAAGAACATCGCCCGATCCCTAGTCGGCATAGTTTACGGTTAAGACTACGTATCTGATCGCTTCGATCCCCTAACTCGCTCACTGATTAATGAAAACATCCTTGGCAACGCTGCAGTTAGTCTTCAATAAATCCAAGAATTTCCTCTGACAATTGAATACGATGCCCCCGACTGTCCCTATTAATCATTACACGGTCCTAGAAACCAACAAAATAGGACCGCACGTCCTATTCTATTATTCCATGCTAACGTATTCGAGCAAATGCTTTGAACACTCTAATTTTTCAAAGTAAAAGTCCTGTCCCAACACGCCCAGTAAAGCATGAGGTTCTCCAGAAGTACACGCGGTGAGGCGGACCTGCCAGCCAGACCCAAGTTTCAACTACGAGCTTTTTGCAACAACTTTAATATACGCTATTGAGCTAATTACTGCTGGCACCAGACTTGCCCTCCAATTGTTCTCAAGAGGTTTAAATTGTACTCATTCCAATTACAAGACCCAAAAGAGCCTGTATCAGTATTTATTGTCACTACCTCCCCGTGGGGATTGGGAATTTGCGCCCGCTGCCTTCCTTGGATGTGTAGCCGTTTCTGGCCCCTCCGGATCGAACCCTAATTCTTACCTGTTGAAACCATGGTAAGCCAATACCTTACCATCGAAAGTTGATAGGCAGAAATTTGAATGAACTGTCGCCGGCGCAAGGCCATGCGATCCGTAGTTATCATGAATCACCAAGAAGCCCAAGGCTGGTTTATCTAATAAATACACCCTCCCGGTTGAGTTTTAGCATGTATTAGCCTAGAATTACCACGGTTGTCCAAGTAGGTACTATCAAATAAACGATAACTGATTTAATGAGCCATTCGCAGTTTCACGGTATAATTGCTTATACTTAGACATGCATGGCTTAATCTTGAGACAAGCATATGACTACTGGCAGAATCAACCAGGTAACTATCTTAAGTCAAAGAGCCGAACTCCAAGACAGACCCCCGAGATTTTACTAGGCAGGAGAACACCAAAGCGCCCAAGCCGCTACACAATCAAAGCTAATAGCAATGACAGCATAGACGACCGATTCAATTGCTCCCACTGAGTTTCCTAAAAGCTGGTCCGCAACGAGACATATTCCCATCAGAATCCATTTCCGCTACATACAGCCCTCAGGAGGAAAACCTGCGCCGGACACGCTAAAAGCGGATACACGACGTGATTGTCCCCAAGATCCGCTGAGTAGATGGCAGAGCCAGCAATCCACAGACAGTTCAGAATTTAACGCCTATCCCAATAGGCACAGGACAACCAATAACAATTTCTGCCAACACCCACGAGAGAGGCTAGGCCTTATCGCAGCTATCACAAGAAAACAAGGCAAGCAAGTACGACTTGAAGCAAACGCGTGAGGACCAGCCAAGCCTAAACCTCTGAGCAAGAGCGCCTGTATCCGCTGAAAATATAGGTAGCCTATACTGTTTTTCTTTAGATTGCAGAAAAGTAATTAGGATTTTTTCTCCCCTTATGTAACGTGCGAACACCTTTGGGTTTGATTTTGTGAGCGCGTTGACGTGTCGGAAAATTTGAGCAAATAAACCGTCTAAAAGCATAAACCGTGATCGCGAGTTACACTTGCCTTGGTTTTACTTGTATAACAATATATTTTAACCAAAATTATATAATCTAGATAAGTAGAGCAACTACTTTCTATTTCTTACTAGTATAAGTTATATTCTAACTATAAAATAATATTATACATACAAATAAAGCTACAAATAAACTATTTTAGTACTAGAAGAAATATTCTATAATAGAATAATATTATCTATACTAATAAAGCTACAAATCTTATTCTATACTAGTATAATCTAAATTATACTTATATATAAACCTAAAGAAAATCTTAATTATAATCTATACTAGTCTAGCTACTCTTTGTATTAAAAATATATATATTTATAATATATTATTATTAGATCTATACTAGTAGAGCTGTTTATATCTTTTTAAAACTAGTATAGTTTTTCTTCTATGTATAATAGTATTACTAGCTTATTTACTATAATTCTACTATATAGAACAAGAGATTAGTAGAAACTAAATATAAATTTTCTTTATAAAGAAATATATAGCTTGTAAAACAAAACTTCTATTTAATATAACTAATAGAAGATTCTTCTCTACCTAAGATATAGAAATAAACTTCTTATAAATTTTAAAAGTTAGAGCTAAGTATTAGAGCCTACAACTAATATTACTACTTTACGTTCTTATATCTTTTCTAAGCCTACTAATATTCTATATAACTATACTAGATAAGAAAACAGAGTTTTAAATAACCTACTAGCTTTTTATTTAAAATAGAAAAAAGTAGCTCTAAATATAGATAATAATAATCTAGACAAGTAACGCTACTACTATCTATTTCTTACTAGTATGTTATATTCTAACTATAAAATAATATAATATATATGTTTAAACTACTAATACTAGTATAATATATTTGTGTAAAACTACTAACGTCTCTTATTACTAATATAGTATAAATTTTAATACAAACTAAGATAATCTAGATAAGTAGAATTATTAATATCTTTTTATAATGTATAGTCTAAATAAGTAGAGCTACTAATATTTAGTTTTTACTCTTACATTTACTTTAAATACTAAAGAATAGTTCTATACTAGTATAATAAAGATTTTACTTTAAAATAATAGTATCTAAACTAGTATATTAATCTTATATAATCTACTAGTATAATATAGATTCTACTCTAAACTATTATTATATTATCTATAAAGCTTGTTATATCTTTTCTAAACTAGAATTTTATAGATTTTAACTATATAATAATTATATATAGACTAGTTAAGCTACTTATCTCTATTTTAAACTAGAGAAATATATTTTTCTAATATAATATAATCTTAGCTAATAAAGCTAGGACTATTTTAAACTAGAAAATATTGTTTTTAACTATAATATAATATAATCTACCTAATAAAGCTAACACGTTATTTATAGTATATTATATAAATTCTAGTATAGAAAAATAATATAGACTAAAAATCTAGTAATATCTAGTTTTTACAATTATTATATAATATCTAGTAAAAGAAAATTATAATCTAAACTAAGAAGCTAGTAATATCTTTCTAACTAGTTTATATAAAGTTTACTAGAAACTAATACTATAAAGCTACTATATAAGTTTTATACTAAAAGCTACTTATATAAGTTTTATACTAGTACTATCTTTATTCTACCTATAGTATATTAGATCTAGCCTAGTTTAAGTTAAGTATCTATATAAGCTACTCTAGATCTATACCTCTTTTCTTAAGTTATACTAGAAGAAAGTAACAACTAATAATAGTTTTTTTTCTTAGTAGAAGTAAGCTTTCTAATACTTGTAAAGAATTGTATAATTTTAAGGTTTAGTAATATTAGATATATATACTAACTTTGCTGTAAAGAATTATTAGTCTTTTATTTTCTTTCTTTTCTTATTTTTATTATAAGTTTAAAAGTAGTAAGAGTATACTCTAATATAGTAATACTTCTATATATATAACTTTAAAAGCCTACTAATATTTGTATTTAATAAGTACTAGAGAATAAGAATATAGTAAAGTAATTATAAATATTCTTTATTAACTAATATAATATATACTATGTTTAAGATAAACTAGAATTTATTATTCTATTTACTAAGACTAATATAAGTTTATTTTTACTAATAGAAAGGTAATATATTTTTATATTATAGCAGTTAGACGTATAAGAGATATTATAACTCTAAAAATATTTCTACTATTTAATAATTTAATTTTTGTCTTAATTTTATAGAAAGATTCTAAAATAATAAGAATAGTTTTATAATTTTAGGAAAAAGACTAACACTTTTATATTAAATAAACAAAAATTATCTATTTTATACTTTATACTTATATAAGTCTCTATATATAAGAGAGATAAGTTATTATAAATATTAGATTAAGATATAGTAAGATATAAGATTACTACTATCTAGAAAAATAAAGTTTATAATTTTTTCTAATATTTACTTAACTTAATTACATATTAAGAGTACTATTATAATTAACTAAAGCTACTTAAACCTACCTACTCTAAACGTACTAGTAACTTTATACTTACTAGCTACCTACTATATTAAATTCTAGATATAAGCTAAAATAAGAATAATTAAAAAGAAAACTATTCTAACTAAGTATAAAAAGCTTTCTTTAACTAACTAGGTATTTTAAATTTATAAGAGCCTAAAATATAGTAGTAACTTTTATTCTATTAGCTACCTTAACCTACTAGCTACCTCTCTAAACTTACTAGCTACCTTAAACTTACTAGCTACCTTAGACTTACTAGTAACTTCTAACCTACTAGCTACTTTAAGGATATATATAACTAAAAATAGATATTATAAATAAAATAGCTACTAATACTATATTTTATTCTAGATACAACCTAAAATAGAAATAATTAAAAAGAGAAAACTATTCTAACTAAGTATAAAAGCTTTCTTAGGTAAATTAAGAAAGAAGCTTACGCTTCTTTAGTACTACTAAATATAGGAATTTATAATTACTAAGTATAGGCTAACTAGTTACCTTTTTAGAATTAATTATAAAACAATTTTTAGAGTAGAAGCATAATATTAGTTCTAACTATACCTAAGTTATATAGATATTAGATAAAAGACTATGTAACTAGACGTATTCTCTACTTAAGTTTTTTAAAATCTCTAGTTTTAAAGTTAATAGTTTTTTTATATTTGTTTACAAATTAAACTATTAAAAATAGTATTATTCTTTTAGACTTTAAACTAGAGCTATTTACTTAACTTTTTATCTTTATCTAAGTGTATCTTTGTTAAGATAAGAGTAGATAAGATTTTAGTTATATTATATTATAATATAGTATAGGCTTAAGTTTCTTTAAAACTCTTTGTTATAAATTTTAAGTTTTTATTTATTTCTGTTTGAAAATTAAGATATTTAAAATACTATTATTTTTCTAAGATTTAGCTTATTAATAAAATAAACTAAAACTAATTACTTAACTATTTATCTATAGATAAGCCTATTTATACTAAAAGGTAGTAGATAAGACTTTAGTTATATTAGAATTTAATATAGAATAGATATATACTTTAGGTTTTTTTAAAAATCTCTAGTTTAGAAATCTTAGTTTTTATTTTTATTTTTACAAAGACATTACAAGTAGTATATATATAAGCTTACTTCTGTCTAAAATATACTTAGTTGTAATCTAATATTCTTTGAATAATTTTTGTTAAA